>CM067216.1:171880931-172203987 GCA_034190945.1 Octodonta nipae
GTATCTACTATTTAATACAGAGTAAAGCTCTTACAATACAGATTAATAGGATGCTTTGTTAATGTTGACTTTCATTATATCAATTATTTTTGTCTTCTTATAAACCCAGATTTAGTTGAGATTTTTATTACATAGTTGGAACTAATATCCTTATTTTGTTTGTTATAATTTTAAGACTGATTCTGTTTATTATCTGTGATTTTAGCACTAAATAATCTAGAAATAAAGTAAAATCGTTGCCTTGTTTTTATTTGTATTTTCCTTTCACAATTCAAAACAAACCAATATCCGTAACTGAAACTATCCGAAATTATCGGATAATCCGAAATAATTTCATATCCGTAACCGTAACTGAAACCGATATAATATTATTCTTATATCCGTATCTGTATCCAGATCCGAAATTACATATCCATAACATCCCTAATTTACACCCAGTTTTAATTTAGTGTTTTCACTAGCTGCTCCATTGTGAGAGACTTAACATGTTTTCTATATAATTCGGGAACCCTATGACCTGTAGTGCTTTCTATATTAAAATAAAATACTAAACTTATATACTAATATAGGTACCGTTCACAGGTGGATTCAAGAGGGAGCTAAGGGGCTCAAGGGCCCCCAAACGAGGCCAAACTGTCCCAAATGAGGTCATGCTCCTCACAACACACCCTTTGCCACAACACAATGTATAAAGATTGTCAAAAATTAACAGAATTGGCAAAATTTAAACCGTCAATATTATTTTATATAATTCAATTATTAAAATCTAATACAATTTTAAAAGAGTAAGTTGAAACTTCCTGATTAAATTAGGGATTTTATTGACTCCCCCCACACACACAATAAACTTTATGAATTTTGGCCCAAATGTGTAAAATAATTGCCGGTGTGAATACTTAACTGGGCTTAATAATTAGGATGAACACCTCCCCCTCCCCCAAATAACATCTCGTTACGCTAACTCAAGAAGGCTCTTACCTTGAGATAATGACTGTTCTCAAAAAATGGATTTCAAAATCAATTCGAAGAGAATTCCGAACAATCGATTCATAAAAAAATCGAGGTGTGGAAGATCGATTTATCAAAAACCGAACTTCTATTTCTTTAGATACACCCTAAATATCTTATATCTACATATTGGATTCATAGATCGAGATCCAGAAATGTGAGACGATAATTATAATTTATAAAACAAAATTTCTTCTCGATTTTCCATTATGGATTTACAATTAACTGCAACTAAGTTACTCATATTAATATAATATTCACAATTTATAAATTGCATATTATATATTTAAGGTCACCGTTTGATTAAAATATGTATGAAAAATTCCTTATGAAATATGTGATAAAATGTGGCTATTGAAAAAGTTCATGTCAAACTTTATTAAGTAACTTTCATAATATTTTAATTAATAAACAAATAATATATAAAAGTTCTACAAAATACAATTCTGTATGAAGCCTGGCAAAATTCAGTTTTTTTAAAAGCCCAAAATCAATGACAACAATTTAAAATATGAATATCTAACTAAAGTGTACTCTTTAATAAGTCTCTTTAAATTGTAACCTATTAAGCAAACAAGGATGATTTTTTAATAGCAAAGTTCCTGCTTTGTGTCAGTAACTGGCAGTAATTAAAAAACCTATCATTAACTGTACTAAATATGATTTTGAAAGCTTAATGTGCGGAGATATAGAGAGATGAAGATTGTTTCCAAAGGCTTAAGATTCCGTCAAGTAAATATGGACAACAGAATTCAAAACTTAAAAGAAAAACATACATAATTTTCCTTATTATGAACGCTATAAAATTATTTCATTAAAATTAAATTCAGAGTTCTGAGCAGTTCCAAAGAGAGAGAGATGGGGGATAAGTTAGTTTGGGTTATGTTAGATTACTTCCATTAGTTGTCTAGTTGGAACAAATCTTACGTCGTCCAATAGTACATGATTTGTAAGAATATTATTTATTGCAGCTCTGTTATTTCGAACTCCAGTCTAGTTATTAAAATATTGCACAGGAATGAAAATTACGTTTTTTCGCTCTTTAATGAGTGTTTTCTGCTGATAAGACAATCCATAGCTGCAGATGTGCCTAGAACGAAAAGAGCTAAACTGCTAACACTGTAGTAGATTTTACAGTATTTTAGAACTACAATTTCTAGAGATTACTGTACTAAATTTAGAGATATAAGTCAGCATTTTTGCAATAAAAAATGACAGAAACTCTGTGATATTAATTTCATACTTTCTAAAAGTGAAAACTAAATTTATTCCTAATCATTCCATAAAAAAATGTCATTTTCTTTATATTTTGACACATTAGGTACTAGGAAAAATTTCTTTGCCTGCCATTGAAACCAAAACAGAATCAAAATGGTCAGAAAATAATAAATCACTTGTTTAATAAGAAAGTTATTTGACACCTTTATTTAGGAATTACAACAATTTTATCTGATTTTGAATAAAGTGATAAGATTTTACACCATGAACGATATTTTATAATACGTAGTATAATATTTCACTTTGAAATATAATTCTGTTATTGTCCACTGCCACTACGTTTTTGCTCGGTAAACTTTATGCTTGGTTGAAACACTACGTAAGCAATGCATCTTATAAGCGCAATGACGTTAAAGCTAAACTGAAAAAATAATAGAAAAATGTAATATTTTCATTTTTTGCAATAAAATATTTTCTGAAAATCTTAGACTTTAGAATGAGTGACTACCTACTGAGCTTTTTACGCTTCTTTCTTAGGAACATTTGAAAATAATGGATTAGTCGAAATGAATTTTGCGTTTGAAATTATAGTATGCAATACAGGTTCATCGACCTTCTTCTGAAAAAGAAAAATCATAAAATAGGCCGATTTGCAGCGATCCACCAGTTATACTTTTGTTCTACCCTTGGTTGACCGTGGTTGTACTTTGACATTTCTCTTTTCTTTAAAATTTTGTACATATCAATACATTTCTTATTTATGTGGTTCTTTAGTGGTACTTTAGTGATATTTTCAAAATTTATTGTTAAATGTATACGAAAACAAGTAAAATAGTAAATAAATAACAGACAATCAAAAACAACTACTGCTTTGGGTTATTACAGGATGAAGATAGTTCAAACAATGACGCAACAAAGAGCTACTTTGTAACGTCATTGGTACTAACCAAAACCGCTAGAATGTGTTTTGTTCAAATCTTTTAGGAACAATTATAATCAGTAGATCGCTGCAAATCGCTTATAGTTTGTTTTTCTAGACAGCCGAATGTACAATATTTTAGTTAATCTATGACTTCGTCGATAGAATATTGTTTTTTGGAATAAAGACGTGAAAATACTATGAATAACACAGGAGCACAAAAAAAATCGACGAAAAGTCTACTCGGTCATCATATTAAGGTTTTTCTCGGGGCGCTGAATCGCTTTTGCAACTCGCTTGGTCCCATCACCTCGGAGTTTTTTAAAAATATATTTAAAAGTGGCAGAATTTAACAAAATTCTGTATTCTCTACATCCTTATGATTTCGAACGAGCTCGATAAGCTGTAAAATCACTCGACAACCATAAAAACACATAATTGGATCAGCCCAAAACCCAAAATAATCAACGAATAAAATTACACACTTAGGCAATCCTTCTTTTTTGAATAGTGAACCATTTTAACGTGAAACCTTGATATCTCATAATCTGAAAACACGACAGGGCCTCACTCTGAAACTTCCAAACCCCGAAGCTGAATAACCCTAAAACCCCAAAACGTGAAATCCAGTGCCGGCATTAATAAGGATGAACGTCTCATATGAGCAGCGTATACATATTTCGCACAAAGAAACCACTGGCCGAAACTCATAAACGTAAGCGAGATGCATTTTCATCACTCATTGGATAAACGAGCAAAGCCAGCTTTGTTTCACACCCAAGTTTCCAAGCCCACATACCCTGGTCAGAGCGAGGTACATGTTTGTTACAAGGAGGATAAGGAGGCAAATGGAGCTTAGTATCAAACCTAACCTTGCAAACTTTAACATCTAGGATATGGGGTATGGAAGCTTGTTTTCTTGAGTCCCGCCTGTGTGATGCAAGCGTTCAAGGTATTTGGCTTTAGGGACCCTACTGCGTAGGGTGCCCCTAAGGTATGTGGATTCGGGTACTTAAGATTATGAGTTTCGGCCAGTGGCTTTTTTGTTTGAAGTGTGTATCTCGCTGCTCATGTGCGACGCTCGAAGTGATCGTCAATCTCACCCATATTAATGCCGGCCCTCGTTTTGGGATTTTATGGCTATTCATCTTTTGGGTTTTGAGGTTTCAGATTGAGGCCTTGTGGTGTTTTCAGGTTATGGAGTTTCGGTGTTTTAGGTTAAAAGGGTTTACTATAAAAAAATGAACGTTGGTACCCTATGTATATGTTTTTTTTATTTTTTTGGGTCCTTGGGTTTTGGGCTCATCTAATTTTGAAGTTATATGTTTTTACCGCTGCGAGTTGTCATTTTACGGCTTGCTGGGCTGGTTCGGGAACATAAGGATGTGGAGTGATGTTTTTAACAGGTTGCAGGGTTAATTTTGCAGACTTCTGCCATTTTTAGCTATTTTTTGTTGTTAAATAAATACTCTGAAGTGATGAGATCAAATGAGTTGCAGATTCAGTGTCAGCGATCTAAAACCAAAAAAACAAAACCATATGTTACGATAAGTTTGGCCAAAAAGACTTTTCGTCGATTTTTTTTGTGGACCTGTGTAATCGAAAGTATCTATTTCCGGACAAATTATTAATCAATGTTTCAAAAAATTTATTAATATGTTTCCTGAACTGAACCTATTAATTTCATTTGTTGGTGTATTTTTTTGTAATAATCTGTAAGGTTCTTGTGAAAAAGAAATGTAATTAATTTAAATTACAAAACATCGAATTCGGAGTTTTTTTCTAAAAGGCCCTCTCTAGGGAGATATGCATTCGTAAAGGCCACCTCTGAAAATCATTTTTTCTTGATTAACATTTAAAGTAGGTAATAAAAATATAATGTAAAGGATACTACTAAAGCCCGCTTAACATAGTGTCGTTGAAATATAAGAAACAATTTTCTTTTTTAACGTCTAAAGTTTTCGCACCCTGGATGATAGACAAATAAGTTCGAAAGTCTTTTAGGAATTTATATCTCCGTAGGTAAGGCCTATGGAAAAAATATATAGCAACTTATCATCTTATTTTTTATGTTCAATCTAAAGCCGAGGGATTTTCCACATTTTACCGCACATCTTGAATATCTTGAACACAAAGGCACAAAGGAATGAAATCTCTAGAAATGGGTATGCATATTTCTTTGATAGGTTCGGTTAACCGAAAAACCTGTTTTTCTAATCTCTGAATTAAGGACTTGGAATCTTTATGTGATTGTTTCCAGGGCGCATTATTTGGGCAGGCAATCTGGATATTTGTAAATATGGAGACGGGATTTTGGATGGAAGTGTACACTGTAAAAAAGGTTCCAAATTTGCTCCTCCCTAGACCACAAGCTGGTTACGCCCTTGGCTGTTCCATTAGTTGTCTTTGACGAAAAACGTCACACTCAAACATACAGATACAAGGTCAGAAAAGTTTAGCGTAATGATAGGGACCAAACATTTAGTCAGCAACATTAATTTATTTGTATAGTCAGCTCGCTCGTATGGACTTGAGTTTGCATCGGCCGAGTTGAGCGGCGGGGGAGGCCGGGGAGTAGCACTGCATGGAAGACCGTCAACATATTCAACGACAGGTATCAAATTCATTAATAATTCTCAAAATCAGTCCTTTGTGGAAGCACAATTAACGAAGTACATATAACCCGAATAGAAAAAAATATATGTATATTTCCATTTTTAATAAAATTTAACAATTTGTATTGTTGTTACAAACCCTACAACGGGGAGTTTTGAAGGGGATATGGATCATTTCCTTTCATTGTGGTATATGATGATGGAGAAAATTGAATTATATAAAATTAACTCAATTAGCAACTTTTTGTCTGTTACTGAAATGGATATGCATTAAAAATTTACCTAGCTGCAATGTTTCAAATTTTCTAATACAGTGACGTGAGAAGTGAGTTCAAATTTTTACATAAAAAATATGTAAGTTTCTGTTAATAAACTTTGATCACTCATTGCATTGGGAATCTCCCATTCAAATATCGTGGCAACTATCGGAAGAAGATATTAAGTTCTCCTTTAAAGGACCTGTTTCATTTACCTACAGCCTACAGGATATGACAACGACGCCACACCTCTTTATATTAAGTTTCAGCCGTTTACATGGGAAGGAAGAAAATTCAACAGTTGATCAACTGTTTTACACCCCTACAGCGCACACTTGTTCCGCCCTCAATGCGACAGGCTAGCACCACTGTGATTTCTACCGTTCATCTAACAAATTGAACTCTCAAAATTATTGTTATTTGTTATATACAAATCTTTTCTCATATTGAATGAATATATTTACACATTAATATAAATTTAGTATTAGTATTTAATTGAAAAGCATTTCTGGTTGGTGATGTTGTCTATTTTTAACCGACTTCCAAAAATGAGGAGGTTATCAATTCGTCGGCAACTTTTTTTTATGTATGACCAGCGATTATTAAAAATCGGCTTGGGCAATTTTGATGATCTAAACTGCATTATATAAAGAAACATTACAGATATAATAGTCAATAACATGAGATTTACGGTTTTCCAGAAAATCAGAAAAAAAAGTAAATAAGGGACTACATTTCAATTAATTTCAATGAATCTTCACTGTTTTCTCTAAAACTGCTCAAGCAATTTGAAATTATAAATTGTATTCTGCAAAGATATGTTCCAGCTGTATTCCGTATATTTTTCTGTAACGTAAAACATACCAATTTTCCGAAAATCGGAAAAATATATGCTAAAAAACTGTAAACATCATGGTAAATGTCAAATATTTATCATAAATATCTAGTTTAAATGTCATGATATGCCATAAAAGTATATCGTACCAGGCCTTTGTAATCATTTTCATTTTGATTCATTAGAGACGAAGTTAAGTTAAGGGGCTTATAGTCGCTTGAAATAACAGAAAATATTCCATTAGTTTATTGAAACGAAAATTTGTTATTCCGGCGATCTCTTATGTATGGTAGGAATACGGTTGTAGGTGTGTGCGTGCGTGCATGTGTTATTAGGTGGTACATAAGCGTTACATAGAAGGATTGAGTTACCAGTTTCAGACATTGGAAGCCGGTAGACAACAACAAATACTTGTCCTCAAAGTTTCCTTGGACTTCCATCGTCTTGAAACAGTAGTTCTCACAACGTGTTAAAAGCTTTGTATCTGCTTCATCACCAGGTCATCATTCACTTGATGACGAAAACAGATACAAAGCTATTGAGTTCAACCATTTCAAGACGATGGAAGTCCAAGGAAACTTCGAGTGATGGTATGGGCATACCGTGTCAACATTTTTCACCCCATCCTGTCTATTGTGTCCATATTTTGGTCAACATTAGATATCCTACAATTCCTTCAAAGAGGACTCATGCTATATCTTTTTGAGACATCCTATGTTTCAGAGCCATTAATACCTACTAGTTTACTTAGGTATATTTTGTATATAATTACCCCCATTATTAATTCATTTTGAATTTCAACTTTCACCCACTAACCAACAACTGGTTTCAATCTTATTTTAGATATTTAGGGCAGGCATATTCACCTATGTCAAGTAATTACTTTAGTTATATTTACTGGCAGGATTACTTTTTATTGAGTAGGTATATTCAAGGAAAATATTCTGGCAGGTAAGTAAGTAATTCCAATGTTTTTTTGTGTGGTATTTACAATTAATAAATTCATATGATACAAAAACAGAAAATTATTTCAGTTTTTTGTGTTATGTGCGTTTTTTCAGAGGAAGGGATCTTAATTTTACAGACGATAAATGAAAATGCTTATAGATCACAAATTGATTCAAAATGTTTACAATGTTGAAACCTATTAGGCATAATACACTGACGTCGCACATGTTTTATATCTTCAAGAATCGCAACATCTTCTTCTATAAGGATATTGAAAAATTCCAAATAATATTTTAATCAAAAGTTATAACTAAAATTCTTACTATAACCTCATATAATTTTACGTAATTGCCGACATACCTATTATGTTTCGAGTAAATATTTCCTTGTCAGTGAATCTGTCAAGAAAATTATTCTGACAAGTACCACTAATAGTAAGATTAACCTTACCAAGAAGTGAAAAGAAAAATAGATACTGTATTTATATCTAAATAAACATCAGTAATATTATTAAGTCCTTTGTTTTAAAAAGAGTTCTTAAATGTGTATTTCACCACATATTTTTATATTATTTTAATGAAACTATGGGCACATCAAATGAACCGGGTAAGAAGTAATTTAGAACTGGAAGGTAACATATCAATCCAACAATGAATATGTATTACGTGGTTGAGGACAGAAAAAAATGACATAACGACAAGTAACAAAGGCTTTACCATATCAAAAAATAACAAAATTTAAAATAAAACCAGTATAATACAATTATACTACCTTTATTAACATATTCCAATGAAATATGAACCTAAACAAAAGCTACCAAACATAATAACATAGAAAGAATTAATGACAAAATTGTTACCAATATATTGTTTGTCACGACCATTTTCACGTTTTGGAATTGTGTCAAAATTAATGTCCTCAAAAATTGAAATTCTGAATTTAAAGGAAAATTACATCAATGTAGGCCAAACTGACGTCACACCTGGTCTCTCCTCATGAAATAAGTGTATCAGATATGTAAAAACACAGTTTTGCACCCTAACACCAAACCTTTATTTTAAACACTAAACGCACGTTTCAACAACCCTAAGTTTATTCCTTGAAGATGACAACTTAGAGTTGTTGAAACGTGCTGTGAGTGTTTAAAATAAAGGTTTGTTGTTAGGGTGCAAAACTGGGTTTTTACATTTGTGACACACCAAAGGTTCCACAGCTTTTCGATTAAGTGTATCAGATATGACATCAAGGAAAACATTAAAAACTCAAAAAAAGACAAAGAAACTGTAATTTCACAACCACTGTACCGATTTGGTTAATTTTTTTTTGTGTTTGTAACTATCATAACAATATTTGTGAGAAATAATATTTTGGAAAATCCACCGGAAAAGTCGGAAAATCAATTGCCGAAATGTATGTAGGTCCATAATTTCATAATGTTCCTATTTGGCTCATTTATATGGGTGTACATACCATAGAGAAAAACTCAAAATGTTGTATATTTAAAACAATGCAATAAACAAATTTAAAAAAAAAAACAATGCGAAAGTAACGAAAATTGGGAAGATACCGGGACAGATATAAACATATTGAGGAGCTATTGATAATAGATAGAAAAAACATTGCGGAGCTATTGGGAACAGCTAAAAAAATGCAAGCTACCGGGAAAGTTACAAAATATATTGTAAAGCTACCGAAAATTTCTAGAAAATGTTACACACCTACCGGCAATTGTTACAAGAACTTTGCGAAGCTTTGGAAAAGCTGTTACTCAGGGGCGGATCCAGGATTGTCATTTGGAGGGAGGGGGCTTGACGTCACTGAAGGTTGATTTTAGCACAATAAACACTAAAAAAGCATACTACTCAGATGATTTTGGGGGGCTTCAGCCCCTTAGCCACCTCCTGGATCCGCCAGTGGTGTTACTCATGTGCAAACCCAACAAGGACGAAATTAAAACCATTGGGTTAATTGAGAGGCACAGTTTGTCGGGGCAGTTAATAACCAATAAAGAAGATATATCTAAGCTCCAACATGCTCCACCTCTTCAAAAGCATGTAACAATTGTATAATAAAAAAATATGTCATTTATGCAAATACTAAATTATGTAAACACAATATGCGTGGTGCCGGCGGTACGTTGCGTTAATGCGACAGCCGCAATTTTATCAAACATATAAAAAGCATTCATGGCCCGTGACAAGTTCAATGATGCAATACTGTATAGATAAGTGAGTTGTTTAATCTTAAGTAGTCCGCCGGTTTGTCATTACCTCGCAAGCACTTTAACGCATATCTCTTTTTGCTTTAATCTGGTATTAATACTACACAGTAATTCTCAGCTAGTTGTGGTTTGGTGAATGGAATATATTCCAAGCCTCAAGTGTCTTAGTTGGGCAGTGGCTCCATACCCTCTTTATTGCTGATCACTGGCGGATCCAGGTGGGCTAAAGGGCTGAAGCCTCCCCCACATCATCTGAGTGGTATGCTTTTTTAATGATTATTGCGCTGAAACCAACCTTCAGTGACGTCAAGCTCCCAAAACGGGATGTCTCCCCCCCAATGACGATCCTGGATCCGCCACATTTGCTGATATTATGCAAACAGTACCATATTTTTAAGTATTTGCGAATGCTCTCAAGTTATTGCTTATCCAGCTGACTATTTCCAATAATTTTTTCATAAGTGGTTCGTTGATAAATGCTATATAAATGCTCTATAATATGTATATGTATGTTTTGATGATTTACACTATATTTGAGTCTCTCTTGACGAGAGTCTCGTTAGTCAACCAGTTAGTCTTTTAGTGAAAGATTATTTCAAGTCTTAACTAATTTGACAATTCTTAAGAAAATTCTGCATCTGATCCATTGGAAAATCTGTATATAAATTTATTGGTATAAAGAACTGATAAAGGATACAGTGGGCTGAAATTATAGTCAATCATTAGGAAATGACTGTTTTTTCTTTGTTATATCTCTAAAGAACTATTTATTTTTTCTCTACTTCCATCCCTTTTTGTTTTATTTTAAATCCATTTGTGGCTATTCCCGGTTATGTATTGTTGTTTCTACTGAACTGATGATGTATTGTCATCTTCGTAGGCATAACAACGAAGTTTAGAACCTTGAAGGGAAATGTTTCTTCAATAGCTATGAGTGTTCTTGTTGGCAGGTTCACTACCGTTTTTTCTTTTGTTGTTTGTATCCATCTGCAATTGATTCCTGGTTACTTTATACAGATACTCAGTTGGCAGCTTTGGGTCTATGATATCGAAAACTAAGGCAGGCTGTACTGTAGCAATTCCAAAGCTATCAACACGTTGTGAGATCAACCAGTTTCAAGATGATGGAAAAGCGTTTAGAACAACTGTAAAAGTGATTATTAATAAAATGTAATTACTAAGTAAAATCCTTTTTCTGTTTTTTAAACACTAGCCGATCCCTCCTTGAAATACTGGTTTGGGTAAGCTTATGGTTTAAGGTAACTCCTAGCGGCAGGTTACACTGTTACAGGTTACACCTTCAGAATAACACATAAGTAGTCAATTATACAATTTAATGTACATACTCATATACGCAGACGAATTGAGAACCTCCATTGTGAAGTCCGGTAATTAACTTTTATTTACAGTTTCAAGTACATTTATACTACTACTGAAAATAATATGGGACGAAATAATATAACGTATGATGTTGATAGTTGTATTTTCATGCAAGAATATCCAAAGAAAAACTTCTACTACTTTACAGGAAAACTATATATCAAAGAAATACAATTCTATGGAAACCTTGCCGGGATTTCTGGGTTATTGTGGATCAAATTACTCATGTACCTAAGGCGTAATATCAACGTTTTCTAATTCTTTTCAATAGGTTTGTTATTTGCGTTATAATGGCAATACTTCGTGTGTTAAACATTTCTTAATGAAATTTTAATATTGTATTTGAATATTTTTTCGGTTGCTCTTAATGGCCGTATCTTTTGAGACTATTTTCTGAGGAATTTACTACTTAATTGAGTCTGGTATGTAGTGATCAGGAGTCAAAAAAGTTAGCATAGTATAAGAGGAAAACCTATCTCTGTAACGAACTTAGCTTTCAATTATTATATCCTGCACAATTTGACTTGTGTCACATAATTGATGATTAGCTGTTGGTGTTAAAGGTTCATATTTGTTAACTAAATATGTTGACTTTTGAGAATTAATAATTGGTCGTCGTATGCAGCCTATACGAAAGAGTAGTAAAGCAAAATGAACGGATTCAGAGGACGAATTTACACTTTTGTCTGGAATAGCCTCTTTCATATATCAATAAAAATATAATTGCTATATACTAATAATTTCTCATCTGCTGGTGTCCAATTGGTACTGCTATGTGTCATCTCTCTTAGAAATCAGCTTTCCTAGGAACGTTTGTTTCACTGAAGATAGAGACTCATAAGAGATAAGTGATGATGATATCCTATTTGATTTTTGCTGGCGTTTTATTAATACTACAAATTTAGCTAGGTTTGATAGTGATCAGCAGTTAGATTGCTAGATATAGTGGTACTGTTCCGTAAGTGATGTGATTCTACATATTTTGGGCTATGAGGCATACCTTACCACGCTGCCTCAATACAGGTTGGTAAGGAGCAGCGGATCTTTAAGTAGTAGGTTAGCGTACAGCTGCCACCTTTAGTCACCTTATACGACAAGTGGGGGAGACTACTGTGCTATTTTTTACTGGGCTACCGCTCGGTTGAATGCTATACGAAATATGATACATCTTTGATTATTTGGAGCTAAGAAGTAAAATGGCTTAGAAAACTAAAGAATTCACAACTCAGTATTTGTCAAGAACACTTTCAGATTCAGAGTCTGTTTTTTTGTTCAGAGTGGGGGATCAGAAAGTTTCAACAATGACACAGTGCCACTTTGCGCACGGAAAAGATGCTTATAAAGTTTAATTTCGTGCACAGCGTTTGAAAATGTAACTCTTGTATTGAACTTCAATATAACAATCAAGGGCGAAGCCAGGTAAAGCGGCCCCTCCACTTAGACCTCTCGTGTGATCATTGGCGCTTTGTTATATGTGAAATAAAACGTAATTAATTATTTTAGTTAGTACCCCTAGTTTATTAAATGCACAGTTCTATCTACATGTCACCCCTCTAGACAAAAACCTGCCGACCTCCTGGAAACAACAATAATGTATTTCGTAACATATTTTAGAGACATTGCTTAGCATTATTTGCAATATTTTATTCATTCAGCTTATTATATTTTAAATTATCTCAACAACCTGCGAAATGCACCAAGATCTAAGTTTACTTACCGCAAAATGTATTTACTCTATCAATGATACTTTTCCGCAGAGTCTGGGGGAGTCTAGTGTTCGGATTGTCCTGTTAAATACTATAACTAAATAAATGTACAATTTTTTTTAATGCAACCCATAAAGTTTTGCCAACGTAGGTACGTACGGCTCTATCCAATCAATTTAATATGAAATGTTTTCTTTCCCTGAGTAAGAGAGTTCTCTTTATTGAATTTTAATGACAGTATGTATATTGTCATACCTTATAAATATCATCCCTAACATTATTTTATGTATATACATATATATATTTGTATACATTTCCAGGCATGTGTTGATTACATAGTCATTCGCATTTTAAATTAGGTAGATATGAGTTTTTTGTTTATAAACTAATTATTTTTAAGTGTTCTGCAAAACCTATTTTTTTAAATATTATCTCTAACATATTTATCATTAAACATGCTGTCACTTCCCTATTAATCTTAGAGTCATGCAAATATGATTCACGAAGGAGTGCCTCCAGTTTAGCTCTGTCAGCTCCGTGTAATCCCAACAGGCCCAAAATCAATATACGTAATGCGAAAAAATGACATTGACCTAGGTTAGAGGTAAATCGACCTTAAACATTATTGTAACACTTTTTAGGCTTGTATGTAACGTATGTTTTTATTGGAATTTTATAATATTCGTTAAAAACCGTTTCGGTGAATCATACTGTAGACGACAACACCACAATGCGTTTACTACATTACGTTACGTAGCTCTTCCGTTGTTCCGTTCCCGCGAAATGGTTAGCCGGTCTTCTCGATTTGACGCATTGCAGGTACATGCCAACCAATCGCAACGTTCGAAAAGCCGAGTATGCCTTGTAAACAAGCCGCGCCCCAACTGCCGATTTGTTCACAATCCGCACTGAAATACAGATCCAAAATAAAATTTCTTAGTAATTAGACAAATGTGCAAACACCTGAATTAGTTTGAAAGCTCTTGTAGCAAGTCTCTATAGTATATAAAATGTAGTAATATTTTTGCTGATATTCCATTAGTATTTGAATTAATGCGTAGGAATAAAGTTAGGTTTAACCGCACTATTACGCTTTGGCGCTAGTGCTATCGCAGTAGCAGTCGTTTCCCCCACTAAAGTTTGTTCCTAAACAAAACGAGAAAAGACAGTTGGCTGGTGCACACAGACGAAAAAACGTATTTGTGGTGTATCGAGGTTTATTTTGTTGGTGCATCCTCAAAATCCTAAAATATCATAATGGTAAGTGTGGTTATTTATCAATCCTTAGCCCTAAAATAAGCTGGAGTCTTTGTAAATTCATTTGCGATACATATTTGTCAAAAAATCTTAGACGGGTTCCTGTCATTTTGATGATATACTTTTCGATGACGAATCGTAAACCGGTGGAAATATTGACGCAGTGCAGTAAAGTCGAACAATTGTACTAAACTTTGTACTTTCCTGGATAGATATGGGTGTTGGTAGCAAATTATCTAATATTAATTAACAGCTATAGAGCTGAAATATGATTTTATCGATCTGTTACGTGTTTGTATGACAATATTGTAGCTGTGTTGTTAAGGGGTATTTTTTTAGGCTGACCAACTCACAGAAGAACAAATTGCTGAATTCAAAGAAGCATTTTCATTATTTGATAAAGATGGGGATGGTACTATTACAACCAAAGAATTAGGAACCGTTATGAGATCATTAGGTCAGAATCCTACAGAGGCTGAATTACAGGATATGATCAATGAAGTGGACGCCGATGGTAAGTGAATAATTAAGTTATTTGGTAAACCGACTAATTAATTTGTATGGAATGTGCATTTAATCATAATGGTTATGCTTTTTAAATAATTGTTGAAAGAATTTATGAATTTGGGTGTGATTCTCATTAATATGCTTTGTAAGTAACAACATACCAATCTAATCAGATTTGAACCATAAAAATTGTTAATCCTGTAATTATGTTTTATTGACATTAGTTTTATTTTATTGTGTTACCTATCTGGTTTTATGTACTTCATAGTGGTTCAGCAATAATATATATAATTACACAAAAGTGCAAATATTTTTATTTCAAAGTTAATAATACATTTTATAACTTATGTAGATCAGCTATTAATTTTCATCTGAATACAGTGAAACCTTGCAATTTTTATATCTCTTGATGTATTGTGGAATTTATCCAATAAGTTTTTCATTTAATGTAAAATTTGAAAAGCTTTCAAAGCAGGCATTTTATGTAGCCTCTTGTTTGTCATGCTAAATTAGGGTTAGAAATATGAAGACCACAAATACTAATGTTATTAGTACCAGTTAGAGTATATGTTAGGTTCAAAGAAAAACTCATCCATAAAATTTCCATGATCATAAAAAGTTGCTCAAGGTCATAAAATATTTACTCATTCAGTTTTTTATGAAATCTAGGTGTAGTAGGTTCTGTTGACATTGCCTAATTAAAATTGTAAGAGAGTAGTTAACATGATAACAATCCAATGCTTGGTTTTAGTCATTTTTTATTGAAATACTTAATGTAAATTATATTTTAAATTTTTATTAGGTCAAGCGAAGTGTTCTTTGATATACAACTATCTGTATGTACTTTTGCCACTGGTCCATTTCTGCATTTTTATCTATGTCCCACAATATTGGGGATTTTTTTTTTAAATTTATGTTTTTTAACATTATTATTCAGATATTTGGACATAGTGTGACATAGAATAACAAATTGTATCTCTAAACTTAACATGAAACCTTTATTTTAATACATTCATATCTCCACTCCCAGTTGCACCTTCATGACCATGCTCCTCTTGTGTTTTGATTCATCAGATTCTCTTCTGTCAACTACCTTCTGACATAGAAAATAATACCAAAAGCAAAATTTTATTACAAAGTTTGAGACCTTAAATGCCCCATCAATTTCATTCTGTCTCTGAATTTATGTGTGAAAAATTTTCTCTGAACTGATGACTTTTTATCTGTTGAGGCAAAAAAATCATATACTATTAAAGTTATGTGCTCACAAGTAAAGTTTGGCAGAGAATTTCAACACTATTTATGAAAACTATATTCAACATGTTAAGGGATAGGTTACATCACATACTGGTTGTTTAGGAAATACTTGTTGTTGTTCACTAAATAGTTGTTTGACATGTTTCGCTTTAATCAAGATTGACATAAGTTCATCTTTATATAAGTATGGCTATAACAATGCAATTTTATAGTAATACAACCATAGTTCAACATTGTCCTGTTGTTATTTCAATGTTATAACACAACTACAGCTTTCGGTTTAGGGAGGGACAAATTGGAAAAAAATTTGTCCTAGAGAGAGTGACAAATCAGATATTTTTTGGTCCATGGGGGCAAGTTTTAATGGCCCATGGCAGGTTTTTCAGGGACAGCTGCCCCTGTTGATAAGCCTGTGCATAAATACTTATTAAGTTGACTATCAATTTAAATACATTGATGGACAAAATTAATTTCTAAATCAAGCCTTGTTTGGTGCCATCAATTGTTTAACAGGTTGCTTTCTGATCCCTTTGAATCATGTAGTTAATTTCACATAGTTTCTAGATAAAGTACACAAAATAATTTGACAAAGAAAAATTAGTCTTTGGTTATAAGTAAAATTTTTCCATTTTTTTATCCACTTGTAACTGACTAATAAGTTTGCAACATCATAACCTTGCCCAATCTCATTCATGTGAAGTTTTTGGATCAAGTTGGAACTTGTCTTGAACTTAGACAATGGTCTAGTACACAATGTAATGCATGAAAACTGTTCATTTATGTTTTCAGATACATTGACCCATTAAAATTGATGTGTAATCAACATTGAAATTATTTGGTAACGTTATTAAATTTGAGGTGTTATTAAGACTGATATCTGATAACTCAATAACATCTACATTATAAAAATCATCTCTTGATGTTTAAATCAAATGGCTTCTCATTAAAAACAAATTTTGTTAAGTGTTTACTTTTGAAGTAAGATCTCTGTTGATCTTCATTAGCTGCTTTAGAAAATGAACAATTGGATGGAATGAAATTTCCCATGAAGTCAAGTATTTATAGGCAAGTTTGTAGTTTTGGAAAGCATTGTTGTCACTTAGGTTTCTTATGACTGTATGGACAGCTAATCATTTTGCTTCTAAATTTGGTCATTTTTTAGCTCTTGTGTACTACTAATTTTTGATGGTCTTCTCATATAGAAAAGGTGTATTTTGATTTGTAAAACAGCAGCTGACAGTGCAGTTGAATCTGTAAACTACATTTCTTTAATCTTGCTGGCAGTAATCTTTAGCTGTAGGCATCTAATTGCAATGCCTACGCTTTTGTCAGTATCCTTAATAATTAGTAACTGCAGTGGCAATTGGTGTAAAGAAGTAGGTTCTGCCATACATGATGTTTATTTTTAACTTCGTGTAAAAAGAGGGGTGTTATCTAAGATGTGTATGTGTCTCTGTGGCATTGTAACTCTTAAACAAATGGACTGATATAGATGTTTTTTTTTTCATTTGAAAGCTGACATGATTGAGGTAGTTGTTAGATATTATTTATGAAGATTCATTCAGCTGTTTGAACATCAACTCATTTGCTACTTCTACCAAAGGGTCTTACTAAGATTTTTTTTAACTGTTCCTAAATGATGACCAATGTTGATAACATTTTGTGTGTGTGTTTGAGTGGGTCCCTGGATGGGATCAGGTAGGTGGCGCAGCAGTCGGGTTATAGCTGAAAAAATTGAACTCTTCAAAATGGAAATGCTTGCTGATCTGATGAACATCAAGAATGATTTGTAGATAATATTTGAATTTCGGACAATGGTTTATATTACATATAATGTTTTTCTGTTCATTCACACAAATGCAACTACTTTTTTTAGCTTTTGTTCATTGAAACTATTAATCTAGTCATAGTTAACTAATCAAGTGAAATTGGTTAGCCAAACTTGACTTGTGAGAACATGATATTAGTGTCTACAAAGTATGTTAGCTATTAATGAAAGAAAAATAGATTCTATTTAATTGAGTGTACAGAGATTAAGTGTACATACTTTTTTGTAAATCTGCAAAATCTTTTAAAATGTATGAAATTCTCATACAATTGTATCAATTTAAAAAACTCTAGAATTAATGCTAAATAATCATTTTCAGTAACATTTTGTGGGTTATAGTACCTATAGTCAATGATTTAAAAGTCCTACTGTCAAAGTGTAGACTTGCACGTCTAGTGTCAATGGATAAATAATAGTTTTCCGGGCTGTTTTGTCGTGGTATTTAGGAATTTCTTCCGAATGCGGCAGACATGTTTAACTACCACGGTGCCACTAAAAGCTAAAATGTCTGCCAGAATTGCAGAGGGAACATATGGAGGAAATTCCAACAGACCACAGCAAAACAGTCTTTAAAAACCACAATTAAAAGTACTATTATTATAATAAATGCCAATGTACAATTTTAATATAAAACAACTACATAATTTTTGTTTTATTGAAATTTAAAAAAAGGCAGTGTATGGCCTCAATTCAATTTTTTATTTCAGTTTAAAAATCATTTCAGACTCACACTATCAGTAGTCTTGTGTTTAGTATTTAAGTTCATAGTTTTTGCATTGCTTTTGATTGGACAGTAGTGGTAGACAACAATTATAAGATATAGATCTTTTACTTAAAAAATATAAAAGATTTTAAATGTATATGGATTGCCTTACCTAAACATAAAAACTTGATTGTTTGAACAAATATTTGTTGTTTCATTTTAAAGAATTTTTTTATTGCATAGACATTGATGTAACTGAACTAATCATCAGCAATATTTATGATGTAAATTGTTTTTGGTTATAGACTTTAGTCATAAGAAATGTACACATTTCAGCAAAGCTAAATTTTGGGCAAAAAATGTACTGTCATAAGAATATTAGAGATTGTTTCCTTTACATCATGAATAATGGTACTTATGATATCACACCATGAAAAAAATGTTGCATTTTGAATCTCCTGGCTTCTATAACAGTTATTTGCTTCATAGTGGACTGATCAAAGTAATTTTAATTGATTTACTACTACTTTCTTCAAATCAAGAGCTGTAATGTTATAAACTATTTATTTAGATAGTTTGTTCTACTTTAGTGTAGGGTGTGGTTTATCAGCATATGTATCTGAGAAAAATGCTTGCTGATTCATGTACATAAAAAGTATGAGATAACTAATATGGTTACTAAACAAACTTTAGGATGTGTCTACAATTAAAATTAGTATAACATAGTAGCTAACAACTTAGCTTTATTTTGTATTTACCAAGCCAAATGCATTATTATATATTTTACCATTGTTGAATTGAAATAAAATTCAAATCATTTTAGTAACCAGTTTAAATAGTGAATAAATACTAATTTAAAGTTGGAACACACACACAGTACAGATTAGGTGTTTCTAAATTAATGTGAAAGATTTTGACATCAGAAAAATCTAAGGGATCTTTTATAAATTTTTTAAGTGTAAAACCTCTTCAGTTCCAAGTTACAGCTGTTTAAAATATGTTTTTTGTTGATATCCACCATGGACAAGTTTAGAAGAATAAAATTTGGCACATAACTAAAACTAATAAAATTACTGTTTATTTCACCCTAAGTTGTTTTTATAATCAACTTCCATAATATTTTGCTAAGAACTTTTTATTGATTCTGCTGTTTTAATGTTTTCATTTTTTTCTTAAAATTGTTAGTTTTTTCACAAAATAACTAATACTAAACCATTTAACATAAATTCAGAGATACATTTGTTGTTTTCACTAGTAGTCATGCAACTTGTTTTTACTTCACTAGAGAAACAAATATATAGAAATGTAATATCTTTTATTGACTTTTTAAGGTTGTTACTTAGTGAATAAACATCATAAAGACTAGCAAAAAACATTTTATTTTGATGCTTGAAAAGTTGGAGTTTTAATTTTTCAAATATTTGTTGCTTCAAAACTGCCTTCAGGCTTAAAATAGCTTTTTCAAATGTAATAGATATTTATTTTTAGGCTTCAATTTAGTATTTTTTGTTTGCTCGGCAAACATTTGTCACTTATCTACTTCTCTATTATAACAGCCTGTTTGGTAATTTTGATTTGAAAAAAGAATCACTATCAATGGTACAGTTTGCTTGATAATACTGAGTCACTAATTACTCAAGTAAACGTTATCATTAGTTTCTTTAACAATCCTAGCTAATTCTAATATTTCAACATCTGTCAGTGGTCTCCAGCATTTATTTATGTACAATTTTACATTTTTTAAACCATTACTGTTTTTCTACCTGAAACTTTCCCTTTTTGCTTTTATTTCTTCAATCTTGTAGTAATAATAAAAAATTAACATCTTTTGGGGTTTCTCATCAGTTAATTGGAGTTAAATTTTGTAATTACTCGAAAGGAATATACAAAACAAATAATCTATGTGGAGAAACTGTAGGTGAACATTTTATGTTAATACAAATATAAAATTTCAGGCTCAATAATGTTGTGCAACCTAACAACAAATTTTTATTTTAATTCAATAAAGAAAATGATGTGATTAGACAAGTTATAAATTTTAAATATTTGTATGTTGTGGTAACTTTGAATGTATTGTGCTAAGCATTTCATTTAAAATGTTATTGCTGTGAAAAGTTTGAATAATATTAACAGTTAAAACATTATTTCTGTTTTATGTATTTAATAACTAATCTGTATGCTATTCTTAATCCAACACTGATTAATCACAATCCATTTCATATTGTTATCTCTACATAATTTTACATGCTGTGTAATTGATAACTGCTATGATGTAATTTGATGAATGTTTTTATTCAAGGAAATGGAACCATCGATTTCCCTGAATTCCTTACGATGATGGCGCGTAAAATGAAGGATACTGATAGTGAAGAAGAGATTCGTGAAGCATTCCGAGTATTTGATAAAGACGGCAACGGTTTTATATCGGCAGCCGAATTACGTCATGTGATGACCAACCTTGGTGAAAAACTAACAGATGAAGAAGTAGATGAAATGATCAGAGAGGCTGATATTGATGGTGATGGACAAGTGAATTATGAAGGTAAAATAAAGTTTAATGCATTCTATATAATGTATTAACAAATATGAGTTGAGTTCTTTTTCCAACTAGGGCAATGATAAGCCGTGCACTTAGATGTCGTGTATACTGATACTGCCACTTAAGTTATTTGAGTGTAACCTATTTTAACAGTGCAGTGTTCTTTTTAATGCAGAATATTAATGTCTGATTTGAGTGAGAGCATATTAGTTCTTGATTCTGCAGTAAGAATTCACACTTAATTACATTATTAGTTTCCCAATCAATATTTTTGTCCTAATTACTAATTCTCTTATATATTCTATGGCAATATTATTCAAGTCTGTAGTTTTGAGTGATGGATCTCATTCAATAGGGTATGTGACACCATTGAAAATAACTTTTAATTTATGACCATCCTATTAGATAATACCCTAAAAAGTATTTTCTTTATTTAATGTTTAAAGTAAGTTAACTTTTTGTAAAGGCAAAAATACGGTTTTGCTTAAACTTTTATTTATGAAAACACTCAGTGTTTGGTTGAAACACTGGTGACATCAAATGCAAATAGACAATGGTGATTGCATTTTGCGTTTATACGATTTTGTGTTGTTTTCAGTTTGGGGCCATTTCTAACACAGTTGCTAGATATTTCGTCATAAATTTGTTCATAATAATTTAGTGAAAATTTTCGTGCAAGCTCATATGAGGAACAAACCTAATACATGCCCATTTCTTTCCTCTGTTCTTCAAAAACAACTTTAATTTTTATTCCACAGAACTTAAAACTGTTTAAACAATGTAAGTATCTCAGAAATCACTTCTGTGTATCATCAATGTAATGAAAAAAAATATTGAGAAAACGTTTGAAAAATTCTTATGTTTTTAGAGAGAATAATACTGCTTCTATTAGTTAGTTTACATGTTGTATTTAAAATTTGATGATCTGCTTCTTGCATAAAGATTTAAAAATGTGATTACACATAAAAACCTTTGCATAAGATGCAATAATACTTGTTGGATATATTCTTGTGAATTGTGACCATGTAATTTATGGTTTTTGTGCACAGAAACAAATACTTTTTGATAATTCGTAGGTATGTTTTTATATTGCGGCACTATGCACCACTTATCTTGTACAGCATTTTATTAGTAAAATGAAGTAGGTAATCGAAAAAGTAGAAAAATAATTTCAGCGGCGTAATCCGTCACCTGATCACAGAACCAGCGTTTGCGCGTTTATTTTAAATTAAAGTTCATTTTATCCGGTAGATCTCGGGGAAATATGAATATGCGTGCTTATAATATAATATCAAACAATTTGAAACCCTTCCCTTACTCCACTCAAATTTCCTATTGTGTTCAACCTTTACAGTGTGCATACTGTGAAATGTTTATTTTTCGCATTAATGCAGTGTCATATTGATCTCAAATATAGAGATCTCAAGTTCTATAAATCTCGACATAGTTTTTATCATTACACTTGACTTAAATGTGACATTCCACCAGAAGTAATGTGTATATTGAGAGACTGTAGCCCATATCTTGTAGTTTCAATTTGTTATTCCTGTTTAAATATTTTTGTGCAGTTTTCATAACCATTGTTTTAAAGTCATTCATTATATGTGGTGGAAACTTATTATTGATTTATTCGAATGCCCAAGGATGGTGAATTTGACATGTAGCTCCAAAATTCAGCAGTCCCATTATGTTTTTGATAATTTAGAATACTCCACAATAAGTTACCATACAATCCTTTCAGGTTTTTATAATCCCTTGAATGCAAGACATTAATGTTTCTGGTCGAGAACATTCATCGCTTCAAACAACTGAGTTTAATATTTCAAGGTTAAACGAATTTCGGCATCTAGGACTTTCTCTCCAAATCGAGGGTCGTGCTGTGATAACGCCCTTTTTATTAATCTGTTTAACAATAAGTAACCGAATTTCTCTACCTGAATTCAATTCAATTATTGAAGAAATGTTTATTTATCAATTGAATAACTACCGGTACGCCAAAATTTATTTAGTTTTTGCACATATTAGAGACTGAGGACAAGGACTACGTAATACATATCGGTATCGGTAACCTTAAGACGATACCTGTGGTTCCTCCCCAATTACGTATCTTTCGACTTTTATGTTGACGGTCGAAGGTAAACCTACGTAGGAATAGCTGTGATACGTTTTACTTTTTAAAATGAAGAACCATAGAACAAGCAAAGGAGTTTCTGTTTACACAGTAGACCTTTGTTCTTTGGTGATAGGTACAAAACAGTTATACCGTTATATGTGCTGATGTCCTAACTAAGACTGTAATGATACGAACTAGAATTTATTTATAGAAACATTTTAGGTTGATATAAATAAAGACATCAGACACTTAGAATTTGTATAATCTTGATAAATGTGATAATTTTTGTTCATTCTTCTCAGTAATTGAGAAATGAGAGAAATTATTATATTGAATAAAATTACCCATAAAACGTTAATACTTTGAAGTAGTTATAGAAGTGGTTTTGATAATTTATCTCTGATTACATTGTTACACATAAGTATATAAAATTATTGACGTAATAGGTTTTATATCATTTTTATCGCATGATTCGTTACAGAGAGACGTCAAACCTTGTCTGTTACAACATTATTTTTTTCTCTGTTAATACAATTCGTATATAAATTTTGTTTTTATTATATTCCGACTTTTGAGAAAAAAATCACATTGGTAATTAAAATTAAAATGATTCTATGTTACATTTCTAGTTGGTCATTTTGTTTTCCTCCAACTTTACCAAATTTGTTTTGTGATTTATTAATATATATATATATATATATATATATATATATATATATATATATATATTAATAATATTTTGTTTCTATAGTATGTATTTAAATATTTGTGTAGACATTTCTTATCAGGTTTCAGTGTACACTATTTGAAATCTATATGATAGTACTACTAGTGTACAGGGTGTTCAAAAAGTCTCGGTACGGCTGATTAACTCAGCGGAAAAGCGTTTTAGAGTGAAATGTTTGTTATGACCATTAATAGCCAAGGAAGAATCCTAAAAGTTTTATACTAAATATTATCGGCTGTACTTTGACTTTGAACGCCTGCATATGCGGACCACATTGAGTTTATTTTATTATCAGTAACAAATCAGTGTTCAACATGCAGGGATATGTTAGCAAATCACTTTTAGATATATAACATTGCAGGCTCTTCTTTAACTCTCTCTAGTCTGTGGGGAATTCTGGTATTCCACTGACTGTTTTTGTTTGTCTGGTAAAATGTCTATGCTATTTAAATTTAAATATGATCTGATAATAAATACAATTAGATGTGTGTATTGGAATCACAAAATTATGTTTAACATGTGTTTTTTTTACAACGTCAAAATCATGATCTATCTTGGTTAAATATTTGTTGAGCTTAAGAATAACAAAATCATATTAAAGTTTCAAAAATTGTTTAATTATTACACACTGTTGTTAATTTCAACCTGATTCAACTAGTGATTTAGAGTGAACTTCTTAAAATATGAATAAATGAAAATATAGATATAAAATAATCTGTAAACAATTTATAAAAAAAAAGTTTTTATTTTTATGTTAACACCACTAAACTTTAATTTCCATGCATTGAGATTTGATCAGCATTATTTACATAATATAATATTATTTTAAATAAGTTAAATCCAACTTTGTGGAAAGGATTTTTATTGGTCAGTTCATGAGTACACATTTATTAACATCAGAACAACTCTGAGGAAATGATTAATGACAAAGTTGAATAATATATAGTTACCATGTAAAGTCTTTTAAATATAGGATTTACTTTGATCCAGTTTTGTTCTCAGTGGATTAAAATCTAGCATTTAGTCGTTCTTTATGTGATTCATATGGCCTACAACTTAATTGAATATAATTGGTTAACTTTTTTCAATTTATTTTGTATTACGTCTACATAGTCTTTGAAAATATCCATAAATTCAGCTCATTGCAACTGTTACCATTCCATTTTTAAATCTATCAACTTTTCTAGAATTATGGCAACAATAAGTTCAGACTTGTGACGAGGTCGTGCTAGGTGAACAGATGCGTTGGTCGTATGGAAATTATCGTTTACATTTGATACATCCTTTTATAATAATCCAAAATATGATAGTTTATCTATGATTTTGTGCGTTTGTGAATTTTCGGTACTAAAGTTTAATTATTTATTTAATTTCAGAGTTTGTCACCATGATGACCTCAAAGTGAAGATGCCAACAGTTTGCATTTCAGCTTTTTCATTGTTTCATCCCGGCTCATTATCTACATCCTCAACACCTCGAACTGTTTGCTTGGCTGCCGGGCCTCTTAAAAGTGAATAACTTAATCGTTATTTAATTTAACAAGACAAGTTTAATTATTGGATTAATATTTATAGATTAATATATAATTATGTAAATTTTTGTAATATATTGTGTTTTAAAACGGTGCTCAACACCAGCACCGCCATGTTCTGTATAGACAGTTCTATGCTATGTCTTGTTCAGTCCTCTTGAGGTTATTCACAAAGTATGAAAATGTACTTAATCCATAAAATGGAAACAATTTTACTGTAGTTAGTTTGGGGGATACAAAGAATAGGACTCTTGAAGTTTTATTTTTCATACTTTGTGATAACAATATTGTGCACTTATGTGTATCCCCTAATTTCTGAAAGTATTTTTAATTTCGTTATTTAAAATATCCAGTACTGTAGGTTTTACATTTTTTAGTATAGTACTCTACCTTAAAAGTATCTCCGTTCAGCCTGTTTTTATTTAGCATTATACATTTTAACTTTGTTATTAATTAAATAACAAGGGTGGGAAATGTAAAATAATTAGATGTTTAAATTTCAAATAAATGTGACAAAATTATTCCATTTAATGATTGGTTAGTTGTACCTAATATCTTGTTGGTCATGTTTCTACTTATAATTTTATCCTTAGTCACGCCAAAGAATGAATAAAATAAAGTTTAGTAAGCACTTATCTAGCATAAAACTGTAGTAACTGTTAAGGTCTCTCTCTCTCTTTGTGGCCCGTTCGTACAGAAGTGATTTTAAATTTAATCTAAATTTTTGGTGAAATTTATTTGAGCAGGATCTATCTTGAATAAGTTATATTATTTATTCTTTGGTCACGCTGCATTGTGCAGCAAGGTTTTTCTTATGTTCCATTTCTCTGTTTAATTTTTAAAGGTGATTAATATAGACAATTATCTGGTTAAACTATGGTCTTTTAAATTATTTTGCCCAATTTACTTATTAAAATTTTTACTTAGATTCATTTTATCCGAACCAATTGAGATTGTTGTCATGCCAAGAAATATTACAGCAAACTGCTTGCAATTGTGAGTTGAAATTATTTAAAGAAATTTGACAGGACATTATTTTACTTTTATGCATATGTATGCATTAAATGGATCGAATTAACTTCCAATTAACCATTTGCAGCTATCAAAACACCTAAAATCCGGATGGGACGATTTTCATTGAGAGAAGTCTGAAAAAAAAAACACAAATCATTGCAATTTACAAGATTTGCCAGTAATTAAACGCTTAGTTGCCCAATTAAAAATTTTCAAACGCATTCAGAAAGTAGAAATTAAGCACTAGAATTCTCCTGCGTTAGATTTTCGCTAGTGATGTGCCGGATATCTCCGTATCCGTGGATATCCGAGGGACAAGAAAACTCCGTATCCGTTAGTTTTTGGGGGATCTTTTACGTTATTAATTTTTAATACATACATGAAATTTTATGTATAGGTGATTAGGTAGCAATGTAAAACTGTTAAATTCCATTCAGATTATTTTTAATTTTTGTAAATTCTTATTTGGCACCTTTATATTGCAAATATTTTTCGTAGTGAAGTGAGTACCATATCGATAATAGACCTCTTATAGAGCGTACTCTAAAAAAGTTAAGATCCGTGTCCGCGGTTCTTGGGACCAAATATCCGTATTCAGATCCGTATCCGTGGATATACATTTTTAATGATACGGCACATCACTAATTTTCGCATAGATTGTTAAAATATGCTAAAAATGCTTCCGATACATGAGAAATTGCGTCCTAAACTTAGACCAATCAATTAGAGATTTTTTCGTGCAAAAAATACTATCAGGATACTGCCTGTGCCATCACATTAAGAATGATTTGTAGTGATATTTTGCTACCTTTTCCACTCGCAACTATGGTTTTTTACTTTATTATAAACAATTGAAACAAGAAAATTGCGTTTTTTTTCGTTACATGTTTATAAAATGAAAAATAATAAATTAATCCCAATAATGTCAACAGGTCAATTGTAACGCATAAAAATACCAATAAAATGAGCCCAGGATCGATCCGATAGGATCTTTAGTAACAGGGAAAAACAAAAAATACTGGAAAATTTAGCGGTTTTCTTTATATTATCATAACTCCGTCATTATCGAAGTTGTAGAACTGGGCTTGTGGGAACTGATAGTAATTGATATCTACGTTATGCGTGACTAAACCAGGCAGTATCGGTTTAATAGTTTTTGAATAATTGTGATATGAAGTTTTTAGGCCACTATTCTTGCAGTGTGTCTCCATGCGACATGGATCGTCAAATATCAATTCAGAATAGAGATGTTGAAATTAGAGGTATCATTCTACAATGCCTCTATTTTCATTTTTCATTAAATGTCTGTGAAATAAACGAAAAATGTTAGCAAAAATGACCAAAATTTCGTGAGCGTATGAATCTGTTCGAGTAGTGGGGGGAACACGGTTGTTGAGAGGAACTGCAAACAATAATTATTATCGATAATAACTGTCACTCTGACAGATGGTGAAAGAATTTAATCGTTAAAAAAACTTCTATACAGAGTGATTTGTTCGACTTTATTATATCAGATGAGAACTGTTTGTTTATTAATATATTTATACGTAAATGGTTTCTCGGAAACGTTTTTACGTTTACGGAACATCGAAAGAGAGCGGTCATTAAAAAAATTCTTACTTGTGAGGATTTTAAATATTAAAACGAGATATGTATGTGCCTCTACTATATTGCTATACGCTTCCCCTCAACAACCGTGTTTCCCCCACTCCTTGGGTAGATTCATACGCTCGCCTTTTTTTTGTCATGTTTGCTAACATTTTTCAGATATTTCACAGACATTTAGTGAAAAATGAGAATAGAGGCTTTGTAGAATGACACCTCTACTTTCAACAACTTTTTTCAAAATTGAAATTTGATTATCTATGACGCATGGGGGCACAATGCAAAAATAGTGAACAGAAAACTTTATATCACAATTGTTCAAAAACTAATAAACCGGTAGCGCCTAGTTTTGGCATACATAAAATAGATGTAAATTACTATCAATTCCTACAAGTCCAGTCCTACAGCTTCTAAAGTTACGAAGATACGATTTTTTTTAAACAAATGCTACATTTTTCAGTATTTTTTGTTTTTCCCAGTTACTAATGATCCAATCGGATCGAGCCTGGACTCATTTCATTGGTATTTTCATGCTTTACAATTCATCTGTTGACAAAATTGAGATTAGTTTATTATTTTGAATTTTATAAACATGCTAAGAAAAAAAACGTAATTTTCTTGCTTCAATTGTTTATAACAAAGTAAAAAACCATAGTTGCGAGTGGAAAACATAGCAAAATATCGCTAGGAATCTTTGTTAATGTGATGGCACAGTCGGTATCCTGATAGTATTTTTTGCAGATTATCAGTCAATTTTTGCTCTATTGATTGGTCTAACTACGAATTATTGTATTGCATTATGTTCAGAGGCATTTTTGATGAACATTTGCAGGATATCCTATCTTCATAATTTATACTTTCTTTCACAGTCCGTTTGGTAAATTCAAATGCACGAACCCAGGTTATTAGGATGACAAGAAACGTTTTTTCGACTTCGTAGCGGAAAATTGTCCTATCGCGTTTCTTTTTATATTTTAATTCACTCCAAATGGCTAATTAAAAGCCTAATTATATTCTCTTCGAGGTGTCATTCCTTTGTACGCAAGGTAATATATATTATATATAAATATAATATACATTGTTTCTGGTCGGGAACCTTCATCAGTTGCGCTTCCCACAATTGAATGTCCTCTCGAACACTTCTTTATTTAAGTGAGAACAGTAATTACACGGAACGGCTCCAGATTCGGAACCTCTGTGTACTGATTATCTTGAAAATCCTAGGTGTCGGTCTTACATCTCGCGTCTTCAAATTTAACCTAATTATACCAATACTTTTTTAATTAGAAATTAAAAAAAGATGAAATTGCACACCTGATGAACAGAAATTTTTATAGAATCACTCTGGGACCCGTTCGTCTGCCACATAGCCTATTTTTTCCAAAACTATTGGACGTAAATAGTTGAAATTGGTGTCAGCACATAGTTTGGTGAACTAATGAGGCGCACATGGCATAAATAAATAATCGAAATCTGATTTTGTACTTCTGAGAGAAAAAGGGAATATAACAAATTTTACAACAATAAAATATATTCTGATATTAATTTTGGGGGGCAAAATATAAAATTAATGAAAATTAAAATTGATTCAAGCGCATCGTGTAATACAAAATGAAAGGTCTAATGAGGAGTACAAGTATATATTTTTAAAATATATTAAGAGAAATATACAAAACTCGAAACTATAAGTATAAAATTTGAAAAAAAAGATATAGTTCCTTACCCGAGTTTATAATAAAAATCAAGCGAAAATCGTGTTAACATAATGACACGTTTGAGTATTGAAATGATCAAGCAGCTTGTAGTCTTGTGGTTGTCACGATTGTGAATGGTTCTAGCAATGTAATCTCAGGTGTTTTCAATTGGATTCATATCAGGCTAGCTAACTCAATCTACTAATATGCCTTGCTTCTATTGTATTCCTAACCATAAGTGAACGATGTGGTTGGGTATCTTCGTCCATGAACACAAAATTCTAATTTGTTAGGCATGGTACAAATAATGGGTGTAAATAACTTGTTAGATGTAAATGTAGCCGGTAATATTCTGTGGTATATAAATTAATGGGGTCAGGCGGTTAGACATCTCCCCCTCCCCCAAAACATTACGGAACCCCACTTCGCGGGGAAAATTGATCCCCGGTTGATAACCTGGTTCCCTCAAGACTCGCCGATTGTCATCGCTTGACAGTCCAATTCAAGTTTCAGCAGTAAATAACACCCACTGGCACTGATGCCAATGCCAACACCTATGTTCTCGCGGCCACTGGAGACCGACAGCACGATGTCTTGGAAGTAGAGTGGGAACTCCTAATGGAGTGGTAAATCTGCATTATGCAGTAGCAGTCGTCTTCGAATTGTAGGTGTCGATATAACGCGGCGAAACGTAATCTGAAAGTGAGCCCTGAGAGCACTGAATAACTATCCTTCCTTTTACTAAACTCTCGAAGACATGTTTGTTTTCTACTGTATCTGTGTACATTAATTTGTACAACACATTTAGGAATGCTTAAGATTTTCAATATCTGATGGATGGAATGCCCTGCATCGTGTAAAGGAGTAATTTTTCCTAAATTAATTGCAGAGAAAGTTGAAAAAAGTACACTGGCCACTTGGCTGAATATACTGTCATTGCCACTCTGTAAAATTATTGATAAAGTATGAACTTGTGAACATATTTTTGTTGTCTCTTGTTGTCTAAATGCATGTATCAAAATCAAGTAGGTTTAATCGAATCATTTTTGGTATGTTGGTCAGACTTTTGATGTTTAATGTATGTGTAAATGCAAGAAAACCTAAGAGAATTTTGAGGGTAAATTAGAAAATTAATATAAACACGAAATACTCAATCTGAAATGATTAGCTCTACAAGTAACAATAAATACAGATAATACAAATCAACTGTTTTTGTCTGGTATACAAATTTTTTCTGCTGATCATAAAACAATATGCTTATAATAAACTAGATCTAGAAAAATTGAACACATGTCTAGCAAAAAACATTTTATACAAGTTATATCACAATCACGCCACGGTATAACCTAAGGTCATTTCTTTGGGTGCTCAAGCTGAAACATCAACATTTTTTTTAAGTTTGTATGTTTATAACATGACTTGATTTTTTTTCAGTTGGTTACTTTAGAAAAGTATGTCCAATCAGAAGTGGTCAAAATTTTCTTAAGTTGATTGCAGGTTAAACAGATCTCCGGTTTAATACATCTATAATTCATTGAACTTATATGTCTCCTCACTTTAGGGAAAAAAATCCAGTTTATACTGAACAACATGTATGATTTTTTGATTTTGTCTGTGATCAAAATTTGCCTTGGTAACTGGCAGAGGGTTGAATGTCCTGTGTTTTTAACATAAGGTTTCCTTTACAGAAGCTGATGTAGACATATCCCTTCTCACTGCAAAGAATGAAAAGAAAAGTTAGTGTTAAAGATAGTCTAGCAATAAATATAATTTATCTATACTATACCAGCAACCATAAAATAAATAAAGTTAGACTTTTGTGACTTTCCATATGTAGTAGACTTTTACTATAAAATATTGGTTATATATACTAAATATTGAATGTTTTGAAGATTCATTCTATTGTTGAATTTTAATGTGCTGAATATCGTTTACGAAAAGTTTATTAACTAGGCAAACAGATGCAGAAAATGTTTCTTTTAGGAAACAGACAATTTAAAAGGTTTGTTAAACACATCAATTTTGCTTACCATTGAAAGTTCACAAAAAATAGATTTCTTATCCGTACATTTAGTCCAAGTGAGACATTCACGTTTTGCTGCTGATTTCTCTTTCATCTAACCCTGGAACTTGTACAATAGTGGAGGGTTTTGTATACTTTTTGTAAATTTGGATGTCTCACATAATGGGCTTCTGTTATATTCTATAAATCCAAAAAGAAACAAAAATTTTCACCTCATGTATGTAATCTACCGACAAATATTTAGACATATAGACATTATCAATGAAAATGTAAAACTTTGACTTCCTCTGAATGGGACACCGAAATGCCATTGAGTACCATTTCGAATAAGTCCTCATTAAATCATTCCGTCAGTAGTAACGACGGACGATGTGTACATAGGGTAGCTCCAGACCCTAGCACAAAGGAGGTTCAGCGGGTATCCCAGCCGCTCGGCCAGGGAGGACACGTCACTGTAGCACGCGTGTGTCCCAGAACCTGTTATTGCTCAATCTCGTGCGGCTGTCTTTCTAAGAAGACAGCCGACAGTAAAAACCGCGCACGGCAGAGGCCGAAATTAACTCCGGCTGGCCTTCGGGAAGTCGACATACTAGCAGGCTAGAGTCTCGTTCGTTATCTGAATTAACCAGACGAATCGCTCCACCAGTTAAGAAAAGAATCAGTCAATTCTTCCAGTGTCCTGACCTGGTGAGGTTACCTGTGCTGAATCAAATTAAGTCACAGGCTTCACTCTTGGTGGTGCTTTTCCCGTTAATTCCTATAAGTTTTAGCTTTGCAACAATACTTCCCCCAGAGCCCAAAAGCTCTGGCTCACTGGAAGCTACGAAGGAACGTCTGCCCATCGTTGCTTGGCATCCTTTATGGTTAGAACTAGGTATCTGATCGCCTTCGAACTTCTAATTTCATTCTTGATTAATGAAAGCGTTTTTGACAAATGCTTTCGCTTCTGTCCGTCTTGCGACGATCCAAGACTTTCGCCTGTAACGTCGCAAAACGAATGCCCCTGTTCATTCCTATTAATCATTACCTCGGGGTTCTGAAAGCGAACAAAATGTAACCGACATCCTATTCAATTATTCCATGCACACAATATTCAGGCGAAGTTTTAGCCTTTTTTAAGCTTCTAATTTTGAGTAAACGTAGCTGTCCAGCTTGACACTCAGTGAAGAGCACCGCAGCGGGATTGTGTCGGGTCGTGGTACTTGCGGACAAGTTTAATATACGCTATTGGGAGCTGAAATTACCGCGTCTACTGGCACCAGACTTGCCCTCCAAGTGATCCTCGTTAAAATGTTTACGAGTGTACTCATTCCTATGTATCTAGATCTTGTCTATATATGGATAATTGTTTTATCCATATCAGTCTGTTGTAGAGATAGTAATTAAGGTGTTAATAATTAACAAATATCGTATGTCCAGATGCAGCCGAGGGACAATCCGTTGATGTCATCGAAACATTCCGATTATGCGGAAAACCTTGCATTACGAACATGTCTTGAAGAGCATTAAATTTGCAAGGTTTGAATATGACATTTATTCTAAACAAGGATAGTACATAAAAGGTTACTGGATCAATGTTAAAAAATTTCGAAAAAAACCAGACACTGTGTGATGTATCAGGGTATTTTGGCCACGACCACGACTTGTTGGGACGCTTTGTTTGTTGACAGTTGAAGAGTTTTTCAAATTTTGTTTCATCCGATGAATGGTGACGTCTGCTTTCGGAAAGATGAACATCTATAGAGCGAGCCTTTATGTACTATCCTTGTATTCTAAACTCAATAGGAGCTAAACTGTAAACTCTTGAAAAAGGCTCAGAATTACAAAGAGCAGAAATCTTTCGAATATTTTTTATTTATTGTTCAAAAATGATTGTTTTCATTACCAATTATTACCTTATGTGGTTATTACACTTTAATTTTCGTTTAGACATTCTAGGTGAGAGAAATTCTTCGTCTTGGTGAACAAAATTTCATGATTCTATTTTATCTTCTTTTATACTAACAGCATCTCCTTAACAGTTGCTCAGATTACAGAGTATTCTAGCTCTCTTTTTTTACAATCGGAAACCTTAGTGGCAAGATAGTTACTTAGATATCGTAATATTCCACACAAGCCTTTGCGATCACATTGTCGTACTTTGCAAATACATAATAGTGTGTTGAATCAGTGGCTGGTGAAAGTCATACTGAGCCCATTTTATTCCTGGAGCCAGACTTGACAATGCAACTTGTGGACTCAACCATTACCTAAATGGACACCTGTCTATGCCACTATCGTAAATACGTACTGATTCGTAAAAACTGACCACTTTAAAGTTTGGGACTTTTCAAGAGTAATGCTAGATTTCTTCCAAGGCATATAAAATGCATAGGTGGTATCACAATAACTCCAAAGATACATAGGAAGAATTGCATTCTGTGAGCTGTGGCTGAATGAAAGTGCTCTTGGGAATTGGCTTATGGGGCGCTCCTTAACCCTGGTGTCCAGTGATTGCTTTGTCTCCTCAATGTAGAGATTGCCACATTCACAGGGTATGCTGTATTTACACTTTTTCGCTATTGCAGAGTTATACGGCCTTGTTTTTGTGATCATGCTACTAAAGGTGTTGCTCTTAAAAATCTTTTTGATTTCATATCCGTGCCTAATACGTCTAACTTTTTCAGACAAGCCTTTAGTGTATGGTAGTAATACAGTTGCTATCTTGGTTTCCTGTTGCTGCCTAGGTGGTTTATCCAGTTTTTCAAACGTCCATTCGTCACAATGTCTTCTCTAGTTTCACTTCTTCTTCTTTGAGGTCTGTGGTGTGCCGCAGATATTTTTGGACTGGTTTAATTTTAATTTAATTTCGTTGCTGATGGGTGGTTAAAATTGTAGTGTAGGTATAACCCTGTATGTGAAGCCTTCCTGTAGACTGTTGTTTCAATTCCTGTCTTAGTCATTTGGCACATTCACCAAGGAATGGTAGGCACCCACTCCCTTCGTTCTTCATGGTTAATCTAATCGATGGTTGTGTTGTGATCAGTTTAGATGCTCCAGAAATGCCTGTAATTCTGGCTCTTCATGCTGGCAAATAATGAGGGTGTCGTCGACATACTTCAAAGTTAGTGAGTTTAAAATTAAGTTGAAGAAATTTTAACTCCAAGAGCCTGGAAGAAAGTAACTTTTATAGCTTTAAACCACAGATTAATTATGTTTAATTTAATGGCCTAGAAAATGCAATGTGTCTACAACTATAAAAAAGCCCCCTTCCCCCTATTTCGGTACAATTAGTAAGAGATCGCGCCCTCTGGAGCCCTTGTCTGGATTCTCCTTTCTCTATATATGTAGAGAATTTTATTTCTTTTGAAATAAAATTGACTAGATGTAGCTATTTGACATTGAATATCACTTTGCCTTGACAGTATTTAAGATTTTTCGTAATAACTGTTCGAAAATAAGTTCTTTAAAATTGTATTTACCTGGTTTCAATAGGCATAACGTACAAATTTTCATTTGGCATATTTAAGAAAGGATTTTTCCCGTAACTGATTTACACCTTTTCTAGTTGAAACAATTTTTGGGCATAGTTCTATACTAATCAGTATGACTAATAAATCAAGGTAACGTATGCCACAGTGGTGGATTTACAAGCTAGCTGCATAAGTTTAAGCCAAGGGCAGCAGATATTAGGGGTACAACGCATGAGGGTCAGCTGCCCCCCCTGGAACTGAAAAACCTGCCATGAGCCATTAAAGCTTCCCATAAAACTCTGGACAAAAGCTAGGTATGCCCTTGGGCGCAAGTTTGTGGACTGAAAACTATATCCTGGATACAACTATGCGCAAATGTACATTCCCTTTTTTTGTCGGGTATATTGTAATCAGTGGCAGAGGAGTGACATCAATCTCATTGTCAGTTCATTCGTCAATCAGCTGTTGTTTGGAAATGAAAAAAAGCTTGTCCTAGAGAGAGGGATAAATCAGAATTTTTTTGGTCAGTGCAAGCCAGCAATTTTATGGGAAGCTCTAATAGCTTATGGCCGGTTTTTCAGGTCCAACGAAAACGAGGTTTATTCGTATATGGTTTTACTGCGTATGCGTGATTGTGTAAGTAGTTACCCCGCGCCTTATTATTAGTGTTGATTAGTTCAGAAAAATACCTAACCGCTATTTCCAGTGCAATTGCAACCAAATTGTTGAAGGGTAAGAATAATTCAGTGAAGTAAGGAGGTAAAAATTTAACAGTCTATACTTGGTGAATGTGTAAAGCCGCCACTGGCATGCCATTTACATAATAATGTACATTCGGTAAACCGAAGATGTGGGGTAATTTATCAAAACTTTAGTTATAACACAATATTCATAATTTCTTGATTCTATACAAATTCTGACATCAGAATGGATATCAGTACATTTTTACATATTTTTTTCATTACTTATAATTTATTTGTTGACGTCACCACAACGCTACTTCACTATCGAAAGGATTTTTTTGTCTGATTGTTTTCTGAAGTTAATTTGTGGTTTCTAGTTTCTTTTAAAGTTTTTTTTTGGAAATGACACCACCTTGAAGGAAAAGGCTGTATATTCAAAGAAACCGTTGACAACGAAGTCAGATTATGAATTGGTTGATTTTTTGAATATACAGCATCTCCCCGTCAATGTGGTTTTATTTCGCAAGGCATTTTTCTCCGTCTTGTTCTGAGAACTAATTGACGATGAACTGAGATTGAAACTGAGAACTAATGAGCGAGTGATTCGTGCTCACTGCTGCCAGTGGAGCCAACTTAGATTATACTGCTAGGTCTTTAAATTAAACAATATCAAATCTGATTAAATACATAAGTCATAAAAAATTATTAGTAAAGAGTTACATTTCAGGTGTCGCAGGTTTAAAACTCACATTTAAACATATTTTCTAAAAGAACACTTTTTACGGTTGTAGCAAATTTTGACGGTTCCAGTTTGCATTTATTAAGAATTATTTTAATGTAAGTCTCAGCACATTTACTATACAGGGTGTAAACGGTTTGAGTGCAAAGATTTTGAAGAATAATACTTCAGGCAAAAACAAATCAAAAAGCTTTATAACATTTTCTAAAATAAACTATAGTTTTGCCAAAAAGAACACATAAAAACACATAAAGTTAGATTTTATGTAGCCCTTGCTACAGTGAATAATACAATAATTTCGATTTCAAAATGTCGGTAAAAAATAATATAAATATGTAAATACTCAATAGCTTATACATTTTTAATAGCCACATTAAAAATGAAAATTGATAATTTAAACTCGAAATATGCTTTTATAATTTAGTGTAACTTTATCCGAATAGATATGGCAACGTGGCATACAGACTAACTTATTTACTACATTTTTTACTTTAACGACGACTGAGAGTTACGATCGTTTTTTGCGATTTCGATTCTTGTAAATAAGAATAGATAAACGGTAAAGTGATTTGAATTATATCTATTTGATGTAGACTTCGTGGTTTGCTTTCCATTTAATATATTTTTTAAATAAATAAAATCGGTTGTGATTAGTGTGTAAGTTCGAAAATTAAGAATAGTGCGACAGTATTTATTTGTGATAAATAATGGCCGATTATACAATTAGGGAAAGACATGACATGCTCTTAATTTATGGGGAAATCAGACGTAATTGCAGAATAGCAAGAATGTTATACAGGGAAAGGTTTCCAAACAGACGCCTGCCCAATGCTAGGACATTCGTAGTTGTTTCGCAGAGGCTTCTGGAAACAGGTAGTGTAATACCACAAATAAACAATCGCGGACCACAGCGACATAATCGTATCTTAGCTGCTGAGGATCAAATACTAGACCTTATCGACATCAACCCATGTCGTAGCACACGGAGTATTGGAAGTGAGCTGCAAATTTCTCACACTGTTGTTCATAGAACATTACGGGAACAATTGCTCTATCCATATCACATGCAGCGGGTTCAAGGGCTTTCAATTGATGATTTTCAACCAAGACTCAATTTCTGTCGTTGGTTCCTCAGAAAACATCGACAATTTCCTAATTTTGTGAACAATATTTTAACAACAGATGAAGCAAGTTTTAATAGGAATGGTATAATAAATTTTCATAATACGCATTCGTGGTCTGAGTTAAATCCGCACGAAATACGCCAGTATTTCAACACCAATTCTCAGTTAACGTGTGAGCTGGAATAGTTGGTGAATACTTGGTTAGGCCATTTATACTGCCTGCACGTTTGACAGGTGAGAATTACTTTTATTTTTTGAACAACACTCTACCAGATTTGTTAGATGAAGTGAACCTACAAACACGTTCCAATATGTGGTACTTACATGACGGAGCACCTGCCCACGCAAGTCATCTAGTTGTCGACTTCTTAAATAGAACATTTCCCCGTCGTTGGATTGGTCGAAACGGACATATACGTTGGCCAGCAAGTTCTCCTGATCTCAATCCTTTAGATTTCTACTTATGGGGACACATGAAAAGTAAGGTTTACACGACTCCAATTATTGACGAGAATGACCTTAGACAACGCATTTTTGACGCTGCTGACGAAATCCGAAATATTCCAGGAATTTTTTCTCGCATACGTGAAAATTGGATTAAACGGTGTCGTGCTTGTGCCGATAGTAATGGTGGGCATTTTGAACATTTGCTGTGAATAATCCGTTGTTTCAACTCAGTTCTATCATTATAATAAATTCGGCAAGTAGGATTACATGTTTACTTGTCTAATATAAATAATATTAATTAAATCAGTAATAATGACTCTTCGAATAATTTAACTGGTAAAAAACTACATATACAGATCTCTTGAGTTGAATCATATTTACCCAACTTTGTATAATTGCATAAAATAAACCGCCAAATACAAATTCTAATTGCAATACCTTGTATTAAAAACGTAAATATTTTCAACAAAATATTTCATACATTTTTATTTAATTCTAAGGTCAATATCATCAGTCAATACAAAAACACAGGTGTTTATTTTTTTGTCGGCGTAGTTATTCCTTTATTATTCGTGCTAAGAGTGAATCTGATTCGAACGCGAGCGACGTTGCCGGATTGACAATAATTTACTCAATATGTTTTAGGGATTTTCTTGGTTATTAAGGCCTACTGACCATAGTGGTATAAGAGTTTTTTGTTTAATTTGGTGTATATTACCTCCACCTAAAATATATGCACTCAAACTATTTACACCCGTATATAGATTTGACCTCTTATTTTTGTTTCGAATTAGTTATTTAATGCCTGCTGCTATACGAACTAGATACATAAGATAACCATATTATACATTTTTTGTATCCAATTTTTCATTCTGGCAGCCCTTTTTGTGCTATACTCTTTTTACGTCGCTCTATCTTTGTGAGCGATTACAATGCACCCGGCAAAAAAAATCTATGTCCATTTACCATTTAATCCAATCTTTATCCGAGGCTTTTTTGTATGAAGTTTTTAACAGGTTAGTATTGTTTTAAGGATTTCTGGGATGTTAACCCAGCTACCAGGCAGCAACTTTGTCTGTAGTCCTAGTCAGGAGCCCTCACAGCGTGCTATCATCAGGGCCAGATTAAACCTGTTTTTTTTACGACGTCGAGACTTCTTCCATTCCTCACGTCCCAGGCTTAGGACTGGAATAGCGGAATTAATATTCAATAAAATCCAGTTCCTTAAAATATTGACTAAATTAAAAGTCTTTTTTTTTTTGTTTTTAGGCCCATTTTACTGATCAATTTTACAAAATGAAGATAATTAGTCCACGGTTTAAAACAAATTTTAATGAGAGCTTCAAATTGTGATGATCAGTTTATAATCAACTTCTTCAATGTCTTCAAAATCGACATTCTATCAAAGCGAATAAAGATAATTTCTAAATAAATGTTGAGAAAGTCATTGCTTGCTGATTGGGGTTTTCTTTCTTCATTTATTTTCCTTAACAGAGAAGTATATAAAATTTGTAGTGGAAACAATATGAAGTAGTGGTAATTTTGAGAAATTCTCCCGTTACTAGTTGTCTCTTTAGGAAATCTTCTTAAAAAATGTACTTAAAGAAATCTCTACAATATGATCAACCAGTGTGTACAAATAAATGTATTGTAGAGAGTGTATTATACTCTGTTTTGGAGACGTTTCAAGTCAAACGCAACAAATTGTGCATCTCAGCAAATTTCTAATAAATTACATACCGTAATTGAGGTCTCCAGATACACAATAAACAGTCGACAGATTTTTAAACAGTGAGACTATTTGATCATATTGTAAAGAAATATTTCTCTCAAAACATCTGAAAAAGATTCCATGTAAGAGACAACCACAAATCAGGGATTGTTTTTAAATTGTCCTTACTACACTTTGTAACACAAAAGAAGTGAGGAGAAAAAACACCAACAAGCAAATGGAAAAAAATGTTCTGTTACTAAAATACGGAAAGTACCATGAACCCACTGATGCCCTTAATAGATCAGCGTTCAACATAAACGACAAAACGTCGTAAACATGTTTTAAAAGACCACTATCAAATAGTAATTTTTTAATTGCGTATGCTCTCAATGAAACTGCGTTTGAATGTTTTAAAATTATTTTCTGTGTTATCACACTTTTAATGACTAGCATCCAGTTACTTAACTATTGTTGTTATTTAGTTACATAGTCACCTGATTATAAATTGTATGGTGACCGAGCATTGCTGAATAATTAGTCACCGTGCTTGGTACTTGATACTTTCTAACCAGGACTAAGTATATACCGGAACAAAATAACTTGAAATGTAGGTATGTCTAAATTCAACTGCTAACAATGACTAACTGAAATATTTCCAAGATAATTTGACTTTAACAAAAATTCCTGTTACATGTAAATGTCAACAACATAACAAAAAGATAAAACATTTTTTCATTTCAAGCATATTTGACTTTCATTGGGTAATTTCATCGCTATCTCTTAGAATATTTAATATTTTTCGCAGTAGTTTGCCGATTTCTCTTATTAATTTTCAGTCGGATATAAGAATGACAGTCTACATGTGTCAATTCTTGGTGAAGTGAAAGATCGTTTCTGTGATAGATTTTTTTATTTTCGTATACAGCAGTGATTCTAAATTTGATTCATTGTTGCTTCATTTAAGAGTTAAATAGATCTTACTTTAAATTGTAATTTATATTTTCTTTGTATTACCTGAATCAAACCCAATTAAGCGAAATCTATAATGAAATTTCCACGGGAAACCTTCCTTAGTTGTACTTCCCTCGTAAGAATGACCTTTCGAGTATTTGATACATAATATAATAAGTAACGTATAAGATGCAGATCTCTCACAGAAACACAGCGGGATTTCGAATCTGGAGCAGTTTCATGTCATTACTGTTACTACCTAATTCCTATTTTCAGTATAAACCATAATGAAATCATAAGAGCAAAATCAACATTAAAACAACTTACTCAGACAAAGATTTCAGGACCAATATAATACACCCAAGAATTCCAAGCAAGCAGCGTCGAGGACACCTACCTTAAGCTCCACAACAGTAGGCACGTTAGAAAAAATAAAGTTATTTTAGCATTATTATATGTACCAGTTATAGATTGTATTTGTTTATTATATAAATAAATTTATCACACAATAACTGTGGATCTCTCTTGCCGATCATTGGCGCATGTTTACGTGTGAAATAAAACTTGCAATTGTTTATTTTAGTTAACAGAAAACTTCTGATTTACCTTAAAGACAAGGCATGCCAATTTTCTTTCACTAACCCAAAAGCTGATGTAATAATTGAATTATTGCGTTCAGATGAGTGATCAATATATTTACCACTATTGCTTTAACAAAACACTAGTTTTATAGTATCAATCAAACTGAAACCAAAATAAATAAAATGTAAATAGATAGTATGTCATTTTTTTTCACCTGCTCCTAGATGCCGTCATTCAAAGAGATTAATAACAGATAATAAATGCATCACCCTCAAAAGATACATGGATTTATGAACATAGATTTTTTTTGCCGGGTGCATTGTAATCGCTCACAAAGATAGAGCGACGTAAAAAGAGTATAGCACAAAAAGGGCTGCCAGAATGAAAAATTGGATACAAAAAATGTATAATATGGTTATCTTATGTATCTAGTTCGTATAGCAGCAGGCATTAAATAACTAATTCGAAACAAAAATAAGAGGTCAAATCTATATACGGGTGTAAATAGTTTGAGTGCATATATTTTAGGTGGAGGTAATATACACCAAATTAAACAAAAAACTCTTATACCACTATGGTCAGTAGGCCTTAATAACCAAGAAAATCCCTAAAACATATTGAGTAAATTATTGTCAATCCGGCAACGTCGCTCGCGTTCGAATCAGATTCACTCTTAGCACGAATAATAAAGGAATAACTACGCCGACAAAAAAATAAACACCTGTGTTTTTGTATTGACTGATGATATTGACCTTAGAATTAAATAAAAATGTATGAAATATTTTGTTGAAAATATTTACGTTTTTAATACAAGGTATTGCAATTAGAATTTGTATTTGGCGGTTTATTTTATGCAATTATACAAAATTGGGTAAATATGATTCAACTCAAGAGATCTGTATATGTAGTTTTTTACCAGTTAAATTATTCGAAGAGTCATTATTACTGATTTAATTAATATTATTTATATTAGACAAGTAAACATGTAATCCTACTTGCCGAATTTATTATAATGATAGAACTGAGTTGAAACAACGGATTATTCACAGCAAATGTTCAAAATATGGTGGGCATTTCAGTTTGATTGATACTATAAAACTATAAAACTAGTGTTTTGTTAAAGCAATAGTGGTAAATATATTGATCACTCATCTGAACGCAATAATTCAATTATTACATCAGCTTTTGGGTTAGTGAAAGAAAATTGGCATGCCTTGTCTTTAAGGTAAATCAGAAGTTTTCTATTAACTAAAATAAACAATTGCAAGTTTTATTTCACACGTAAACATGCGCCAATGATCGGCAAGAGAGATCCACAGTTATTGTGTGATAAATTTATTTATATAATAAACAAATACAATCTATAACTGGTACATATAATAATGCTAAAATAACTTTATTTTTTCTAACGTGCCTACTGTTGTGGAGCTTAAGGTAGGTGTCCTCGACGCTGCTTGCTTGGAATTCTTGGGTGTATTATATTGGTCCTGAAATCTTTGTCTGAGTAAGTTGTTTTAATGTTGATTTTGCTCTTATGATTTCATTATGGTTTATACTGAAAATAGGAATTAGGTAGTAACAGTAATGACATGAAACTGCTCCAGATTCGAAATCCCGCTGTGTTTCTGTGAGAGATCTGCATCTTATACGTTACTTATTATATTATGTATCAAATACTCGAAAGGTCATTCTTACGAGGGAAGTACAACTAAGGAAGGTTTCCCGTGGAAATTTCATTATAGATTTCGCTTAATTGGGTTTGATTCAGGTAATACAAAGAAAATATAAATTACAATTTAAAGTAAGATCTATTTAACTCTTAAATGAAGCAACAATGAATCAAATTTAGAATCACTGCTGTATACGAAAATAAAAAAATCTATCACAGAAACGATCTTTCACTTCACCAAGAATTGACACATGTAGACTGTCATTCTTATATCCGACTGAAAATTAATAAGAGAAATCGGCAAACTACTGCGAAAAATATTAAATATTCTAAGAGATAGCGATGAAATTACCCAATGAAAGTCAAATATGCTTGAAATGAAAAAATGTTTTATCTTTTTGTTATGTTGTTGACATTTACATGTAACAGGAATTTTTGTTAAAGTCAAATTATCTTGGAAATATTTCAGTTAGTCATTGTTAGCAGTTGAATTTAGACATACCTACATTTCAAGTTATTTTGTTCCGGTATATACTTAGTCCTGGTTAGAAAGTATCAAGTACCAAGCACGGTGACTAATTATTCAGCAATGCTCGGTCACCATACAATTTATAATCAGGTGACTATGTAACTAAATAACAACAATAGTTAAGTAACTGGATGCTAGTCATTAAAAGTGTGATAACACAGAAAATAATTTTAAAACATTCAAACGCAGTTTCATTGAGAGCATACGCAATTAAAAAATTACTATTTGATAGTGGTCTTTTAAAACATGTTTACGACGTTTTGTCGTTTATGTTGAACGCTGATCTATTAAGGGCATCAGTGGGTTCATGGTACTTTCCGTATTTTAGTAACAGAACATTTTTTTCCATTTGCTTGTTGGTGTTTTTTCTCCTCACTTCTTTTGTGTTACAAAGTGTAGTAAGGACAATTTAAAAACAATCCCTGATTTGTGGTTGTCTCTTACATGGAATCTTTTTCAGATGTTTTGAGAGAAATATTTCTTTACAATATGATCAAATAGTCTCACTGTTTAAAAATCTGTCGACTGTTTATTGTGTATCTGGAGACCTCAATTACGGTATGTAATTTATTAGAAATTTGCTGAGATGCACAATTTGTTGCGTTTGACTTGAAACGTCTCCAAAACAGAGTATAATACACTCTCTACAATACATTTATTTGTACACACTGGTTGATCATATTGTAGAGATTTCTTTAAGTACATTTTTTAAGAAGATTTCCTAAAGAGACAACTAGTAACGGGAGAATTTCTCAAAATTACCACTACTTCATATTGTTTCCACTACAAATTTTATATACTTCTCTGTTAAGGAAAATAAATGAAGAAAGAAAACCCCAATCAGCAAGCAATGACTTTCTCAACATTTATTTAGAAATTATCTTTATTCGCTTTGATAGAATGTCGATTTTGAAGACATTGAAGAAGTTGATTATAAACTGATCATCACAATTTGAAGCTCTCATTAAAATTTGTTTTAAACCGTGGACTAATTATCTTCATTTTGTAAAATTGATCAGTAAAATGGGCCTAAAAACAAAAAAAAAGACTTTTAATTTAGTCAATATTTTAAGGAACTGGATTTTATTGAATATTAATTCCGCTATTCCAGTCCTAAGCCTGGGACGTGAGGAATGGGAGGAGTCTCGACGTCGTAAAAAAAACAGGTTTAATCTGGCCCTGATGATAGCACGCTGTGAGGGCTCCTGACTAGGACTACAGACAAAGTTGCTGCCTGGTAGCTGGGTTAACATCCCAGAAATCCTTAAAACAATACTAACCTGTTAAAAACTTCATACAAAAAAGCCTCGGATAAAGATTGGATTAAATGGTAAATGGACACGGCAAAGAAAACGGCAAATGATTTTCACTACGTGGACTCAGGGCCAAACAAAAAGATGTGATTACAGAAATACAAATGAAAAAGATCGACGTATACTTAATAACAGAAACGAACAAAAAGGGAAATGGAACAGAGGAACAGAAATTACAGAAAACAACATGGGAGAATAAATATGACGAAATTGGAAGATATATTGAAGGAACAAGTGTTTCAGAAGGGTGGAAAACAATAAAAATACTCAAGAGAAATTTAAAAGAGACCAACAGCAGACCAATAATATCCTTGTAAGGTTGCAAGAGTGGAAAACCTATTATGCTAATTATTTAAAAGAGATAAGAGCCAAATACAAACCATAAGCTCTCTGGCTTCTGGTAAAATTTGATAATAGTAGACGGAAATTACATTACTTTGACTTAACTAAAATCTATATTAAGAAAGATGAAAAATAAAAAAGCAGCTGGGCCTGCAAACATTCCTGTAGAACTGGTGAAATATGCTACAGATGTCTTTGTGCTTATTACAATGAGATGATGTACTATATTAGTTCAGTCTATAAGGAATGTGACAAAAGGCAATGCAAGGACTACAGAGGCACAAGTGTAACCAGCGCGGTAGGAAGTTTGGACGCCAAATTCTAAAGGAAAGAATAGAAAATCAGTTGACACATATAGAAGACCACAGTGGATTTCGCGCCGGCAGATGCTGCACGGCCAATGTTTACACTCTTAGACAAATAGCAAAAAAAAATAATAAAAAAATAATGGTGAGAATCTCAATAAACACCTCATCTTTGTCGACTATGATACGGTTCCCTTAAACAAACTTTAAGTGTTAAACGGAAGAAACCTTAGCAGGGTATACGTTAGAGCCATCTACAATGTATATAAAGACGCAATATATATATATATATATATATATATATATATATATATATATATATACAGGGTGTAAATAGTTTGAGTGCATATATTTTAGGTGGAGGTAGTATACACCAAATTAAACAAAAAACTCTTATACCACTATGGTCAGTAGGCCTTAATAACCAAGAAAATCCCTAAAACATATTAAGTAAATTATTGTCAATCCGGCAACGTCGCTCGCGTTCGAATCAGATTCACTCTTAGCGCGAATAATAAAGGAATGACTACGCCCACAAAAAACCTGTGTTTTTGTATTGACTGATGATATTGACCTTAGAACTAAATAAAAATGTATGAAATATTTTTTTGAAAATATTTACGTTTTTAATACAAGGTATTGCAATTAGAATTTGTATTTGGCGGTTTCTTTTATGCAATTATACAAAGTTGGGGAAATATGACATTCAACTCAAGAGATCTGTATATGTAGTTTTTTACCAGTTAAATTATTCGAAGAGTCATTATTACTGATTTAATTAATATTATTTATATTAGACAAGTAAATATGTAATCCTACTTACCGAATTTATTATAATGATAGAACTGAGTTGAAACAACGGATTATTCACAGCCTTTCCCTGTATAACATTCTTGCTATTCTGCAATTACGTCTGCTTTCCCCATAAATTAAGAGCATGTCTTTCCCTAATTGTATAATCGGCCATTATTTATCACAAATAAATACTGTCGCACTATTCTTAATTTTCGAACTTACACACTAATCACAACCGATTTTATTTATTTAAAAAATATATTAAATGGAAAGCAAACCACGAAGTCTACATCAAATAGATATCATTCAAATCACTTTATCATTTATCTATTCTTATTTACAAGAATCGAAATCAGTATTCGAGTAACTAGAAGCGAAAGCAGAAGGCTACGAGAATTATGCGAACCGACCTGAAGAGGGCAGATGTGACTCTGCCGAAATGTCGTCATTTTACCATCGATCCCAACAGGGATCAGTTATCAACTACGCGGATGAATTCCCGGAAACCACCTAAAACATATATATATATATATATATATATATATATATATATATTATATATATATATATATATATATATATATATATATATATATATATATATATATTTTGGAGGCTGAACCGAGTCTCGTACCCGGGTTCGAATTCCAGCCATGCCACGGCTTTTAATTTATAAAAAGACTTGACGTCATCTCGGGGGTACGGTCGTCTCTGATAACTGGCAAAATCCATGAGAAAGAGAATCATTGCTCCTTACCAACCCGCATTGAGGCAGAGTGGTAAGGTATACCTCAGAACCTCAAACATGTCGAATTACAAAACTCACGGAATTGTACCCCAGGTGGGTAAGCAATCCCACACCGGGAAACCGGTCTGCCTCAAGGATTCTGGGGGAGGCAAACATTCGATTACACTACATCTAGCAACATATAACTGCCGAACACTCTCGAACCAAGCTAGAATCGTAGAATTAGAACAAGAGGCAGTAAAAATCAAGTGGGATATCATTGGCATAAGTGAAGTTAGGAGGAAACACGAAGAGCTAATAACACTTGAATCAGGCAACCTCCTATACCACCGAGGAACACCAACAGGAAGAACTAGTGGTGTTGGATTCCTCATCCATAAGAGATGGACCGATAAAATTATAGGCGCGTCCGGAACATCAGACAGAGTCGCAAGTCTAACATTGTCGCTTTCGAAAAGATACTCTATTCAAATAATACAAATTTACGCCCCAACTTAGCCATTCTGACGAAGAAATCGAACAACTATACAGCGAAATCAAAGAGGCCTTAGATACCAACAACAGCCATTTCAAATACATTATCGGCGACTTCAACGCGAAAATAGGGAAAAAACAAGACCGAGAAGGATCAGTGGGGAACTTCGGGTTCGGTGAACGAAACGAAAGAGGTGAGAGATTAGTGCAGTTCGCACACTATCAGAACATGTACATATCAAACTCCTTCTTCAAGAAAAACTCTAATAGGAAATGGACTTGGGAAGCTCCAAATGCGTCAGTCAAAAATGAAATTGACTTTGTCCTGACAAACAAGATTAATACCATCAAAGATGTAAGCACGCTAAATAAATTCAGGACAGGAAGCGATAGACATTAACAACTTGAAACAAAATCCTGAAAAATATCAGACGCTGATAGAAGAGAAGCTCCGGGAACAACAAGACAACACACAACTAATGAATACAATACTGACTTGTGCTAAAGAAATAGGCGGAAGCCAACAACGAAACGAACACAAGAAGCTTAGTTTGGAAACAAAGGCGTTGCTTCAGAAAAGAAGAGAACTGAAAAGGACAACAGGCATCCAACGCATAGAATACAGTGAACTATGCAAGACAATAAGAAAGAAAATTGCAGAGGACATCAAAAAATACAACGAAAAATTGGTAGAAACTGCAATTGAAAATCGGAAAGTTATAAAAACGCTAAGAAAGCATTGATAATTGGGAAAAGACAAGTAATCGCGTTGACAGAAGAAAATATCAGAATAACGGATAGACACAAAATAATGGAGCATGTCACGAAATTCTACAAGGATCTATATAAAGCCCCCGAATCTCTGGAAATACAGCTGACGAAAGAAGAAATACCTGAAATACTTGTGGAGGAAGTGGAATCAGCGGTCAACAAGATGAAAAATGGCAAGACAGCAGGTAACGACGCAGTAACGGCTGAACTACTAAAATACGCTGGTAGAGAAGCATGGAAACTCCTAGCCAAAATATATGCGAATTGCCTAAGAACCAGACACATCCCAGAAAAATGGAATAGCGCCCTCATAGTATTAATCCATAAGAAAGGCAATAGAGAAGACATTCGGAACTACAGACTGATAAGTCTCCTGCCGGTAGTGTACAAAATATTCACTAAAATCATACAAAACAGAATACAGAGTACACTAGATTCCGCTCAACCCCGAGAACAAGCCGGATTTCATAGTGGCTTCAGCACAATCGATCACATACACACTATAAGGGAAGTTATCAGTCGAACTAGAGAATATCAAATACCACTTGCCTTGGCCTTCATTGACTTCGAAAAAGCGTTCGACACTATATATCCGAAGGCGGTAATCAACGCCCTGAGTGAACAAGGTGTAGATAAGCCATACATAGAAACGTTGGCTAATATATACAAGGATGCCAAAGCCAAAATCAGAATATACGAAGGCAGCCCTGAATTTCCTACTAACAGAGGTCAGACAAGGTGACTCAATATCACCGAAGCTATTCACAGCGGCATTAGAGAGTATCTTTCGACGATTAGACTGGGACCACAAAGGACTGAACCTAGATGGAGAATATCTAAACCATCTGAGATTCGCCGATGACATTGTCCTAATTGCCAATAACGCAGGAGAACTACAAAATCAAATCAATGAACTTAGCAGAGTAAGCAAGGAAATTGGCCTAAAAATAAATATCGGAAAAACAAAGATAATGTACAACGAACTAATAGACACACAAGACATCACAATAGATAACATAGTTCTGGAAATAGTAGAACAATATATATACCTAGGTCAATTAATACACATATCAGGTTCCCTACTACCAGAAATAAACAGAAGGATCAAACTTGCATGGATGACGTTTGGAAGAAACTCCATAATCTTCAAGTCACGAATGGCATTCCGCCTTAAGAAAAAGTATTTGATCAGTGTGTTCTATCAATACTGACATACGGTTGAGAAACCTGGATTCTGAAAACCGAACTTACAAGAAAACTACAAGTAGCACAAAGCTCTATGGAAAGATGCATGATCGGAATAACGAGAAGAAATCGGAAGAGAATAGAGTGGATAAGGAACAAAACCCAGGTAATAGATGTTATCCACAGTGAAATCTCTGAAGTGGCAATGGGCAGGGCATTTGGCAAGAAGACAAGATAATAGGTGGTCAACAAAAATCACCGAATGGTATCCTAGGGGTGTTAAAAGACCAAGGAAACGCCACAATGTAAGATGGGACTATGACATCAAGAAAATAGCAGGCATAACCTGGTCCCAAAAAGCGTACAACAGAACAACATGGAGAGATTTGCGAAACGAATATGTAAGAGAGGCTACACCATAAAATAATGGTCGAAATTAGCTGCATATGATGATGATGATTATATATATATATATATATATATATATATATATATATATATGTGTGTGTATAATATATTTCACTTTCGATGTCTTTATTTACACAAACATAATTCCACAATGAGTAATATTACAGCTGACTTCTATGGATTCAATTCACACAGCAATTTAAAACTAAAACTAAACTACTCGATATGTATAAATGTCATATTTATAATCAATGGAGAAAAGACGACTCGAATACCAAGACTATTTGTTGTCGGAATGTTCTTCAAGAAATTTCTGGAGGCCGCCGCTTTTTGCACCCATCGAAATTTCAGGATAGTCATTTTTTATAATCTCAGCCGGTTATATATTTATGTGTTGTTTTTATCAGAATGATTAATTTAGAATATTTTCTTTTTTTTTCTTGCGGTGTAAAATTAATTTGATTAGAATATATGTATATAAAAAATCGAGAATAGGATATCTGAGCCTTTCGAAACAACAAGCTTGTTGTCGCTCCCCCATCCTATTTAAGATGTATATTCAGAAAGCTTTACATAATTGGATGAGAACATGTAGGAAGACGGAAATTGAAATCGGAAATGATTGTTTCTATGCCCTTATTTGCGGAGGATCAAGTAATTATCGCGACAGATAAAGACGATTTTCAATACATTTACAGGAAACTGGAAGAGCAACCAACAAAATGGGGTTTGGAAATCAATATCGACAAAACTAAATATTTAAACGTGGGAGGAAGTATAAGAGATCTTCAAATATAATACGAAATATAATGTCAAAAAAGGGAAACAGAGATAAGGAGGTACAGGATAGATTGACACAGGTAATACAATTTGCTTAAATACTGGACTCCATGCTGTGGTCACCGATATTGACATTAAGAACAAAAACAAGACTTTATCAAATAATTGTCGACACTATAATGACAACTGTTGCGTCTCTAGTGTTTTTTCTTATACTTATATTCTATATATTTAATTTTACTATCAAGGTTTTATCTTTTTTGTGTATGCACTTTAGACAAAATTCTTTATCTTACAACCGTTGCAGATGGGACCAGTTTTCCCAGATTTTTATAGTAGTAATTTCTATTTAGGCGATCAGATAGCCAGCTTATTTTGAAATTCTATTTTATTTTTGCATTTATTGTTACTTACTTATTACACAAATCGTTGTTACTATTGTTAATACTATTCTTGGCTTTACCACCACCTTAAGGATAAATCGTATATTTAATTCCTAATCCTCCGCTTTTCCATTTCCAACCTTGCCGGTCTCAGATGACCAGATGTTGAATTAATATCGGAATTACTTGTCTGCAAATTAGCTGTTTCTACAGTATACACCCTCTAATTGTTATTCGTTGTCTCCCCTCCTAGACTTAAGAATTTTGTTTAGTTAGTTTTAGAATAAGATTTTATAATTCAGTATTGAATTCAAATTTATACCTTTAACATGTTCTAATAACATTATACCTAAATAGATAGTTTATAATTACGTAAATTCATCTACTTTATGCACACTAACAACATCAACAGTTGTTAAGAAAACCGAGTTTTTCTTTGGCTCAATTTCTCTGCAGCAAACCAGTTGTAGATCGTTCAATAACAGAGATAGTGCAAGCTGTTGAAATGAATGACTTAAAAGACGCTTATGTAGAATATCAAGCCTAGAACATGTACGAAACGATGTTATAAGACAAAGAACAAAAATGGAAAAACACAGTCATAGAAAGAATTGAAACCCGTCAGCTAATTGCGGATGGAAGAACAACCATGACCAAAGAAAGCAGTGGAATATGTTCCACGGAATAGAAGGAAAAAAGGAAGACCAAGGACGATATCGAAACAAAACGTTGAGAAAGCAATGAGTCGCCGGGAATTAGAAGAATACGGATGCTGTGACAGAAAGGCGTTGCGTATGAAGTGCGGGAACCGGCCTTGGCTGTAGAAACCCGCCGGAAAAAAATATCGATTTGAAACTGAACTACATTGAAAGCAATGAAACTGAAAGCTTCTAGACGAATTAATTAATGGAAAATATCAATTCGTAGTGGTTACGAAAGGTTCTTCTACGTATCTTTCAATGGATGTTCTCTTGTATATCCTGCCTTGTATATAAAAGAGACTGATGCAGTTGTTACCTTGCAGGGCCAGTGAACCCATTCATATCGCCAACTAGAGAAATTTGTAACAGTATCACTTTAAGATTTAGCATCATTTTGGTTGTCTATATAATTATGTCAATGGTTCATCCAGAAGTTTTGAGTGAAGATTGAGCAGCAAGGAGGAATTTCCATCAGACAAATTAGGGTCTCAGAGAATGACGACTAGACTACAGAATTTGTACAGCGGACAATATGGAGGGCCCAGAGATCGCAATAATTGTGTCAAAGAAGAACAAAAGATCAGGTTGACCCCGTTGGGAAGAAATATTTAGCGAAGGCTTCACTCCAAAATCATTGATTAGAGATTAGATGGTTTTCTACGAGAACAGGAAGGGAACCAAATCCCAATGGCCAATTGTTGTAATAAAGGAAAATGGTACTTATTATACTGAAGGCTGAATTGTAGTGGAAACTACGTGTTACTGTTATTAATTACGGTTAAGTATTAGACACACGTTGCTCAAATAAGGCTGTATCGCTAAAAAGGAAAGAAAGAAAGAGAAAATATACATCTAAATAGAGATGGAAAAACTTTATGATAATAAACTTTCACAATTGAGAGTATACTCGAATTTTATCCGGCTCAATGAAAATTTGGAAAAGGAGCCAAATGGCTCCGGTTGATTCCCGGCCGATTATCAAATGGAACAGCTGTCTCACCGATTGGGACTTATTTATCAAATGAAACGGAAGGAACGATCTTATCGACTGGGTATAAACAAGAACGTTTAACAAATGAAACCAAAGAGCAACGTTCTCAGCGTCTTGGCTTGATATTCGTACATTAGCGTTTATCATATGAATGTAGTGAATCTAAATTGACTTTATTAGACGTTATGCGAATAGCGAATCATTGTCTAGAGAAAAGGATTTTGAAATGTCTGTTAATTAATTATTGTAGTAATATCCACAAGTTTATTATTACCCGAACTACTGATTACTTTGGGCAATATCACGACATGCCTACTCTGTCAAACGAACTCACAACTTCACCTACAGCTTTTTTGAACAAGACAGTCTCCAAGAGTGAGCTAATTTGACCAACCGTAAAGATAAAAAATCGTTTCTGTCAAGATTGATGCAACGAATAAACAACTACCATTCGCGCCACACCAAACAGGACCAGTTCTGATTGTGGAGAGTTTCGAAAATTTGGAATGCTCTTAAGAGTTTGTTGTGGATATGGGTAAATTGCATCGACTTCTGGCGTGATTAATATCTAACAATGTACTTTAGAAAGATATGTATCCTATATTGAGAATGCTATTGATATGATTCAATTCGCTGAATATATATATATAAATGATAATAATATCAGGGAGTTACTGTCCTCTTTTAGAAACAAATGGGTTCATTCATGTGAAAACATTGCTCTATTACACTGATCATCATCACATCAAGCTAATTCAATATTTGATTACAATCTCCTAGCAAGTCATGTACTGTCACAGCGACTATGGCTTGTGTAGCGTTTTGAATGGTTAAACTTAATAAATGGATTAAAAATGATACTGATTATATTGAAATACTCGGAGATCAGTCCTATTGTGAATCTATTGCTACTCGAGAAGAACCCGCAGCTGGAGACGTTAACTTTCAATATTTTGCTGAAAGTGATTTTACCCAGCAAATATTATACTACATAAATAGAGTTAACACAGCAATTACTGAAACCAACTATAGTGGTCACACAGTTACCGATTGCAGTACAGATGGCTACGCTAACCTAAAAAATGCTGTAATATTATTTTTCTTGTGGTGGTGTGCTATAAATATGAAACTGATTATTGCAAATATTGGTTGTTTGATTCACATCATGTTGTCCTATAGGAGCTGCAGTTCCAAGGCGAGATGAGGCCTAGTGCTTAAAATTCAAAGATATATATGAATTGCATAGCATATTGTATCGAAATTTGTCGTTCCTTTGATTTTAATCCCAAAGGATCAAGGAGAAATTCAAAGCATTATCAGTTGAGTCCGAAAGTTCTACATTAGAGAATACCCACCCTCATCAACAAATATTCTTACATACCTCACCAAAAAAGCAAGATTTCTATCAGAGCCTAAACCAATTGCCATCATAATTGAATAAGAAAGCATGCTTCGCAGTATAGAGAAATGTCATTTCGATCAATTCAAATCTAACTACTAATTATATCGAGATTATAAGAAACATAGCTTCACTCGTGTGATATTGGCTTTTTCCTGATGCAAAGTATGGATTTGGAGAAGAAGGAGGAATTCCAAACTCGAGTAACGAGCATGGATAAGAGATGTAATCGAAACGACTATTCGCTTTCTGCTCTTTGCATAGTTGAATTTATATTATGGAGCTAAATCCAAGGTATCAGTATCATGTGGGATGCGTTAGGAGCAAGATAAATATATTCCCCAGGGACTTATAGATAACATACATCTTATTATAAGGAATACCAGAGGCATCTTATTGACTCCTAATTCATAGAAATGGTCCGAACCTTAGGATCACCTACGTGGTACATCACTTCGTCTTGCAATGAACTTAATTGCTCAGGCTTTAATAATCACACATGGCCGTGATATAATTGTGGCAGAAACAATATGGTTAGCCAAACGTTTGTAGTTTGTACAAAAACATCCAGTAGTTCTCTTTCGACAATTTACGTTCATTTTAACACTCTTCATGTGTTGGTGTGGTGCGATAATGTCCCAAGTTTCTCTACTTAAGTTCTAGAGATTATGAAAGAGTCACTGCCACTTGTTACAAGATCAAAAAGATTGTTTTGCCTTTTTGTTTTTCCAAGGATCATGCGAGACTACTGTTGGTTTAGTCCTGATGAAGTGTTGGCGAACAATGGCAGATTTTGTTGTTTAAAAAGAACTGCAAATGAAAGCATGGTAAACAATTACAGTCCTGTTCGCTGAGGCTATGGAAAGGAAACATTGATGTGCAGTCTTGTGGCAGCGTAACTGCAGTTGAGTATTATATTGCTAAATACGCAAATAAATGTAAGCCTCATGATACAGGTGAAGTTGTACGCGAAGCCATTTCAAAAGCCAATGAGAAAGGTGGTTCTGTACGGAGTTAGCTGTTTCAATCTCAATTGCTATTCCAACTCAACGCCTTGTAATTGCATACATACTATGCCATCTAACGTTGAAAAGGTCTTGACGAAAAACAATCTTTATAAACAGCTGTAAGGCAAGCCAGTATTTGTGACTTTTACGATTAGACCGTGAAGAGATGTCCATTTATAATAATATTTTTGATCGTTACGTATTATGTCTAAATGATTTAGAAGACTTAAGCCTAGCTGTGCGCTTTGAGATACTGTCTGACTCAACTCGGGGCGAAGATGATGGTGATGAAGATTGGGGTCTATAAGAGATAAGTATGCAGTATTATGCACACTATACTGCACGTTAAATAGTTGTTATGTTCTATTCAGTGATGAAGGTAAACTTTTACTCCAGGAGAAAATTGCTGAGGAGTATTTCATTAGAAGATAAAGAAACTCAGGCAATGTAGTGCCGAAAAATTAAACCCCGTGGGGCAAATCATACGACAGGCTCTTGCCCAAATATAGCATTTAAAGTTGCTCGCGGTACACATGATGCTAATGGTTAGTTGATTTGTGATGGTAAGCAAATCGTTGATAATGACAACTATTGCGAATCTAGATGAAAGTACCATAATGCCAGATGAAATATCTTAAACAATATTAGAAGGCCTAAATATACAACAGTAAGATCGTTCCCTAAAAATTTATGCGGCTGTAGATTTGCGTATTTATTACAGGTGCTGAAATTACTTGTGGAACATATCAAGAGATGTTGTGCACCTACTGTTAATATATTGCTTAAGGCAAAATTCTTTGTGGTTGTCATATATTTGTCAAAACGTTACACTTCCAATTGATAAAAGAAATATCATGTCGTACAAAAAATAGCAAGAATCAAGTTAGAAAATGAAAGATGTAAAGGTGCCATATCAACAGGGTAATAAAATATGAAATTTATATGATTCCTTATGAAAATGTATGTCTTATTCACTTGCGGTTCTAAGAATATAAAAATAATGACAAGTGTTATTCAGTGGAGTACATGTATTATTTTTTGGTGATATACTTGACCTCTCACTGTTACAAGGACATTGGTGTTTTATTCAAACTCCAAGATTTTTTGCAGAAGTTCTCATTTTGTGTGCTCATTGTCAATATGCGACAGGAAAATGACACTAAATTTATAGAGATCTTGAATAGTTTGCGAGTTGGGGAGTTAACGACGGCCCAGCTGCAGCTGCTATGTGACGACAAGTACCTTTGTCAAATTGTCAGCAGATAAGTTGATAACTGTAATGAAAAAATGATTGTTGAATATGCAAAGTGCACCGCATCTTCACAATAAATGCTGCAGATGATTCTCGTGAGAACTTATGCCAGAAAGTTACCAGATAATCTTATTCCTAAAGACTGTGGCCTATCAACTGTAAGCTAGGGTAAAGAAAAAAATCTCAGTATCGGGTGGACTCGTGAAATGTGCTATGGGTATTATTAAGAAAATTAAATGAAGCTATACTAATAAAATTTGATGACTCGACTATTAGTCTTATAATGAATGATAATCGTGTTTGCATAGCAATTTCACCTACTTTTACAGCATTTCAAGGTTAACGTGGACATGGAAATGTCGAGCGCAGAATGTCGTCTGTTATCTTCAGCTGAGCTGTAACCGTTTATAAATTACATGGCACAACTGGCTATAAAGCAGTGGTCGATTTTGGAAAAAAAATTGCAAAAAGACCGGTTTTGTGATTCTCATCCGCGTAAGACTATAGAAGGCGTGGCAATGCCTGACATGGATGCCAATAAATTAATAACAAAACCAGATGAGAAAACACTCTGAAGGAAATGACGATATTGCGTAATCTGTACAGAAACTAGTTTTTGTTTTATATTCCAAAACTGGGCAATAAAATTTAAGCATGCCTTGTTGCGGATCAGCTGGCGTCCATTCATTTCCAGGCCGAAAGATTCTTTCTATACGTCTATACGTCTTTTTGCTTCAGTTTGTAGAGATATCCGTTCAAACCAAGAGTGTGAGTTTATTTCTTGCAGCTGTTTTGGGTATAGGTGATCAAAAGGTACGTACCTACATAAAAGTAGATACTTTTTTGAAGTCGCTTCATTTTGTTAAATGTTTTATTTATATTGTTACAACGTTTAATTTGACAGAGGACTTCTCTCTCGAAATTAATCACCGTAATAAAAACAAATTCACCGAACAACCAAAATCTTTAGCAAAAAATCATTTCTAGTCTTACGATTACGGATATAAAAACGTACCTAAAATACCAATCCTTTTGATAGCTAGACATCATGGATCGTATACGGCAGACAGATAATGATACTAAGAGAACAATCGAAAGTAACTGGTATAGGGTATAAATGCGGCCGTATATCAGAAGCAGGACAGTAGTGGTGATTCAGCTGTATAATGTGCAATTGACTCATTATTGTAATATTCGCTGGAAAAATTAGTCTAAGAAAAGTAGTGAAGTATTGATTGTGAATTTTTGGTGTGAAAATCAAGATTATTTTCGGTGTAAAAATTGTTTTTGAACCCACAGAAAATTTATAACAATATTACTACTATTTAATGGTTTTCTCTTCAGGTAGTACTGCCGAAATTGTGAACGTATTTTAAGTTTGTTTGATTTAAATTGTATTTCACGATTCTATATTGTTACTAAATTTACCCAAAGCCGACCCTGTTTCATTTCAGTACGACAACAATCGCTTTGAGATAAAAAATGGTTCTCGAAAAGATTCGCCACCTGTAGGAGTGATGACTGATTTTATTGGAGAATTCGACGCTGGTTTTATAAAGGAAGCATGCCACGATCGCGAGTTCAGTTGGTTCTATGAAGAGCTTATATGTGAAATTGTTATTGTGATATTTGAATCAGCTGTTGTATACGATGTAAATAAATTTCTAGAAAAGTGAAAGTGAATATTAGTTGTATAATTTTAAATTGAACCCACGGACTATATTGCAATATGAATATACGTATTATATTGCATAATTGGAAAAAATACTACCTGTTGCACTATTGTGTGGATTAAAATTTCGATTTTTTTTCTGTATGTTAATTTTCAATAATTATCAAAACATGACACTACTCAATAAACAAGACATTGGATTAACTTCAAATATAGTTTATTTTTGAAGTGAATCCTGTATTGCTTGCATAACGAATATGTCATCAAACTTTATGTCGACTTCAAAAATATGCTAAATAGGCAGGTAATAAAGTTGTAGAGAATAAGCACCACTTATTATTTATATTTATTACTTTAAGTATAGGTACATATCAATTGTGATTGTGTTATTTACTATGAACTTAAGTATTTTCAACCTTTTTGTTCTAATTTGAATTCGGATATTTTTATTTTGTTTGTATGACTTTAATCTTGCAGTTAGATAAAAATTTCAAGTTATCAGCTCCTGGGCTATTAAGTTGCAATATCAATACTTATTAGGAAATATATTTGTGACACTTCGTTAGTATTATTTATTATTGGCCTTTTCTGAAAAACTACATGTTGCAAGTTATAGAAAAATAAATGGGACCTAAGGATTTTTCTTAATTGGATACAATTTAAAATATATCCAAATTAGTAATTTTTGGAGAAATCCTAAAACATACAAGTATATCTTCGATACAAAATTACAACCCTTTATGAGTAGAAAATTTTTTTAAATTTGAAATTTCACCAAAACCGAGGACACACTATTGAAAAAAAAACAAAATTGCAGGCTTTCACGGACGGTGTAAATGAATAAAATATGGTTTTCCGGGCTATTTTTCTATCTATTGGAATTACTTCCGGAAGTATTTTTTAGTAATTAGTCTGACAAAAGGGTATGTCTTGAAGGTACGTTAGAGTAGAGCGAAGATAATAAGCCTGGGCAATCTACTGCATGATTTACGATTTTAATAGAAGTTTAACGAGTCTATTTTTCATTCTAGCATTTAAGGTTTCCAAGGAAAGAAAGATCAAAAATGCCCAAGCTATTACATTTTGATAGTTTGATATTCATACCGTTATCTAAATCTGACTGTAGCGCAAGGAAGTCTTCTACAAACGAGATGACTACATAACATTTGAGTTTTTCTGCAAAACATAAGTAATTAAAGTAAGCAGTTAAATGTATCGTTTATAAATATGTAAAATGAAAGTGGGTTAAGATAAGACCACTGAAGACTTGAAATTGATAATTTTGCCTACATTTATACTGTTTGAAAGATAACTGACAAACCAATTCTACAGTGTTCCGTGTATTCCTGTCGAAATTTTTACAAAAGTCGGTATATATCCAGTGAACACCTTAGCTTCTGTACAACACACTTGCAGAATACTTCGTGTTTGTAAGACGATATAATTCTGTAGATCTTTTGTACAAAACCCAAGCTGTTGATTCGCAATGGTTCTACGAAGTTGAGAAGTCAAATATTTAGTGATGATATTTTCAAACAACATCGAGAATTACATTGAGATTACATATTGCTTTGTAGTTTTTAACGTCTGCTTTATCACCAGAAGTATAAATCTTCCTGCTATCATGAAAATAACCGGATGTTAATGACATATTAAACATAAAGCAAGAGGGCGAGCTACTAGATTTTAGTAAACATAGAGAAATACCGTCAGGCCAAGGACCTAAAAGATCAAGCTTACAGATTTCTTCATATATACTTTATATAGTAAGAAGAATATTATGGATATTCAATGCACTTAAAAATACTAAAATGAACATTCCTTATCACAATATTTTTTGACTATAGCAATTTTTATGACATAAAATCTATAAATGATATGACATACAATTTATGTCATATCAAATATTTTTATAATCTTATAAATGTATAATATGTCATAGTATACGATCAGGATTGCCATCTGGGAAAAGTATATATATGTTATATAAGTTTATAACATGAACTTTGTGTGAACTTATGTAGCAACTATATTTTGTCGTTCCCAGCTGACTCAGCAACACGTGCCGTATCATATTACGATCCGAAGAACATCCATGAGAATTGTCGTGTGTGCAGTGCTGATTCATCATTGTAAACGTTATATATTGTAAGATTTCCTTTATTCCGTATTCATTATTACTCTGCCTGTAGTTAGTTTATATTTTTATTTTAAACGTTATATTTTTTTGTACAAGCTAAATAAATCTTTTTTTAAAAACTCAAATTTGAAAAGTGTGATATAACAAATTGGCGTAGTCAGTAGGATCCGTCAACGTTACTAGAACACGAGCTTAATTCTAACTGGTAGCGGCGGATTCTATACCTCAACGGAGGAAAGAACCTGCAAGAAGTCCCAACTGCGATAACAAGGAGAACACGGATCTTCCAATGTCCCTGTTGATGTGAGTAGTAGTGAATCGTCTAACGTTTAAGATTTTTTATAATTGATTTAATTATTTGAATGATTTTAATATTTTGATTATTTGATTTTTATTCAATTCAGTGAATTGAATTATTGATTTAATTGATTGCATTGATATTTTATTTGATTTATTTGATATTTATTCATTCAATTGAGTGAATTACTTGATTTATTAGTTTTATTTACATTTATTTAATTATATACCAATCTATCATCCAAATAACTTTGTGAATTTCTCATTTACAAACTTATTGATTACTGATTTTTGTACCATTTTATTGATACTAGTTTTCCATACCTTTGTTATTTTTTGATTTGAACCTTTTTCGTTCTTGAATTCTATTAAATCGAAATGGCACAAGCACAGAACAACACTGCTGTCGAAGAAACTTAAGAATATAGGTTGTCGGAAATATTTTCTATAATTCCAGAGTTTGAAGGCGACCAAATTTCTTTGGCCACATTTATACATGCGTGCAATTGCCCGTATAACATGTGTACTACCGAACAAAAATACTTGTTGGTAATTCACATCAAAAATAAATTAAGGGGAAAAGCGATGCAGTTAATCAACTCTAGGAACCCTGCGTCTTATCTCGAAATAAAATAACTTCTAACTCTTTACTTTGGGGATTCTCGTGATCTTTCTTCATTAACGCACGATCTCCAACGGTTAAAATAACTATCAAATGAATCTCCCCTAACATTCTATAACAAACTTCAAGTGTTGAGTGCGAAAATGCACTCTTGTATCCAAAAAGCCCCTAGTCTAAGGAACGAGCAGAAAGGTGCTCAAACCACTCTCGTCGACACAATGGTCCTAAACACCCTACTTACCGGTTTAGAACCACGAGTAGGCCAAATTATCCGTGGCAGTAACCCGAAAGATCTTCTCGAGGCACGTTCTTGTATTAGAAGGGAATTACAGCTTTCCTATTTTGAGGAACAGAAAATAAATAAATCAGTTCCCCCTAAGCCCTCTTTTCAGGCTAGAAAACCAACTCCACCTCCTAAATGCTTAAATTGTGGGCGATTAGGCTACATCGCTACGGATTGTCGGATATCATATCAACCCTCAGCCATTCAACCAAAATAACAGAACAAATTTCGTTGAGCCGAAACAATCATCGAGGCCAAATAGATATTATCAGTTCAGTGGAGTCAGCGCAACTGGAGGAATTTCGATGGAAAGTTAGAACAGCAATTGAGAAAACACAACACATGAGTCAAAACATCAATAAATCCTAAAGAAGGTTCATAAAAACGTTTAAGAACGAACAAATCTATCATCATTCTACCAGCTGACAAAGGAAATGCCAATATCCTGATGGAAAGAACGGAATACAACAGGAAATTCGACGACGTACTGTCGATGGGAAAATACAAGCCATTGCCTACAAATCCAACTTCCAAATTAGAACACAAAACTTGAAACACTCTCAGAGATCATGCTGAATACATTCCATTCGAGACGAGGACAAATTTGATGCCATATCACAGCAAACCACCACATTTTTAGGGACTACCCAAGATACACAAGGCTGGAGTACCTCTCAGACCGATTACAAGTTCACGCAACTCATCAACAGCAGAACTATCAACATTGCTTTTACCAATCATCCAACCATTGGAGGACAAAACATCATCGCATGACAAGGATTCAAAGCATTTTGTCGATATCATCGGATCCATGGAACATGGGCTTGAACATCGCTTAGTAAGTTTGGACGTTGAAAACCTCTTCACGAACGTACAATGAGACGAATCTCTCGACATAGTGAGACAGAAACTTACTGAAGACGAAACCTTGATGGAGAGGAGGGAGCTGCCAATACATTGGCATACAAGAAAATTTGTAGATACAGCATATTATATAATACTCTCTTCGAGGTGTCATTCCTTTGTACGCAAGACAATATATATTATACATAATATATATTGTTTCTGGTCCGGGAAACTTCATCAGTTGCGCTTCCCACAATTAAATGTCCTCTCGAAAACTTCTTTATGTATTTGATACATTTCGTTAAATTTGAAGACGCGAGATGTAAGACCGACATCTAGGATTTTCGAGAGAATTAGCACACAGAGGTTCCGAATCTGGAGCCGTTCCGTGTAATTGCTGTTCTCCCTTAACTCCTAGGACAGAATGTCACGATTTTCAGGTTACTTCACCTTTAAGAGATATTGAATACTCTCTTCGAGGTGTCATCCTTTGTACGCAAGACAAATCCTAGATGTCGGTCTTTCATCTCGCGTCTTCAAATTTAACGAAATCTATCAAATACATAAAGAAGTGTTCGAGAGGACATTCAATTGTGGGAAGCGCAACTGATGAAGGTTTCCTGACCAGAAACAATATATATTATATTTAATATATTGTTACGAAATTTACCCAAAGCCGACTGTTTGATTTCAGTACAACAATCGCTTTGAGATAAAAAAATGGTTCTCGAAAAGACTCGACACCTGTAGGAGTGATGATGATTTTTGCGAGAATTTTCTATGCTGGTTTTATAAAGGAAGCAGGCCACGATCGCGAGTTATTGTTATTGTCATATTTGAATCAGCTGTTGTATATTCAATGTAAATAAAAGTTCTAGAAAAGTGAAAGTGAATATTAGTTTTATAATTTTGAATTGAACCCACGGACTATATCGCAATTTGGTGATCAGAAGTAAAGGATTAAGTGCAGTTAAAATCGTAATTTGATTTATGGAAACCCGTAGCATGGGCGAAACTACCAAAAAATAGTCAAGCAGGTTACGGAGGGACTAGACGAAAAAATAGCACAGATTCTAGAAAGCGTAACAAGAAGGAGAAACAACATCAAGAAGAAATTCAACAAAGGTTAGTAAAATCTTTTGATGAAAAACGTAAAATAGAATTAGAAAATCTTGCCACCACGATGAAAAGTGAATAACATAATTTAATTGAAGGATTATTCTCGAAATTTGAAGAAAAACGAGAAAATGATTTTAAAATATTTGAACAAAATCAAGATCAACTTGAACTAAAACGACAAAATGAATTTAAATTATTAGATGAACACAGACAAAATGAATTTAAAATACTAGAAGAAAAACGACAAAATGATTTTAAAGTAACTGAAGAGAAAAGATAACTGCAATTTGAACAATTAATGCAAATAGTATCGCAAGTTAATGACACAGTTAATGAACGAATGCAAATAGTGGAATCAGACATAAGAGAAATAAACGATGACATAAAGGTCCTAAAAAATACCGTGGATACTCTTGAAACCAAAGTAGATGACATCGATTCCATCCAGAACCAGGTGAAATATGAAATAACTGCTATCCAAAGCCAGGTAAAAGTTGAAATCAGTTCAATTAAAGACGCAGTACACGGTGAAGTACAAGATAAAGTGGAAACAGCAATTAAAAAATTGCAACAAGATTTGCAGAGTGGGAAATACCAGCACACCGTGAGTACCAAAGGTTCCGTTAGCAAACCACCCACATTTGATGACAGTTCATCTTGGCCCATGTATAAACGACAATTTGAGGCCGTGGCTACAGCTAATGGATGGGATAATCAAGAAAAATCTATCTCTCTGGTAATTTCGTTAAGAGGTCCGGCCCTAGAATTCCTCCAAAGCATTCCAGTCGATGAACAAGGCAATTTCGACAAGATCATCCCATTCTGGAAAAGAGATAAGCCAATCAATCCTTGAGCCAGGTATACCAAGTCCAACTCAGTGGGAAAACGCAAAAATCCAGTGAAAGCCTTCAAGAATTCGAAGCAAAGATTTGACGGTTAGTTCACTTGTCCTACCCAGACCTGCCAGAGGAAACGAAAGACCAGTTTGCCACGCCACACGTTGATGCTAAAATGCCACACCAAAATATTACGTGACGCCAAATTTCTACCCTACCTAGTTATGCTAAGGGCAGAAGAAGGTATGTCCGGTAGTCTCAGTGAAGACGGGGGGGGTTCGTTTTATTTGAACGTAAATAAAGAGAGAAAATAAGGGCGCCAGGTAGATTCCCCTATACCTTCTAAATACACATAATCAGGACATCTACCCGTCCTAAAATATCTGCTGTAGTAATTTTTGCTAATTTGGGGCGCTAAATTTCTAAATATAAATAAATAAATGTTGTAATCAAAAGGAATAATAAGCATACAACAGTTCCAAAATATAAGTTTAATTTGCGCGTACAATCTAGTACAAGGCGCTAAAAATATGTCATAGGGCACTCTATTAATGCAAAACAGTCTTAGAATGTTTAAGCTAAATATACCTAGAAAAAAATGAAATGAAACAAATATACACTTAAGGACAGAGATTCAAACTGTACATATAAACATGTGAGATTCTGAATAACCTGGATACAAATATTTAAATATTCCTAAAATACAATAATTCTAATCATTAGAATATTTAACTAAATCGTCAATATCAAATACTACATTAATGGAAACCGATCATAATTACCTGATGTTTATCATTCAAGAAAATTCAGAATTCCGAAGTTGGTGTCTCATCTTATACTACACTCGAGCTCGAGGGTAAGTGCAATCGATCAAAATAATAATAATAAACACGATAGTAGGCTAATGGTCTTTACTTTCGGTTAACAAATTCCATTTTACTAATTTCAAATCAAATACTAAGGTTTTATTATTATTGTAAAAATAACTGATAATGAAACTAACCAGATACAAATTGTCACTTATCTGAAACCACAGCTGAAGCTGAAGTTAGAGTCCCTTGCACTCGCTCCACCACTGGAACTCTGATGATAGAAATACCAGAAATACAGTGTTCGTGTATGCACCATCAACTAGTTCATCTGCATGATCGGCATGATACCATAATGCCAAACCAGGTCTGTGATCTAGTGTCGTAATAGAACAGCAAAATATAATCCCAATCTCACTGGATGGAGAACAAAAACCGGAACGCAGCACGTAGAAACAAAAAACAAATGGAAGAAATACGACAGAAGAAAAAGAAGTAGAACAAAAAGAAGAACCCTAAAAAAAAAGAAAATATCTAGCAATAGTCTGACAATACGAGAAATCGGCTAGTGAACAAACAAAAATCACTTACCTTATCAACCAAAGGGGTTCTTATACCAAAGGTTCCATTGTGAGGGTGGCCCCAAATACCATGACCACTCCGAAGAATGACGCAACAACAGAAGTTTTCAAATCCTCAATTAGAGAAGTATCCCAGCAACTAATCAACAGTACTACCATATGCTGGAACACAATATAGGGGTTTCCATATAACTCCCGAACTCGGATGGCTTATCAAAAGCCAGTATACTAGTGGAAAATCCCTTAAAAACACTGCACGACTTCTCCAGTTAACCTCACACAATTTTCTTACACGCACATCGTTCCCGCCTTGTCGACGACAATGACAACTGTCAAGAAACACACAATGCCAACCAAAAATATTCGATAAATCAATTCGTCTCAACAGGTCAAATTCAAACATCCTTCAAAAATAAATCAGAACGAAAAACAATAAATACGACGAAATCAGCGCGCAAACGGTAGGTTATCGATCGCTAACGCAACGGACGAATAAAAGCAATATTTTGACCGGTCTTAAACGCGTTCATTTATACTGAGTAGCTAGGGCAAAAATATAACGTAACAAGTTAACCACACAGAGTTTCATAAACGGCATCAGAGATGTGGAAGTTCAAAGAAATTTAAGACTGAGTGGCGTCAAGAAGAGTAATGAAGCTCTACTTCGGGCTTTGGAAGTAGAGGCCGCCATGAACATGTCCAAGCCGAGGGTCCGAGCAGTTTCCTTTAACCAGGAAGAGTCAGAATCACCATTTCAAGCGCTGCTGGTTGGTCTGAACAAAATATTAGAACGGTTACAAAGAACTGGCACCAGAGGGGCATGTTACCGCTGCGGACGGACAGGGCACTGCCAACATGATTGTCGAGTGAGGCTACCTGAACGATCACCGACCAGGGGTAACCAACAGAACAGCCACATGTCCAGGGACCATCAGCATAGGGGGCGCATGCTGACTGACCCTCCACCAGCCCCCAAGACGTTATCCATCCGGGGATTTTGCCGAGAGAGCGGCAGCCTAGTCATCAGAGGCACCATCAATGGGCGAGCAGTTACCATCACCATCGACACCGGCGCCGCTGTGTCCATTGCCAAGTGCAGAGTTTTGAGAGCATCAGAAATTCGGCCAGTTACCAATAACATCCAGCTCAGAACAGTCACCGGCGAGTCCATGTCAATACAGGGTGAGGCAGATGTCGTGCTACAGATAGGGGACAACATGATCCGGCATAGGGTTCTGGTAGCGAATATTGAGGATGATTTTATGCTGGGAATGGACCTAATTAGCCAGCATGGATTTATGTTCAACCCGAGGTATGATGTTAGAACTTGGTGCCGCAAATGTGCCGTTTGTGCAGCCAGTAAGGGCCCGAAGACCTGGACCAAGGGCAGAATGCAGCAGTACAATGTGGGTGTCCCATTTGAAAGAATTGCCATCGATGTCGCCGGTCCGTTTCCCGAGTCTGAGAGGGGGAACAAATACATTCTGGTCACAATGGATTACTTCAGAAAATGGCCTGAGGCATATGCGATACCCAACCAGGAGGCAACCACGGTAGCGACGGTGCTAGTAGAACAACTATTCAGCAGGTTTGGCGTCCCGATGGAATTGCATTCAGACCAGGGGCGTAACTTCGAATCGAATGTGTTCCAGAAGGTCTGCACGATGTTGGGGATCAGGAAGGCGAGAACAACACCATTACACCCACAGTCAGACGGAATGGTGGAAAGATTCAAAAGGACCTTGGAACAACACCTATCCAAGGTCGTCAGCAATAACCAGCGTGATTGGGATGAGCATATTCCCCTATTCCTGTTGGCATATATCGCTCTGCCATACATAATAGGACAGGCCTTACCCCAGCCAGGGTCCTATTCGGAAAGGAGCTGCAATTACCCTGCGATTTGGCGTTTGGCTCCCCCGAAGAACGTCCCCAAGACATCGACGATTATGCCGACCAGCTCCGACATAACATGTTGGCAATACACGAATTAGCCCGAACGCAGATGTTGGCCACCAGTGACCGGATGAAGACGCGATACGACCTCAAGGCCAATTCAGTCGGGTTCCAGGAGAGGGACAAAGTCTGGCTGTACAACCCCCAACGGAGCAAGGGTAAATCCCCAGAGCTTTAACCCGTCTGGGATGGTCCATACGAGGTGGTCAAGAGGCTTAATGACGTCGTCTACCGGATCCGTCGAAACCCCAAGGCTAAATTGAAGCTGGTTCATTTAGATCGACTCGTTCCCTACCATGGAGGGGATGTTTCTGATCGAGACGATCAGAATTAAAGGGGGGCAGTGTTACCAAATTTACCCAAAGCCGACCCTGTTTCATTTCAGTACGACAACAAGCTCTTTGAGATAAAAAAATGGTTCTCGAAAAGACTCGGCACCTGTAGGAGTGACGATGATTTTGCGAGAATTTTCTATGCTGGTTTTATAAAGGAAGCAGGCCACGATCGCGAGTTCAGTTGGTGGAGCGAAGAGCTTATACGTAAAATTTTTTTGTGATATTTGAATCAGCTGTTGTATATTCGATGTAAATAAAAGTTATAGAAAAGTGAAAGTGAATATTAGTTTTATAATTTTAAATTGAATCCACGGACTATATTGCAATATCATATATATTGTCTTGCGTACAAAGGAATGTCACCTCGAAGAGAGTATTCAATATCTCTCATAGGTGAAGTAACCTGAAAATTTTATCGTGACATTCTGCCCTAGGAGTTAAGGGAGAACAGCAATTATACGGAACGGCTCCAGATTCGGAACCTCTGTGTGGTAATTCTCTCGAAAATCCTAGATGTCGTTCTTACATCTCGCGTCTTCAAATATTATATTATCTCGAATGAGAATATAATTAGTGAGCTCAGCGTCCAAATTGAAAACATTTCGAGACCCCTTTTTCGACCACTGACGCTACGCAACACAGACAATGTATAAATACGACGGATAAACTGAATTTTCCATCATTCACCTTATGATAATAGCTATTGAAACCATTTCAACACGATGGAAGTCTAAGGAAACTTCGAGGATCAAATATCGACTTCAAAAAAGGAACTTAACTAAAAAGCAAAAAATATACTTTTTCTGTAACAATTAATAAAATTTTCGGTGCCAAGTTGAACAGCAAAGTTACAAAGAAACTCCCATAAATGTACTTCCCAATTATTTTTTTTACTTTAACTTGGCACCGACTTCAGAAAAAGTATTTGTTGCCGAAAAACAAAAACGAATTGACAACCTCCTTCTTATTGATGTCGGTAAAAAATCAGGACAATCTTGCTAGGGATAGGACGAGTGACAATATCATCGAAATCGAGTTTGTCCGGGCAGAATCGAGTTACGTCAAAATGGGAGCAATTTGAAACAAAATTGACGTGTACGTATGTTTTTCTGAGAAATATTTGTTATCAAATTTTTGAGTAACCTTTTGATTCTCAGTATATGGGCAAAAGTTTAAAATTATGTACGTTCATTAAATGTTAATTTTAATTTTTAATGATGTTTTTTTCAATTATCACAATATATATTACTAATGACTTTTTATTTTTTTTCGGTCCCACCATGAAATTTTGTTGGAAAGACCGAAAAAAAGATTCCCTCTTTGAAGCTCGACCAAGACGTGTAAAGATTTCCAATTGAAAATATACAAAAACTCTGATTTTTAAATTTCTAAAGCTCAGCGGCATTTCATGGCTTTGACTATAGACAGATATTTTTCAGAATTGACTGCTCTACAAAAGTGAACATTGCGGCCAAGTCGTAACTCACACCGGCGAGGTAATACGGGCTACTAAGCCTGATTTTTTTACGAAATTCACGTTTTCGCAATCATCTCGTAAATGACACGATCTACAGGAAAAATGTAAATGTAGGATATTTCAATTTCCTACAAAAATATAAACCGAATCGCTAAGATCAATATTTAGCGAGCTAGCCTTCTCGATTTTTCTTTGACATTTTCGCCGATAATCGATTTAAATGTTTTAAAAAAATGTTACACCAATCACAACACAGCCCCTTCTAACCCACGCAGCGCAGATTCACCTTCAGTTCAGTTACCTAGTGACTCTTGGGGAGTAGGCAGGTTGAGGCCCCGAGTTCGATCTAGACTCTGAAACTATTTTTCATTTTTTGTCTCTTGATAATGGCTCCAAAGCAGGAGTCGAAACGTCGAGTATTTAATAAATTCATTCGCGGTTCTCACCCGGAACCTAGCTTAGTTCATATATATATATATATATATATATATATATATATATATATATATATATATATTTATATATATATATATATATATATATATATATATATATATATATATATATATATATATATATATATTAGAAATAAGTTGCAAATACTTGCAAAGGGTTAAACAGTCAAATGCAATCAAAAGTATGTCAAGAAAAGTTTAATAAACTTAATTTTTGGGAAAATAGAAAAAAGATTATATGTCAAGATTTTAGTAAGATTTATTAACCAAATAGAAAGTTTTCAAAAGTATAAAATAGTATTAAAAGATGAAGAAATACTAAAAGCGTATATTTCAAAAGATAATAACCCGGGAAAGTATTTAAAAAAAAATAAAGTTAAGAAAGTAAATAAGATAACGTAGAAATTTCAGATGAAAAAACAAGACAAAAACTTAATTGTGAGATAAATTTAATATAGTTAACCAGTTTTTTCTCTAGATTTTAATGATATACAACCCATTGGGATTAATAAAAATTTTAATAAAAAAAATCAGTCGTAGTTGTTTAAGTTTTCTTATAAATTACCTGTCACGGATGTGACAGGACTCCACTCTCTGCACATGGACCAATTTTTGTCAAATAAATCAAGTAAAGGGGTATTCGACAATATTATTAGACAATAAAAAGCAGCAGATAGGAAAGATCAGGGATGATCTTAAAAACTACAGGAGCAGGGCCGAGAAAGTATCAGAACATGCCCAGAAGATGCACCCGGACGCTAAAACAAAGTGAAATAAGTCTGAATTTTAATAAAACTGATGAGTATTGTCTTTAATTTTGAAATCTGTATATTTGTTTATTGTTTGATGATGTTTATTGTTTGATGTTTTCTGGTATTAGTACTAAGTTTTATAAATACTAACATAAATGATATGAGTAATATTTTTTGAAAACTCTACATTTCTGAAAATTTTTGAATTGATAAAAATAATAATGATTTACAGAATCAATTTATATAAAGATAATGTAGTAGTAACTAATAAATAATTTAGTAGTCGTTATATAAAGTTTGATGTGTTTGGTTGTTTAATAATTCCTATAATTTATTATGTTAATGGTTCTATTTAATCAAAAATAAAATTAGTATTGAAAATTAAGAAATAAAACAAAAATCAAAACAATATAAAATAATATTTAATATAAATGAAAATAACAACAACAAAAGCACTAAAATTTCAATAACAATTTATTCAAAAGGCACAATTATAAATATATAATCATTTCATTATTTCACAAATTTGCCAACGTGGGGCAAGAATAAATACATATTAATAACTTAAGTTAATAAATTAACAAAATTAATAATTGATAATTTTAAATGAAAATAATTGGTTTAGCCCAAGGTTAGGCTAAGAGCCAAAAGTTTAAAATAAGTAAAGTTAAAATTTCATTATAAATACAAATCATTATTTTTAAACAGTAATATATATATATATATATATATATATATATATATATATATATAAGTATTTATTTTACAGAGGATGAAATCCTGTGGAAGGAAAAGGGAAATCGATGGATATAAAAAAGGCGTCCCAATATTTCATCGATTTACAAGAGCTTTTATGTTTTACTTAAAAGACCTTACACTCGGCTTTGCCAACGAGGATTACCGTCAGTTCCTTATTCCCAAAGGATAAAATCTATGTGAGTCTGATAACCGTGAATACGCTACGGCAAAACAAACTGGAGTATGCGGAACGTATTCAGAATTTAGGATAACGAATATAAATGATGGTAGAATTACTTGTTTTAGGCAATTTCTTGTAATTTTGTTGTACAAAGGTGGTAAAGTAGCCACAATATAAATGTTCTCCAACGCCGAGAATAACAAATGATTTTGTAATTGGTTCGTATAGTATGATATTAATCTCGTTTTGGAATCTGATTTCCATCGACTTTAGCATGAATTACGTTAATGCATACATCTTCAATATAAAGTGTGTCTCATTAATGATGTACACACCAAAATATTTCCGTTATTTAAAGGAATACAGATTTGAATTTCTGCACAGTCAACAGAGTGATGAGTTACATTCTTTAAAGTTTTTAACTAAAACCTGAACGTTAAACTGACTTTACTACGAATTGTCAAAACATTCGTAAAATTTGAGTTTAACATGTCAAATTGTATACTTTTTATAATTGTTATAGCGAATATCATATAATTTTTAAAATTTTATTGCGTCATTATTGCCACTGTGAACGGGATGAAAGTTTTCAAATCTACTCCCATAAGTGTGATGTTATCCCCCCCCAAAAAAAAGAAATTCAACGATACATAGGCCGCAACTCGAGCAATTCTTCCATGAGCCTTGAAGTTTATATGTATTAACACAAATGGAGTTGTATCGTTTTAAAACTGTAGATACTGGCCCACAGATAATTCTCACTAATTTATAAGAAAGACAATGTCTGGTGTGATATTTTAGAAGAATGAATAATTGATCGTTTTTCTTTAATAAATGCTAGTCGTTTAATTAACGTCAGCGATGAAAAATTTTGGGATGCAATTGAAAAATCTTCTTCTTAATGTGCAATAAAACATTTCTTTGCTAGTAGATGGTGGATATCCACAATTCTGGAAATGTTCATAAGTGGTTAACCAAAAATTTGCTATGCGCTGAATAGGAAGAAACAGCCTTTCTGAACATCCCTGAACCTATATGAGAAGCTAGACAGAACAGGAAAATAATTGAAAAATATATTCGAATAGACGGAGTAGTAGTTGAGAGAAATCACAATTAAGTATTTGAATTGTAAAACTTACTGTAGGATATTTGTTTCTCAATTTAATCTAAAATAATTACCATTACAGTTAACCGTTAATCATTCCTTTAATTTAATTAAGTATTATTTGTTTCACGGAAATATTTGAATACATCATTTTATTAAATTGTCATTGTGTTTATATTTTTTCTGACACACCACTGATAAACTCGAAAGAATTTAATGTACAGACCGAAATAATGAAAAAATGTTAAATTTGTCATGCCAATTGATATATGGGGATAAAACTAATACACGGACTGGACCAGCTACTTCGTTCTATTTCCTACTCAGTGGATCCAGATTTTAACTGTATTCTATTTATACTGTTCTTGATCAAAAACAAATCTCACTGTTTTGTTATCGACTACATTTCGAGCTGTTTGACCTTTATTTTCACTTTTTTAAAATACTCTAATAATTCCATCTATAGCTTTCTGTACGAGTATCACTTTCCGAGATATCCTTCACAGCGTTATTTTTCGTGAATACGCCAGCAAACTGCAAAAGAATAAACAATAACGTACACTGAACTGTTGGTCTATCTATCTAGGTCCACTATATAATACAATTGGGATTGATAAAAGTCACACAAAAATATTGCCACTAACAAGATATTTTTTATAGAATGTGACCTATCACTTGGTACGACCGCAGAAATTCAAAAATTTGATGCTATCTTGTTGATTCCAGTTCTTCTTTCCATTTGTCCCTGTCTACCCAACCTCTGTCTGAAATATTCTTCTCATCATTACTTCATTCATTTAGTTTTTTCAGGACTTTGGTATAGACTGCATTTTGACCTACCAAGTGAACTTTCCTCTGTCAATCTAGGTAGATGCCCATCGGGTTCCGTGATGTCTATTCTGACTTGGGTGTTTATAGTCCATATATTGAAGCTGAAAATCAGCTGTATCCTACAAATCCGTTGAAACTGCATCAATTTACATGACAGTTTGGTATAGGGCTTATCCTACCCTGTTTTTTAGGGGTAAAAACTACTTAATTAAAAATAATTTGGTCATGTGCGAGTTGGACTCGCATACTTAGGGTTCCGTACCACTTTCAAGATTCGAATATTCCAGTTTCAGACAAGCAGGGAATGAATTCTTATACTTATCCTTATATCTTTTAAAGGAAGCGTTTTAAATTTATAAAAAATATACACTTTAATTTTCCATACATAGACTTTTTATTTTATCTGCTTTAGGATTTGCTTAATTTTTATCACAATACATATGTATTTAATTTTCCAATTTGGCCCCCAAAAAGTAACATTAAAGTTTTATTTTACTAATAAACTTTCAGAATGCCTTTTATAATCTACTGTCTGAGTTTTGAGGCTCTGTAGATTGGAAGAAAAACGGCAAAATAGGTCAAAGATTAAATTATAAATTATTAAATCTGTTATTCAAATTATTTAAAAATATAAATAAAATATATTTTTCAAATTTTAAATAGTGTAGTTTCTAAAGTGGGAATTAAGTCGATGTTGAATATTTTTAATATCTTTTAAACAAATGATTTAAAAATATGATATATTTGTAATTCACATAATGGGCCTTTTATCTGATATATTACATGATGCGTTTGAAAACTGAATCTTTATTTTTCATTTAATTGTATAATTTGTCCCTTACTATGGGGGTTTTCTAGTAATTTATTTTCCGTTTAATTCTATTATTTGGAGGCCAAATAATAGAATTAGGTATTTTTTTCATATTTTTCCTATAAACAAAAAAAAGGTCTTAGAGTTTGGGAAATAACAGGGAGAATGGGTATTTTTTTTAAATATTTTTTTAAAATATATTTTAAAATATTCATTTTAAAAAAATTAAAAAAATATATTTGTACCTATTCGTCATAATGAGCCCTGGGATTTGATATATTATATGACCCGTTAGAAACAATTATAATTTTTTATTTTCCATTTAATTCTATAATTTGCCCCCCAAAATGAATATTAGGGTTTTTTTCTTATTTTTCCAGTAAAGTTCAGGTGATGGGCCATACTTCCAGTTTTTCAAATTTTTTCAGCTTATGGTTTCGGAGATAAGGGCGGTATGTGTAAAATTTTTTATATTTTTGTTAATATCTTTTAATTAATTTATTTTATAAATATGGAAAAAATATATTTATTTTCTTCATCATGAGCCCTTTTATTTGATGTATAACATGCTGGGTTAGAAACAATTTTAATTTTCCATTTAATTCTATAATTTGCCCCCCAAAAAAATATTAGGTTTTTTTTTATTTTTCCAGTAAAGTTCAGGTGAGGGGCTATACCTCCATTGTTTTTTTCAAAATTTTCCAGCTTATGGTTTCAGAGATGGGGGGGGATGGGTAAATTTTTTTATATATTTTTTAATATCTTTTAATTTATTTATTTTAAAAATGTGAAAAAAAAATTTGTTTTCGTCATAATGAGCCCTTTCATTTGATATATAACATGATGGGTTAGAAACAATTTTAATTTTATATATTCCATTTAATTCTGTAATTGCCCCCCCCAAATTAAAAGTAGAGGTTTCTCCTTATTTTTCCAGTAAACTTCTGGTCAGAGCCTATAAATCTATTTTTTTTTCAAAACTTTACGTTTTATAGTTTCGGAGATAGGGGAGGGGGGGAATGGGTAAATTTTGGTATATTTTCGTTAATATCTTTTAAAATATTTTTTTTAAATATGAAAAAAATATATTTGTGTTCCTCAGAATGAGACCTTTCATTTGATATATTACATGATGCGTTTGAAAAAAAATTTTATTTTTATTTAATTCTATAATTTGCCCCCCAAAATTAACTTAATGGTTTCTCCTTAATTTTCCTGAAAAGTTCAGGCAACGCTCTATATTTCTTATTTTTTTCAAAATTTTAGGTTCAGTAGTTTCGGAGATCAGGGGGGAATGGGTAAATTTTGGTATATTTTCGTTAATATCTTTTAAAATATTTTTTTTAAATATGAAAAAAATATATTTGTGTTCCTCAGAATGAGACCTTTCATTTGATATATTACATGATGCGTTTGAAAAAAAATTTTATTTTTATTTAATTTTATAATTTGCCCCCCAAAATTAACATTAATGGTTTCTCCTTAATTTTCCTGAAAAGTTCAGGCAACGCTCTATATTTCTTATTTTTTTCAAAATTTTATGTTCAGTAGTTTCGGAGATCAGGGGGGAATGGGTAAATTTTGGTATATTTTCGTTAATATCTTTTTAAATAATTTTTTTAATATGAAAAAAATATATTTGTGTTCCTCAGAATGAGACCTTTCATTTGATATATTACATAATGTGTTTGAAATTTTTTTTGTTTTTAAATTTTTATTTAATTCTATAATTTGCCCCCCAAAATTAACATTTATGGTTTCTCCTTAATTTTCCTGTAAAGTTCGGGCAACGCTCTATATTTCCTATTTTTTTCAATATTTTAGGCTCTATAGTTTCGGAGATCAGGGGTGGGAACGGTCGATTTTTTTAGTTTTTCCCCCCAGAAGTACCCCTAAAATCAAAATTTTTTCTTTTATGTACTCCTGATCGTGTCACCAAACTATACATTGATACCAAATTTCAACCTCTTCCGTCCAGTAGTTTAGGAGAAAATGGCTGTGATGTGACAGAGGCAGAAATCCTGAGTGATATTATAACGGTATCCGTATATTGTATATACCTAAAAAATACCCTAAAAAAAATAACAAAATAAGGTTAAGGCATTTAGTTGATAAAAATCTTGGTTAAACATAAACAGTCAATAATGTTCTCGCACATGGCTTATGATATATTTGAACTTTTCAGCCGTTAATAAGTATCCCTATGCTTAAAATATTATTAAAAAAGTACTTTTGAGAGTTTGGAATTGATCAAGAAATAATGTCAATCATTGCCACTTTTATATCCTAGGCAGGTTTACTGCCATGGCGGTCACTTAGGCTATTCATTTAGGCAGTCCGTGCCCATAGTAACAATTTGATCTGAAAATGACATGACCGCTGATTTCATTGTAATTGTTTATACAAAGTGACCTCATGACTGTGATGCATATATGAATTGAAATATTTAATAAGTTTTATTGCATATTTGGACAAACAATACAAGGTATAAAAAAATTATTCAATCTAAGACTCAAGAGAAGTCAGTTTACCTAGTATAAGTACAATGAAATAACATGTAAATAAAATATAACAAAATAAAAACTATGTAGCTATTTGTTATTGAAACAAGGAATGCAAAAATGAGGCTGCTTCTTCCAGTCTATATGATTATTTTTGATTATTTCTCCACTAATCTGTTTATTGTTACCAGAGCCTGATTTACATAAGCGCACTTTGGGCACTGGCATAAGGGCCCCACCAATTTGGGGACCAAAATTTAAAAAAATTATATTTCAAGAAAAAAATTGATCAGTGTTTATATTGTATAAATATTGATTTTGAAAATTTATTAGTACGTTTTCGTACCTAGTTACATGTAAATTAAATTTTATATAAGTATGTAAAAATTCATCTATGGGTTTTATTAAAAATAATAAATGTAAAATAAAAAAATGACTGCCAATCCCTTAAGTAGGACCCTACCAGTAGTGGTCCAACTTAAATCTGGCCCTGATCCTAACATCGTCTACAGTATGTACACACTTACCGGTTTGCCGCAACGCGGCTGCCCGTCTGGCTATCCGCAGGACGTGGTTGCAACTACGAATGGCGGCTAGCCGTAGTCGCAACCGGAAAGTGTGGATGAAAACTCTTCGGTTTCTCGATTGATGAGCCCATTCTCAATATGGAAGCTATTTAATATATTTACTTGCGCTATAAGGAAGAAGAAACAAAGAAAATCGTACTAAGTGCATCCTTATTTGCAAACACGAGATGACATATTGATGCTATTTTTCAGAGAGCTCAAAAAGTATGAAGACAAGTTTTTTGGATGCACTAGAAGGAGTCTGAAATCATTTGAAGAACTTTTAAGCATTTTGAGAACCAGTATAACAAAATATGATACACGATGTCTGAATGGCATTAAGCCGGAACTTCGGTTAACGATAGTGCTAAGTTGTTTTCTGAACGATACTTGTGGCATCTTTTTCAATGTCTAAGTGTTTATTGGGAAATAACACCACACTTAAAAAAAAAAACATTGTCAAATATTTAAATTTACATCTTGGAATTGTACCTTTTTAATCCGTAGTTTCTTAGCCATTGACAACGGGGTCTGATCTAGACCCCGAAACGTTTGGAATATACAGCAATTTCCTTTAAAGTGTGGTGTTATTTCCCAATAAACACTGAGACACAGATAGTGCTAAGGTAAGTAAAATAATATCAGTTATATTTAATTTGTTATTTATTTATTTATCAAAAGAATCGCTATTTTAATTATTCTTAGTATCATCAATAAAATTAAAAAGTTCAATGAACGAGTGTTCACTGTCCTGAAACTGGTGACTGAAAGTTGATAATGGCGGTAGTACGTCTAATGTCCAATGAGTGCGTAGGGTAAGTGTAGGGAATTATTCCTTGATAATGCGTCGTTTGATATCCACGAGAGGCCCTTGAAAAACTCCATGACGCGTTTGAATAATCGCAAAACTGTTGTGCATCATTAATTACTTTTAAAATATCTATCTTTGTCTGAATTTTCTTGAAATCCTTTACCAATGACGACAAAAAGAGACGATAGTCGTCATCTTCCAATTTCTTTCTTTCTAAATTTTTACTTTGCACTCCAACTAACTGTGCACCGACTTGAGTATCATCATTGTTTTTCTTACGACTTTTTGGCGGCAATGGAGACATTGACGGAACATTCTCTTCATTCTGTATACTCGTATTTCCATCTTCATTAGCTTCTGTAGCATCACCATCCGTGCCGTTAACCGTTTTAGTATTTTTAATACATAAAAGATTGTCGTAGAATACATATGGGGCCTATTGTTTTCATTTGCTTTATGGGCCTTTACAAAAGAGAAGCAAATGTTTCTCCACCTTTTCTGAAGATCCAGACCTGTAACAAAATAACAATTCTTTTTCAGATATTTAGTAAAGGATGCTCTTTCGCAGAATTGCATTATGTATTTAGCATTGGAGTTAGTACTGTCGCCGAAATAGTTCGAGAAGTATATGCCGCTGTATGGATTTGTTTAAAAGAGATGTGTCTATCACAACCGACAAAGAAAAAGTAGCTTCAAATTGCGAATGATTTCTGGAAAAGATTTAATTTCCCCCATTGTATCGGTGCTTGCGATGATAAACATATTAGAATTGTAGCACCTACTAATAGTGGATTAATGTGTTTCAATTACAAAGGCTTTTTTTCTATGGTTTTAATATCAATTTTTGACAGCAGTTTTAAGTTCGTGTTGATTGATCTTGCAGCCTACGGTAGATTTAGGGACTCAGCAGTATTTCAAGATTCAAGCTTTTATAAAAGAATACAACAGAATCTCCTGAATATTCCTAAACCAGGGCCGATTTCAGAATCCAATAGCATTTTTGGGATACTTGCGAATAAGTGGCGCACTTTCCATATACCCATTAATGTTAATATCGAATTAATTAATGATATTATTAAGTCGGTGTGCATTTTACACAATTTCGTTAGAGATAGAGATGGGTATTCTTTTATTTATTAGAATTCGTTACATAATCCACTGACTGAAACAATTGCAGGAGATAGTGCACACAGAAACAATACCACCGCATTGAGATATCGAGAATTATTTGCTGATTACTTCATGAACGAAGGGAGGGTAAGTTGACAGGATAATTACATTTAAACAAACTTATGTACTTAAAACATGAACATAAAACATTATTGTTAATATATGTTTAAATAATTGGTACTTACCGAGTTGTTTTTTTTATCCTATGGTAAATTAGTATCATATATTTCCACTATTTCTTCCCAAGTTTTTTGCCATAAGTTTCCCTCAGAGTATTCCGCAGATTTTGTATTCCATATTAAAGACGTATTCTATATTTCTATTATAAACTTTTCTGTATCAAAATTCATAGCGTCCGTTTTTAGCACGTCAGCACTCACGTGCGTCAACAATGGCGGTGTCTCTGTATGATCTATGCTACTAGTAACGGGTAGTGAGTATAGCAACTGTCCGGCTGGCCGTCAGTCCGGTGGTGCGGCATAAAAACAAATTTTTCATACATATTTTCGACAGCCGGACGGTTGACCGCATTCTAACCGTAAAGTGCGTAGGTACCCTAATAAAATATACTTGGCGCGAACTTTGGTCTAGGTTAGATCTGACCGCTAGGGCTAATCACTTGGCGTGGTACAGTATGTTTTTGGATGAACTCGCCAGAGGGATCATACAGGCCAATTTTGGATTTTTTCCTAACATAATCCCCTATACATCTTTTTAACGAATATTATTTTGGCCCCAGAGACGAATTTCAAATTTTTAGCTAAGCTATGACCCGGTGAAAACGATCCCTATGATGAAAATAATAAAAATATACTTTTTAATAGGTTAAAATGCTTTAATTGTGCAATCATTTATAATTAAAATTCATGTGTTGCTTATGAAAGAATTTTACACTTATCCTACTTTTCAATCCTTAAAATAATCTGTTGCAGTATCCAATAAAATAAAAGACAAGTTTTATAATGACAACAAAAAGTCTGTTTGTAAATATAACGGGTAGCACAAAATATTTAAAGTTCAAATATAACCGTACAAGTACGGTCAGGCAAATTGGTAATAACAAATTAGTACTAGATCTCCCCCTAACCGACAGTCTTGAAACTCGATGTTCACTGTTAATGGATAACCAGTTGTTTGAATGGCACCCTATTGCTGTGATGAAAGTAGTGTCGCCACTCTAGAGAAGTACATTTTTACAAGATATGATAGACAAGGCATGTTTAGCTAACCTAACTAAATATAATATAACAACACATATTTCAATACAATCGTTAACTATTCTAAAATCAGTTGAACCGTTCAAAATACAGCTACTGGTTAGCCCAAATGTAGCCTGAACAAAAGTTCTGTAAAATTGGTGGAAAATTCACTCCACAAGATATGAAAACATACTTATTTGTTATTTATTATATTTATTGAAAAAAACTAAATGCGTAGACAAAGGCAAAGAACAATAAATTATAGCTGAAATCAAATTGGCAAAACGATTTCCAGGTACGATGAAACCAAAAAGCAAGTAATTTTTCAATAACCCGTTAAAAATACGCTAAAACTCAAGTTATAGCTTCATTTTTAACGTATCTGACAATTTACAACAAAAAAATAAAGGAAATGCATAAAAAATAATTCAATACATCAAGGCAGATAATGACCAGTTCAACTTGCTTAATTATATATAAAGATACGGTAATAAAGAAAATGGTAAAACTAAACAAATTCTAGCAAGATAATGAAAATAGAAAAATGATTTTTTTCCCAATTCAACCAACCTCCAATTCGTCTTTCACACTTCTACTCTCGACGCTATTCAAATCAAACAGCGAGCAAGTCTTCCGAAAAGACTTCTTCGACACCAAAGCCGAAAATAGAGCGAAATGGGACTTTAGTTCCTTCCAAATTTGGGCGGACGGTTCAAAAATGTTAATTTCATTCCATCAAAAAAAAAAAAACCATTTATAAATGGATTTTAATAAAAAACCTTACGTTAATTCAAGCAATTAACCAATAGATATATACTATAAGTATGATTTCAGTTTTTGACTGCATTTATAATTAAACAGAAATTCCCTCATTCAAAATATCTGACCAATCGGAAAGAGAAAAGCCAAAATATTTATTTATATATTTTAATAGTTAAAATAACAGAAGCGACATAAATATAAATGTTTACTTACGTATTCAAATATTTAGGTAAAAATAGCTACTTTATATTTGTTGAACACAATTATGAAAACAATATGCTTAAGAAAACAATTTGAAAAAATATACAAGCTAATATAAAAATACAGTATATTATTAGATGTATAACAATGTAACAAGGCGAACAGCAATTCACCTAATACAATACCCCAAAAAATAGTAGTCAGTTACAATGTCACTGAACCAACTAATGCAAATATCAATAAGTCAAAATTCTTTACCTCCATGTGTTGTATCCTACGATTTTTTTAAAGTGAGGCATATTTAACACAAATCTAATATTTTTAATTCGCAACAAATGACTTTATTTGTTGTTACAACAGCTATATTCGCTTCAATTGTATTTATTAATCATCTGATTTTCATTTTCCTTTTTACGCTCTACTTCGCGCTGAGACAATCCAAAGACATTTATTTGCTGGAACAGTTTTTATGCGATTATATTCTTTCCAAATTGTCTGAGATTTTTCTTTTTACGTGCTGTTGGAACATTTTATGCAGGAAATACGAACGTATTTTCCCGCTTGGGATTATTCCAATATTTTTCGTCTTGTTACTGAATGTAAAGCATAAACATTCTGCCATTTCCCAAGAGTATGTTATTTGTTTATGGAGTAATACTGTTCAAACTACATTCCACTAACGATACAAATTGAAAATAGACTAATTAAAATACATATTTCAAACACAATTTCACAATATTTCATAACACCAGTAACTATTGTTTCCATCAAATTGCATCTGTTGTTAATCAATTAATTTTTATTTCTCTTGTTAACCAATAATTTTACATGCATGTACGTATACAGAATGTTTTGTAGAAAGTTCGCCAAACATGGAGGGCAGATAGCTGGGCTCTAGACTCTAGAGTTTTTTAATTTTTTTTTTTTTCTTAATTCTCAGATTATTACATTCAAACTATTGTAACTTTTTTAATTTTCTCAGTATCTTCACCGAATAAACTTAAATCGAATCTATGATGTTGCTCATCTGCATTCGATATTTGACACAAATGACTGGTTGAAAAAATTATATGAGTCTACAAATGGTGAGGTAAAAGTAATCTATATATAAATAAGCTAAGAGAAAATGATTAGGTACCATTTTCTCCTCTGTCTCTCAACCGATTTTCTTCATTTTTATTTTGTTTCGTAGCTACTGACGACCTTCAGTGCAGAATGCTAATATTAATTTATAATAATGGTTCATTCATTAAATAAAATATAATAAAAATTCATTATTTACGTCATAATATCAACGCCAAACAACTGAATGTGCCGCGTTCCGCCACCGCCAGACTCAAAACATTGAGTAATTATATATAGAGGGACCAATGCTGTTTATACTTAGAGCATGTACTACTGGAAGTGGCATGCAAGAGTTGTTATTGTTTAGTGGTAAAGTAATCGTTGTATATTATAATTATACAGGGCGATTTCAGATATGTTCAAAATAATATTTTTCGTGGGTGGCACATAAGCAGTTGTATATATAGGGTGTTTAAAATACAGAGTAGAGTGCAATTATAACTAATAAAATAATTATATAGGGAAGCCCATTAGCGGTTGAATTTACAGGGTTTTTGGAATAGAAGGTGCGGTAGAATTACGGTTATACAGGGTGGTGCAAAGAGTATTATACAGAGATGCATATACAGGGTGGCGGAAATGGAAATGCAACATTTTGTAACCCATAAGCAGTTGTATATATAGAGAGGAATTATAGATATACAGGATGATGATAAAAAATGTTAGAAACGGAAATGATTTATAGAGTAGCCCACGAAGAGTTCCATATATATGATGATTGAAATATAGGTCAGAGTAGAATTATAGTTACAGAAGATAGTTAAAAATTTCATAAACAAAAAGAGTAAATACCGTGGCTCATAGGCAGTAGGATATACAGAATGGTTTACCGGGTGGTTCAAAAATGTTAAAAAATATTATGCGTGGTCCATGAGCAGTTGCATATACAGGGTGGTGGAAATATATAATGAGATGGAATTATTATAATGAGGATTTTAATAAATGTTTGAGAATTGAGTGCAATTATAGCTATACAGACAGGTTAGAAAAAATAAATATGTATGGTAGCCCATTAGCGGTTGCGTTGTTGTCATATTAAATTAAGAATTACGAATTTGAACACAAATAATGTCCTATGAATTATATTTGAAAAAAACTTGAATTTGTTTACTTATTTGTAGAAGCGAGATGTAAGACCGACATCTAGGATTTTCGAGGAAACTATCACACAGAGGTTCCTAATCTGGATCCTTTCCCTGTAATTGCTGTTCTCCCTAAAGTCCTAGGATAGAATGTCAAGATAAAATTTTGACACAATTGGTCGAATTTCGACCACTGGGCGACAGCTAGTTAAGTTAAACACTTTATCACGTTACGAAAAAAATAAAATAAGAAGCACATCGAGAACTTCGAATGCTTACAAAAACTTCTCTACTCCAACCCCTTTCCAGCGATATATCATACGTATTGGAAAGTATCGTAATAAAATTTAAGATTGTAATTACAAGGTTAGAACTACAAAAATAAAACATACATCAAATTGCAATAATTTGTTATAAATTTTGTTTAAACCGGCTTCTACCGCTACGGATGCAAGCGCGACACCTTTTTCTGACTCCTACAGTGGCAGTCTCTAATAGCATCTCATTCCATATTATTTCAAAAGCAACATTTATTCTTGCACTTAACTGCTCCTTGGTTTTTATTTCTCTCTCATAAACGAGTTGCTTGGCCCGTCCCCATACAAAAAAGTCAAAGGCAGTCAGGTCTGGCGACCTTGAAGGTCAGAGTATAGGGCCATTTCTCTCAATCCACGCGTTCGGGAATGAATTGTCCTGGAGCTCTCTGACAGTTCGCCTATAATGTGCTGGACAGTCATCTTTTTTGAATATTATTGGTGTGCTTCCAATGCTATTTCATCTTATAACATCGATCATCCCGCATTTTTTGGAACGCAACATTGATTCTTTCCCTTAACTGCTCCTTGGTTTCTATTTGTATCTTATTAGATGAAGTCCTATTGGAAGACATACCAGAAATATTAAAAAAGATGGCTGTCCAGCATATTCTAGGCGAACTGTCAGAGAGCTCCTGGACAATTCATTTCCAAACGCGTGGATTGAGAGAACTGGCCCTATACTCTGGCCAAGATTTATTTGATGGGGACGGGCCAAGCAACTCGTTCATGGCAGAGAAATAAAAACCAAGGAGCAGTTAAGAGCAAGAATAAATATTGCATTTGAAATGAAATGGGATGAGATGCGACTATAGACTATCACTGTTGCAATCAGAAAAAAGCGATTGCATCCGTAGCGGTAGAATCTGGTTTGAACAACATTTATAAGAAATTATTGCAATTTGATGTATGTTTTATTTTTTGTAGTTCTAACCTCGTAAGTCACAATCTCAAATTTTATTATGATACTGATTACTTTCTAGTACGTGTGATATATGGTTTTTGTAAGCATTCGAAGTTCTCGATGTACTTCTTTTTTTATTTTGTAATGTGATAAAGTTTTTAACTTAATCACTTTTTTATGGAACCTCGCCATTTGTGGACTTTTTCAACCAATTATTTGTGTCAAATATTTAATGCAGAAGAGCAAACAAACATCAAGTTTATTCGGTATAGATACTGTGAAAAATAAAAAAGTGACAATAGTTTAAAGATAATGATCAGAGAAATAAAATAAAAATTGTAAAAAAAACAAAAACCGTAAACTATCTAGATGTTATATGGGATACATAATATAGCCCAGTTGACGAACCTTCTACAAAACTGTATATGTGTGTGAGTGTGTCAGTGTTTTCGGGTAATCGTAGTCATGGTTAACCATAAGTTAATCCCTTTTGGGATCGTTTGCAATATGATCACGATTATTTTTATAAATGTTGATCTTTACGTAGTACAAAACAAAGCTCCTTCTCCCCGTCTGTCCCCCCTGTACGCTTAGATCTCTTAAACTACGCAAAGGATTTTAATGCAGTTGTTATCAACAGATAGAGGGATTCAATGGGAAGGTTTATTCGTAAAGTGTAGTACGGTTATGTGATAATTTGTTTATATATGATGATACTTGTTCAATCAACGCGTCGCTGCTATACTCGCTCGGCTACTGTTACATGAGAGAGCATGACGCAGTAGTCGCATTCAGTATCGAAATAAATATGCCGTGGCGAAACGTTTTATTGTCATTTAATATTTAGTGATTTATCTACTTCCTGCATAGTAAGTCGAGGGTTTGCTAGTCTATGTAAAGTAATATAACTGGCAACTTAGTACATTAAGTAAGGTATCAGTCCGATTTTCCAATTTCCAAATATCTTCAGAATTAGGAAGATAACTGCCAAATTATTCATTCTAAAATTTTACTCTATTTACTCTCATGAGAAAGAATCCAATATGTTTTCAACTAGGCAAGGTGTAATTATAATTTTCAAAAAACAAATTATTAATGGCTTAGGTTTTATTAGAATGATAAGATTGCATTTATATCATGGGTTTTATTGATGACTTTACCCCTATGTTTTTGGCCCTTTGCGCATCTACTGGTTTTGAGTAACAGCAAAGCCATCATTTGGTGCACGTTGACTATATAAACTCATTTTTTCAATGTTTCGCATGTATGGTGTGTATAGTGACAGGGCATACCTAGGAACCTCCTTGTGTTTTCGCACATCCACAGTAAAAAATCTTCAAAACAGGCTTAAAACAACTCATAACACGGAGATCTCCGATCAGATGGTTAGGAATAAATTGAAAGAAACCAGCTTCAGACCAAGAAGACCTGCACGAAATCCAATACTACCATCGCACCATATCAGGCGTTTAAAGTTTGCTCATAAACATGTCGCATGGTAACCTGGCATGTGTTCATGCAAAATAATACAAGGCCATCATAATGAACTTCCATCAACACCACAAAATCGAAACTATGGGTAGGCCTCCAATAAGCTCTGATTTAAGCCCCATTGATAATCTTTGGAAAATGTTAGACAGACGTGTTCGGAGGAGCACACATCCAACTCAGCCCAAATAACAAAGGCACTAATCGACGAATGCGACAAAATACTGAGAAAAATACATCAGTGGGTGCGTACGCGTCATCTCTCGGGATGCTAAACAGTAGTAATTTCTAATGGATGAACCACATTTCCTTATCAACTTCTACGATCCACTTTATTTCTTGTAGTTTCCTTAAATCAATATTGTTATCTTAAAAGTGTAAATATGTTAGGCTTATACACCAGTCAATAGGGATTTTTAAGTGACATAAAATTCATCAGCAAACCGCGTAAGCCATCACGTAAATAATATGATGTCGGTCTTTACATCTCGCGTCTTCAAATTTAACGAATTGTATCAAATACATAAAAAAGTGTTCGAGAGGACATTCAGTTGTGGGAAGCGCAACTGATGAAGGCTCCCTGACCAGAAATAATATATATTATATATATTGTCTTGCCTACAAAAGAATGACACCTCGAAGAGAGTACGTAACTAATAGTTTACAAGTCATAACTCACATAATTTTACCAGCAAACTCGTAGAAGTAAATTATTTGAGCTTTAAATACCCCAAAATATATGGGGTATTTTCGTTTTTTTCTTATAGTGTAAAAAGTAATGATCTGTTCATAATGCTGTCAGTCAATAGAAAAATTGTAGAGAATCAGAACAACTTCAAAATGAGTTTTAAAGTTGATCGCAGTATTTTTCATAAAGAAAAGCTGAAAAACCGATATAAAGTGAGAGTAAAATCATAACTTGGTTATAATAACAGGAGGAACCTTAATCTGCCTCTCAGTCACAGCTGATAACGTTGAGATCAATAACGCTGAAGATCAATATTGTGCATTAAGTAGCTCTTGCAAATTTGCAATTTAAATAATTTGTAGAAATATTTTGCAGAACGTATCGTATTAGTCACCATAGTTCGATAGCGATATGCAAAATATATTTTGAAAGCTTAAAAAATGCATTTCACTTCGTATAACTTGTTTTTTGTTATAGTGCTGTAAAATGTACTACTTTTAAAATTGGGCTTAAACGACAGGCCCTCCGTTGTCTTGACAGTGGCCGATCCAGTCAGTGGAAAAAGTAATTTAATTAATATCAGTAATCTGTACACAGGTAGCCATTAGCTTAATAAACCAATGGAAAAATGTACCAATATGGGCGTACAATAGTTATGTAAAAACATAATAAACTGCTGAGAAAAATTTTAGTATATGTACTTTTCCATAATATTCGTTAACACACCGCAGTTTAAATACCAAAAAAATATGCCGACGAATTGATAACTTCATATTAAGTGGAAAATGATTTTCTATAAATGTTTGAAAATGTTTCTGAAGCAGGAAGAAAGCGCAGATCGGGGTAATTCTAGTTCATTGTAGGGTGGAATAAAAAACATCCGGTATGTTTGTTCTACTAAGCTATGTAATTTACCTCTGTAGCCGAATTTCTAAGTTTATGAAAAACCATAGAAAGTCCTATTTCACGAAAAGGCAGAGAATATTTTAAATGCGAAGAGAAGCTATTCTTAATCAGAATAAGAAAGGAAGAATTGTAAAATCTGGGGCTAAGTAATTAATCAAATCAATAATCTAACAGTTATTAATTCTGGGTTTAATTTTATAAGCAGGAGGCATAAAAAAACTATTGCCAAGTATTTGCATCTTACTAAAGGAACAAGCAAAATTTCCAAAATTTTCTTTTTCTTTCAATTTCTTTGTCAAAAACCCATTGGTTTTCTTGGATATCATGAGCTTTTTCCCTCACCTTGACCAACAGAGAGCAGGGTTTGTCTCACAAAAAAAAAATGTTTCAGTTGATTTTGAAGTTCAAATAACAATATTATCTAGTATGAAATTGGATAAGAATTAGAAAATTGTTATAAAAATTTTGACCTATGGCAACAATGGCCTGTGTCTTTTCTATTCCTGTAATGAACAATTGGCAGCCTATTTTTTTGGCAGAAACATAGTGTAATCTTTATTTTACTATTCGGGTTCTTGGATTTACTTAAAAACACAGTCGAACTCACTATAATTTATTTTCACTACTTGAATTTATATTGACACAGCTATATGCAATTTATCTCGAACACCTGTTGTTTGTTTACTAAACCGAGCCCAAATACGGAATGAATCTTTCCGTCAGCTCTCCGTATTTATATATTTATTCTCTGAACTCTCTAGAAGGTTATTTTTATGTTTCTTTGGGGAATAACACCACAATAGAAATAAAACTACGTGTATTGCAGTAATACCAAACGTTTCAAAGTCTATTCTGACTTCGTTGTCAATGGCTTTATATCTAGAAGGTTTCTCGATCATTCCAGGAATATTTACCCTGATGCCATCTGAAAGCAATTAATTAGCAATAAAATATGTTCCCATGTTTACCCTGACAGCCCCATACCGACATTTTTGTTTTGGTTTAAAGCTTTCATAGCCATTGTTTCTCAGAAGGAGTTGGAATAATAAATTTTAGTCTTGTATAATAAATTGGAAATAAATTTGAGGTGGGTCTCAAATGGGAGTTTTGAAAGGGCTATGCTAAATTGACAGACAGAGGTCTAAGTTCAGGAATGGACCAAAGAACGTTAGTTTATTCTATATTTACTGTATGTTTGTCTACCTCTCTCTGTATAAATAAAAAATTTATTTTTATGAAAAGATGGTTAAATTTAAACCCAAAACTTGGGGGAGGGTGTTGAACCCGATGGCTACGACCTACGCTTTTGTAAGTTTGTGCATCAATGTCGCCATCATAATTTCATCTATTTAAATTCATTGTATTTATTGTATTTATTCTTATTTTTGATTTCGATTTCGATTTTAGGAGTTGTTCTATTATTTTTTATGTAAACCAATTGTTTGACAAATTTTCCTATATCTATCCTTTAAACCACACTTATGGATTATTCTATATTTGCCAATTTAACTAACCTTGCGGTAGCTATCTTACTTTTTATGCTTATATTTATTATTAGTTGCTTTTATTTCCAGTTTTACAACTTTTCAGTTTGGGACATTAATTTTACAGATCAGTATGTTATTTATCGACGTTCCTCCCGTTTAGAGATATCAATAGTGATTTCTTAAAGTTTCAGAATACTGAATAGTAGTATAAAAAACATTTACTTACTTACCTGATATGTTTTCCAGTTAAGTCACACAAAAAAATTTGCCTCGAATGTGCCTGCTTCTGTTTGAAACTCCATAATTGAATATCGTCTTTATTATTTTTTTTGCCAGAAATTTGGAACATTGAATAATTGTTTTTCATGGAATTATAAATATTCATCACGTACTACCAGTTGACATTTGTTTAATTGCTTATGGAAATAATAGAGCAAAATAATATCGGACATTATTTTCATAAATATGAATCCATTAACATTCAATCAAATTCGAAAAAGAAATACGCTTTTATTTACGTTGTAGAAAAAAGTATTGCAGAGCGGATAGTTGGATTTAAGATTTAGACTTGATTTGGCCGGAATGAACAGATAATTATAAATCTACAAAACTTCACTTGAAGGAAAAGTTTCCTTACAAAATAGTGATACCAGCTATTCCCTGGCCGTATCGAGGTTACTGATCAACAGAGGTTCAAGAAACAATATTATAAACTTAGTTAGTAGAATGGAGGTAGTTTATTTTTTACATTTTGTTTATTAGTCGAGATTAAGGTTGGTTTTTTTATAGGTTCACCAGTTGAAAAGTGATGTTTGTTGTTGAGTTATATGAACCCAGTCATAAGTGAGATAATATTTAAATATAAATACAAGAAGTGTCGAAACGAGTACGGATGAGCAAATTCAAGAAATTCTACAAAGAAGTAACAAAGAATTATCCAAAATTTTTCGATGAGAGCGAGCAGCAAGAACTGCCATTAAGGAGACCCAAGAACACTTCATAAAATTATTGTGTGACAACAGCTTCAAGAACAAAATCTTATTAAATCAATGAAAATAGAACAACAAAATCTCATTACGTATGTGAAAGGTAAGCAAGAAAATATTAAAGTTCACGAATATTCCATTAAAATTCCACGCGAAGAATTCCAAGAAATATTCTAGTTAATAAAACAACGTCAATAATAAAAAACTTTTAATTTAACTAAGTGGTGCTGCCCCATAACCTCGTCCGGAACTATTTGAAGAAACAATAAAGATTTAACAGAAATCCTCGGAAACCAGCGTTTACACCACTTTTACCAAGTTTATTTCAGAACACCAAACCCAAAAATCTGGAAAGGGTAGACGTACTAATTATCGAATGTCGACTTCTAATTACTGCATGATTTTTCAGGAATATAAGGCTTAAATTCGTTTTCCTTGTCGTAGTTTTATCAAGGGCACTAGATACATAGCAATCTAGAAATGTGTGCAACGTAGTCCTACTCTATGTTTTGTAAATTGAAGTCGTTATGAATATGTGCCAGTCAAGACAGAGGGCAGTAACTTTCGATAATAGAGACCAAAACGGAAGTGCCCAGTTCAGTAACATATTTTGGAAGATTCGGCAGACATTAGTAGGAATTGACTACGCCTACCAGACGAGAACACTTTTGCTGAAGACATACAAACCACCTTAAGGCATACTGCAGGGTGAGATTATTGCACCTCTCACCATTCGGAAACAATCTGTTCAATGTTAAAACAACACTAACCCTCACTAGTGTTATAACGTTTAATTTTTGCATTGCTAAAAGAGTAAATTAATCATCTGTAATAAAAACTATTTCTCCGAATTAACGTGGGCAATCAATAATACATTTCCTAAACGCACAGTTGATGATAAAATTTAGTATCGAGTATTCTAGTCTGCTGTAAGAACAAGCAACAAGATGTGAAGGAAGGCGAAGGATATTTCTATATGCTAATGGGAGCATGTGTGTTGTTCAGTTGATCGTGACGTAGTGGATCAGCTGATATTAGAGTTAACATATCGAAGTGTACCATATAGACTAAGAAAAGTAGTTCGTGATATTTAGTTGTGAATTTGTGAGTAAAAAAGACGATTTATTTTGTGGAGTAAATTAGTTGTGTTAGAACCCTCAGAAAGTTCTTATTAATATTAACCAGAAGACCGTTTTGAGGTTATACGAAATCCAACCAAAAGTAAACCGCATTAACATTGATCTACTGATGATGGTGGAACTACAACTGGTGACATATTTTGAAGTTAAAGAAAAATGAGAAATGTGGTAAAGAACAGAGTAAAAGGATCAGAGATAGGGGAACCTCCCTTTACAACAACCTTCGAAAGAAATTAACGTTAGTGCAATGCGACCATTTGGATCATGTGGTTACATCCTAAAGTGAAGATTTTTCTGATCGAGACAATCGGAAGCAAAGTGGAGGCAATGTTGCGAACTGCATCGCTGGCCGTGGACACGCTATTGATCGACAGAGTTTCATGAACGATCTACGAGGAGACGAGTCGACTAAAACTACGAGGTTCTTCTCATTATGCCCCCCTTAATGAAACCCTAAATAATATTATAAATGCGAATGTGAGTGTTTGTGTGTTATGCTTTCACGGCTAAACCGTTAAATCGATTATGATGATTTTGGGATAGAGATGGATGGAGATGGTTACAGGCTACTTTTCCTCTCGAAAAAATTATAGGGAATGGTTGAGGGAAAAGGTAATTATTGTTTATAATTAATAATTACAGTATGTTTTTTTTTTCAAACTATTCTTAAAAGGGGGTGAAATAGGCTAGTAAAGATAATAGAAAGAAATCGTATTCATGAAACCAAAATTTGGAAGATAGACAGTTGTAGAAGGTAGATATCAGCTATGAACAGATTTTTGAAAACTCACATTTTATATGGTGACTAAGATTTGCATATTTATTTTTTAAAATTCTCCTTAAAAGGGATGAAATGGGGGTAGCAAAGTTTATATGGAAAAACCGTACTCTAAAAATTGAGGGAATGAAATATCTTAGTGTATGAAGTATCTTAAGAAATAGCGTAGGGAAAATTATTGTAACAGCTCAGGGAAAAATTGAATGTAACATAGAAAACAAATTAGGGAAAGAGGTATCAAAATATGGGCTAGGAGTAAGAAATTTGTAAAAACAATTTAACTTTGATAATAAAGGCATGACTAACTAACTAACTAACTAAAAATTGAGTATGGCTTCATGCAGTGGGATGGTAAGTTCCTGGCGAGGTAGCACCTACAACTTTGTGGTTACTTTTTTTTTTGTAATTTTTGTAATAATCTCTACCTCTATCGACCAACAATCCGAATTCGTCGACAAAATCAACATTTACGGGAGCGAAGCCGTTGGTAAAAGCTAGTATATAAATAAACACAGGCGATTTATGTAAATTCAGTTAGTCGGCTTCACTCGCAGGAAACTGCCATACAGAGTAAAAGCTGCATAAGTCCAGTCCAGTTTGTGAAGAACTTAAAAATATGTTTTGACTATTTGTGTGACAACATATTTAGACATGAATTAACAAATATTTCAGCAGTTACAAATGACATCTATATCTTTCCGGTTTTCGTGGACTACTTTCTCCGTGTGCTTACCAGTTTTGATGAATATCTGAGCAGTTTAAAGAAAAAGCTGCAAATCTTTACTGAAAACCTGTCGCTTCGCTGGCCTATCCGGCGTGGATACACCTAAGTTTTAAATCATAGCTATCTAAAATCTGTTTTTGTAACGAAACCTTGGAATTTATTGTCCGTTATTATGCATGACATGTTCTATAAATTGGCAAAATGTATTTTTTTCTTAATTAGCATTATTGAGCGTTCCAATTTACCAAGGTTTTCAAGAAAATTTATTCACCACTTTTTATGGCCCTACTTCACATCGATTCTTATGTTATATGTGGTGTTTCCAAGCGACCGGACACTCATCTGGCCAACTGACCAATAATACAATTACCACATAGCGGCTAGCGCGGAATAGCATCCAGCAGTGATATGCTAACGATTGAGAACTGAAAGAGCCAAAAACGGCTTACATTTTCTTTTTGAATTTCACATTGTGTTGTGTAAACGTTATCAATATAAAGCAATGATATGGAATTAACGAAGGACAACGAGCTGCGAAATAGGTAATTTATCTTATTTAACAGTTTATTCTAAATTTTGTTACTCTGGATGAAAAAGATATTGATAATTATTTTATTAAGATTTAACAGATTTTTAGAAATAAATGTAACAATAGTTTTCCTAAAAAAATTAATTATATTTGTTCTTAAATTCTTTGGATTATTATTATCATTTTGTACAGTAAATACGTTGGAATTGTGTAAAATTTCAATTTAAGTTCTAACAAGTGATAATGTCGTTTGTATAATGTTTAAATATCCCACTTGATTAGTTTAGATTTAGGTAAAATGTTTAAAAAGACTTTTTCGATTATTTAAAAAATACTAATTCATGATATTTATCATTTGTAATGTTCAGTCTAGGGTATAAAGATAAGGGTCAGAGAGTTCAACGAAGGTCACCGGAATGTGCGTGTTGGTGGATAGTAGTAACCAAATACTTTGTGGACCGAAGAGATTTGATAGAAATAGTTGACTAAATGAATTTCGTAAATTATCATGTTGGGACTTGGTTGCTTGAGGGCAACATTTGGGAATAGTAAGTTGAATGGGAATAAGAGATTGTAGCAGAAAAAGCAAATGCAAATGTAATTTTTTATTTAGGGTCTTAAAATTGATAAATGCCATTCTGCAGTTCTTAAACTTTTTATAATATATTTCTCTTCAGTTTATAAGGTTAATATTTGATACGCTCAATTATTGTGTAAAAAATGTGGGTTTTAATTTATCGTTATACAGGATTTATTTTATTTTATTCTCAAATTCTTTGTGAAAATTTTCAATAAACTGTTTTATAAAAGGAATTAAATACATCAGATCTTTTTGTTCCTCAGTTTCTGTCAAGAAATATTTAGTATACCTCAGGTTCCTTTCGTGCCTTATTTTCGGAAAAAATAGTCTTATATTCTTGTTGTATGTTTATGAAAAGAAAATTGATTACAGTTTCTTATTATTGTTGTGTTTTCGGTTATCAACAACCCTACATTAATTTTCTCTATTACTATGTATTAATTAAGAAGTTTAATTCTCATCAGCGTTTGGGACATGTCAAACTCCATATAGAGCTGTGACCCGGAACAAAATACGTGTTACTTTTCAGATAAAAGTTTTGATGTGCTAGTCAGTGCATTGATGCAATGTGGCATTTCTTTCGAAGGCTAATTCAATATTTTTGTTAGAAAGTGATAGAAACAAACCATACAGTATTTACAAACGTCTTTCAAAAGTAAAAATTTTAACTTTAGTACTAATTTATTAGGTTCACCAGTAGCAGTAGTTTGTAACTCAGAAGCATGAAAAAAAAGTCAGTATTATCTGAATTCTAATTCGGTTGGCAGTTTAATACTTTTATGATGACCAAATATTCTCACTAGAATCATTATCTGGTAAAAAGTACAGAATATTAAAAATATAGCATGTATGTAGCATAGTTTCTAAAATTATATCAGTTTATTTTATTCGATAATCTTTAATTTCCATGTTGTATGTTTCCTAGTTTGTGCTTGATTCTTGTGACTTCCCTGAAGTTAATAGGTAGGAAACACGAGGGTGAATCAAATATGAACCGGACTTTTCTGTTTCTCGCCCTGTAGGTAATTCGAGTGGCGTGACGTCTCGATATATGTTAGGTAGGGATGTTAAGAAGAGGGGAGTTCGTCGGTTTGGCGAGGCGTAGTCGATGCGCTGTTAGTAGCGTAGACATGATGTCAGAGCAAGAGGTGCATACGTCTGTTGCGCAACGTGTTGTTATCAAATTTTTGGCGCGGGAGGGCGTTAGACTGCCTGAAATTTTGCGTCGACTATCTGCACAGTTCGGCAATGAAACACTTTCAAGGACCCAAGTGTACGACTGGCACAAAAAGTTTTCAGATGGCCGAGAGACAGTGGAAATTGAGCCTCATGCACGCCGTCCCACGACAAGCATCAATGAGGCGAATATCTACCCAATTCGTGAGCTGATTGAAGGTGACCGCCATCTTACAGTATTGGCAATTGCTGAACACGTTGGAATATCATATGGGAGTGCTCAATCAACCATTTCAGATGAGTTGGGTTATCGAAAAGTGTGTGCAAGATGGGTTCCTTGCCTTCTATGGGAAGATCAGAAAGCAAACCGTCTTGCCGTATGTGAAAGGCTGTTAGCAAGATATCGAGCAGAGGGGGATGAGATTTTGAGACATATTGTCACCTGTGATGAGACATGGGTGCATCATTATACCCCGGAGTCCAAACGTGCAAACATGGAGAGGCGAAAACCTGGAGAGGCAGCACCGTGGAAAGCCAAGATCCGTCTTTCTGCAGGAAAAATTCTTACAACAGTTTTTTGGGATTCGAAAGTCGTACTGCTGATCGATTTTCTGCACGAACGCCGTACAATTAATGCTGAGTATTACTGCGAACTACTCCAACAAGTGAAACTTGCCTATCGGCAAAAGAGGCGGGATATGTCTATCCGAAGTGTGATTCTGTTGCATGACAACGCTCGGCCACATACAGCTGCATTGACTCAAGGAAAATTGAACAAAATGCATTGGGAAACCCTTGAACACTCGCCTAACAGTCCTGATTTGTCGCCATGTGACTACCACATGTTTGGGCCACTTAAAGAAGAACTGGGAGGCCACCACTTTGAGGACAACGAATGTGTAGAAACGTTTGTGCGCAATTGGTTATCGACACGACCAGTTTCATTCTTTGAGAAAGGTATTAAAAAACTTCCGATTCGGTGGGAAAAATGTATACATAAGAGAGGAGACTATGTAGAAAAATAATATGTATTAAAATTTGTATTGATCGTACAAATAAAATTTTTAAAACAAAAGTCCGGTTCATATTTGATTCACCCTCGTATAACTAAATGTTTCGTTAAAAGTGTTAATAATCACTAATAATTTATTATTTGTGTAAACATTTATTGATTCTGATCTTTGCTCGGACCGTTGAATCGGTCTTGTCCAAAATGGTTCAAGTATTCTTGTCCTTTGTTAACTACTTTTTTCGGATATTCCAACTTTTCTGGAATCTTTTTCATTACATTTCCGGATATCGCCATTTTTTTTTCATTTACTTGTAGGATGTTATCTGTTTGTTTCCTCTTTAGAACGACTAAAATCACAGAAATAAATATATCAGTTTTAAGTGGAATGGTATTAAAAGAATAATAAATTAGTTAGAGTTAACTGTAACTTTTAATAATCTCAAAAAATAGGTAATATCTCTAACAAATTACCCGCAAAATATATAAATTATGTGGCACTAAAATGCCGAAAATGAAAGTTACACAACCACATGCTTTGATACTTTTCTTTTTTTATTTTTTTTGAAAAAATTTCAAAAATGGCTCGTATCATGATGATGAATGGAATGCTGGTTAACTGATGGAAAGAAAAAATATATTACACGAGTAATCTGATTGACTAGCTACTATCGAATTGGTATCAAAGTCATTGTCACCCGTCCTAGATTTTACAGGAAAACTTTAGATAATTGGAAGTGTGAGTTTCAATTTATAACAAACCTGCATTAGTTTACAAGAAGCCGTAATTTTTTTGTAAAAAGGTTATATAAGAGTTAGCTTAAGTATCTTTTGCACTGTTGTATATCTATATATAAATAGGCAAAGACAAAACGGTTAGGTACCATTTTCTCCTCTGTCCCTCAACCGATTTATTTGATTTTTGTTTCGTTTAGTGGCTATTGACGACCTTCAGTGCAGAATGCTAAAATATATTTATAATATTGATTCATTCATTAAATAAAATAAATTAAAAAATTCATAATTTACGTCCACAGTGCCGCCAAATTGCGTGGAGAGAAAATCGGAAAAAGACGGATTGACGCGAATGAGAAAAACGAACTAAATTAAACGAAAAACTAACAAATTTTGTTTGATTCTGAAAGTTATTCTACATTATTATGCTATTAAGAACTCACCCACAAAAATTTATATTATATGATAATGAGAATTTATTGGGTACTCGCAAGTTTTTCCAAATATAGTTTGTCAACTAAAATCAGAAATTTGTATTGCGTGGCAACTGAACAATATTTTTCCAATAATATTTTATTATTTTAACATTATACTAATAATTTATATTGTTTCTATTTTAAAGGCTAATAGTTTCATACAATTTAACTAAGATTACAAAGCCTATGATATAAATACAAATAGTGAAATTGAAGATAAATAGTTAGATCTGAAATCATGGCAATGGTTCTATTTTCTCGACCAGTTTTAAATTATAGAAAACTTTGTTTTCTAACATATTGCCAACTATGTTATCTAAAACTGTCGGTTTAAACAATAAATGCACAAAAAATGCACAGTTCACGGCCAACCTCATTCTAACACATTGAATTTCAATTTGACATTTCTTAAAAATGATAACTGCTAAGTTAAATTATCTTCTCAACGCAATGAGAAAATTATCAATGTATAATTTTAAAAATTTCAATTTCAATGAACTTACAAAAATTGACAACAAATAAAGGTATTATTTAACATAAATTAGCAGGTGGTGCATTGTATTTCTTAAATGTTTTGATATAATCCCCCGATGAAAACTTTTACGTAAGTAAACTAACTATTGAGAGATTTCAGATCCTCTCAAGTTGAATATGTTTTTTATTTTATGCCATGTGCAAATGAAAACTGAATAAGCATTAATAATATATTGCTGTTTTATTCGATATAAGGTAATCTTTTAAATTAATTTTAACATGTCTAAAATATTAGCAGTCAGTCAAAAATTGTTAAATGTTCTTTTAACGAGATGTGATATGCTGCTAATATATTTTTACTTATTTATCTAACAAAATAATACATATAATGTTTTGTTTATTTACATATATCTTATTATTTGCAATTCTCGAAAACTGTACTATGATTGTATAAATTTCATTTCGGGATTTTGGCGTCTACAAATCGATTGCTCGGGAAAAGTTGTATTACCGAGAAAGAACGAGATTGTGACAATAATTATGACAGCTGAGTTTTGAAATTGCACGAGTTTCAATGCAGGATGATTTGGTAACATACTTGAGGTTGAAACTGCTCTTCAAAAAAATTTCCAATACAAATTGATGTGTAGAGTCTTATAAGGATTTTGTCGCTATTTAATATTTTTTAAAGTAAAAATTGCTGCTTAGGCGACTTTTGGAAGGGTAAAAAGTTATGTGTTCTCATGTTCTAAATTGACTGAGATATAAGGCGTTGTATATTATAATTATACAGGGCGATTCCAGATATGTTAGAAATTATTTTTTTAGGATGCTTAAAATATTGAGTAGAGTGCAATTATAACTAATAAAATAAATATATAGAGAAGCCCATTAACGTTTGAATTTACAGGATTCTTGGAATAGAGGGCGCAATAGAATTACAGTTATACAGGGTGGTGCAAAAAAATATTATACAGAGAGGCATATATAGTATAAGCAGTAGTATATATAGGGTAGATGAAATATAGGAATTATAGATATTCAGGATGATTATAAAAAATGTTAGAAATGGAAATGATTTATAGAGTAGCCTACGATGAGTTCCATATATATAAACAAAAAGAGTAAATACGGTGGCTTATAGGCAGTCGCATATACAGAATAGTTTACCGGGTGGTTCAAAAATGTTAAAAAATATTATGGGTGGTCCATGAGCAGTTGCATATACAGGGTGGTGGAAATATATAATGAGATGGAATTATTATAATGAGTATTTATATATAAATTATATATAAATGTTAGAGAATTGAGTGCAATTATAGTTATACAAGGTGGTTAGAAAAAATAATTATGTAGGGTAGCGTAGCCCATTAGCAGTTGAATTGTCATATTAAATTAAGAATTACTAATTTGAAGACAAATAAATTCCTAATAATTATATCTGAAAAAGAACTTGAATTTCGTTACTTATTTGTAGAAGCGAGATGTAAGACCAACATCTAGGATTTTCGAGGAAACTATCACACAGAGGTTCCGAATCTAGATCCGTTCCGTGTAATTGCTGTTCTCCCTTAAGTCGAAGATGTCACGATAAAATTTTCAGGGTACTTCACCTGCCAGAGATATTGACACAATTGGTCGAATTTAGACCACTGGGCGACTAATAGTTCTAATTAACAATGAAGTATATAGATCGAAAAAGGTACTGACAAATATTCTGGATAAGTAAATTACAAATTGTCAAAATCTTAATAAACCTAAAACTTAATAAAATTATTTAGGTAGCTATGGCATATCATTCGATATGCCATTCTAGTGTATGAGATATCCGACACAGATAAGATAAGAACAAAGTAGCCATGAAGGGGGTGCTTTTTCTAATCCACAAGTTGGGTTTAATTTAAATAAGTGTCAAATTTGGATATTAATTCGGGGGCAAACTATTTTACTAATACTATCGAAATTTATCGGTCTACAGTTTTAATTAAGGCAGATTATTCCAAATTAATTTTTAAAATAAATGGGAATACTGCCCATGACTTATATAATTAAGAGTATCTGTAGGTTGGATAACAATACACAAATTTTGTCATGGAACAATCTGATATATAAGGATAATCTAAATAATATATTTTTAATTTTAATACCTCGCAGATCCATCACAATTTAAAAAAATAATTTAATTTAAGATATAAACTTCTTAATTAACAAAGTAGTGGTTAAGTGACAGTGTATATTGAAGTTTTACGAAATAAAATTTTTTTGATGACGTTGTCCCTAATATTTTGACCAGGATCATGAGGATAAAATAATTTGGCCAAGTGATAGTTGAATTCGCATACTAAGGGATCTGTACAAACGCTGTGATTTGTTATAATTTAGGTAAATCTCAATATATATATTTTAAATTTCTAGTTTACCCTCAACATACGCTTAGGTTTTGCTGCATTATTTTTCAACATTGTGTGTAAATATTTTCAAAGATTCGTAGGGAGAGTCGTTTTTCTTATATTGTTCTTAATCTTTTAAACTAAGGGTTTAAATAAAACAAGGCTTTTTATTTGATTTGCGTTTGATTATTTTAATATACATAATTACGATTATGATTTTAGGTTTATTTTGTCAATAAACTTGAGTGAGTTTCAGGCACAGTGTTGGTGACAAAATGGGAATGGATCACATTGTAGTTTTTTATCTTAATGTCTTTCAAACAAATTATTTAAAAAATAGAAATAAAATATATTTGTATTTTTCATGACAAGCTCTTTCATTTGATACACTACGTGACGCACATGAAAAAACTCTGTCTTATATTTACACTTAGACACCCTAAATTAATATCATGATTTTCGCTTATTTTTTCGTCGAGGCCCTATATTTACCTTTTTTTCATAAAGGGGAAAATGAGTTTTTTTTTAAATTTTCAATAATGACTTTTAAACAAATTATTTTAAAATTATGAAAAAAGGGAATTTTCATTTAACTTTATAATTTGTCACCCACAATTAATACTAAGATTTTATTTTTATTATAAGTTGGAGTGAAGTCCCATATTCCTAAAGTTTTTATCCAAATTTTTAGCTGAGTAGTTTCGGAAATGAAGGGCGAAATGCATCGATTTTTTGTATAATTTCGATATAATTTTACAAACAAATTATTTTAAAAGATAAAATATATATTGTGTTCCATGATGCTCTTAAAAATTATTTAATTTTTATTATTTATTGAACCTTAGAATTTGCTTGCCAAAATTAATATTTTTGCTATACTTTGTAACAAACACCCCACGCTTTTTGACAAATTAATTTGTTTGTTATTCTGTTATTCTTTCTTTTTATGATTTTTTAGGGCAAATAACATTATACATGAAAAAAACAGGCTACCTATTCCAAAATAAGTTTTGAAGTCTTTATCTAACTGAACTAAAATCTGAATTAATAAAATCAATAAAGGAAAATAGATGAATAGGGAGAATGTCCGAATGCTACTCCTGCTAGCGGAAAAACATGAAGACCGATATTAGAAATGTGACAATTATATCAGAAAATGCGTAGTTATAACCTTTTCCGAAAAAAATATTAATTTCAAAATTACTTTAATCTAATATCTTTTATGCCCAACTGTGAATTGTGTAATAATTGATCGATTTTTCTTGAACGTAATTTGTTTACTCTTGTTTAATAAATTAGTAGAAATCAACTAATTTCTTAGAGTGCTTTCCATTTAAACCTTATTTATCTATCTACAACGTAAGAAAATGTAGATCGTATTACTGAACTTTCAGCCTACTTGATTCAGACGTTATTATTATTTATTTAAAATTATGAATACTTGCATTATTCCGCAAAATTGTTTATTTACTGTCTGGAGACAACTACTTTATTCTGACTTTTTACATTTATCAATATTTCTCATAACAAATAATTGATTTTCAGATTATATTTAAGCTTTTTTGGCTTATTTTGATTCTTATAAGAATTTTAGTAATCAATTTTTTTCCTAAAAGTGGATTCATAATTGTATGGCGTGGTGATTGTTACTAAATTTACGACAGGTTGTTGCAAAGTGTTTCATATATCACCTAAATATGTGAAACAATTATTATTCTTTCTTCTTTTTGCACCTGATAATAATAATAAATAAACTATTGAAAGTCAAATTTGAACGAAATCGTCTGTATGCGCTGTTGATTTGGGGGTCTAACGATCAAGAATTACTCACTACTTAAATATTAAACTAACTGTGTTTGGTAAGTTGTTTAAAAATTGCATTTGAAAGTAGTTTTTAATGGTTTTATCATAAAGTAATGGCATCAAATACCGAAGTTTACAAGTAGGAAAATTAAAACACTCTCATAGCCAACACCTCCCAAAAATTAAAATTTATTTTTCCAATTTATTTTGAAGGGCTGAACACGAAACTTATTTAAGGTTTTAAACCTTTCACATCGCGTTGAGTTAATTGCTTTTTTCTTTAAAATTCACTATTTTAAAGTTTCTTAGTATTAAGAAACCTACAAACTCTGTTCTCAGAAGTATAACAGATGATCCAAATTCAGGGTTTGGGTTTATTGATTTTAGAGTTGGGATTGTCATGTTTGAGATTGTTGAGTTTAACTTTAATGAGTTGGGATTTGTGAAAATAGGACCCAGTGACTTTGAATAACATAGTTCATAATTTGGAATAAATATTAAAAAAAACCTTGTGCACCAAGCCTTTAGGATGTTATAGGGTATAATTGAGAGTATTGTATGAGAAGATAAAATGTTCAATGTTGTTATTTTAAGAAATTCGCCTGTATGAAACATTCTGATACAATAACATAAAATACTACGTTCGAACATGCCCTTGAAATATGACCTAAAAGTTATTTCAGAGTGAAACAAAGAAGAAATGACTAAATAAAAACAATATATGAAAATTTATGTATCCAGTATTTGGGATTCATACCCTATGCACATCCTTCAAATGTATAATATGGTTCTTAGTATATATGTAACACCAACCTAATAACAAATTTCCAGGTACGAAATTACATAAGCATTTAACTTCTTAATCATACATAATGCTCATAATAAATAAATGTACATTCTATTCTTTTATACCGGGTGTCTCATTGTAGCTTGGACAGTCATAATACTGAGAATAATGGAACGGAATGAATTCAGTTTCCAACAAAATGAATCTTAGTTACTTGATACTTTTATTTCAGGGCTTATCCTTAATTTGGGCTTCAAATGATCTTGTTACTGACCCTGAGATCATGCCTCAAGGGCATACTTGAACTTAATGCTCGTAAAACATTATTATTATTATATATTCGAATGTTTCAATAAATGCTCAATAACTTTGTATCCCTTACAACAGTCATAACTATGTTGCCTTGGCATCTTCATAACTCAAAAAGTAGTCATTTAACGTTACTATACAACTGGATGTGTCCTGTATTTTTATTGACCGACTTCAACAAGAAAAAGGTTCTCATTCGTCTATATAATTTTTTTTATGTTTGTTTAGCTAAAGGAATTTCGACTGTTTATACTGGATCCTGTTCCTGGGAATTCCTAAGTCGTCTGATATGTTTTTCAATAACATACCTTGTACCGTTTTTTAGAAAATAGGGAAAAAAGACTGACTTTCTTATATAGTAATCTTTGGTGGAGGTGCTGGTATTAAAATATTTCTGTTCATAACTTGGGCATGGGCTGATCCAAGGGGCGGCGGGAGCCTCAAAGTTAGTAAACTTAATATTAAAACGAGGTAATCTTAACTCGAAGAGCCTAGAAGAAGGTCCTTTCTATGGGTTTAAACCTCAGAACGACTTGTTTTAAAGTATTAGTCCAAAAAATTTGAGCTTAAAATTATTTAAAATTATATTTAGGTAAATTTTTGTACAGGATCGCCCCCAAGAAGCATAAGCATGAAATCGCCCCCCCCCCCCCGGAAGCACGTGTCTGGATCCGCGATTACTTGGGGAATAATAAATTGAAAAGAAATTGGATTAATCTAAATAAATGTCAGTTAATCAACTTCAAGGTGAAGATTGACAATTAGTCTATATATAAAGTGTGTCTTCATAAATCAAACGAATTTTTTTTTATAAATAATATTAAGAGAAAATGTTATTATGCATAAACAGATTTGCATGGTCTAAAACGTATACTGCAGTCATTACATGATACTTTTTTAACTGTAGACTAGGGTTTTCAGCAAATAGGAATTTTGCTTAACGGTGAAGTACCTTTATTTTTGTTAATATCTAAAATTGTTATGATATAGAAGTAATTAGAATTAAAAACTGCATCTAATTATGCCACTAAAAACTGCATGAATAAGTATTTATTTAACTTTTCCAACTATATATTAGGTTTCAAAAAATATATCAATCTTGTTTAAAACTGAGGTACCTTTTTTTGTATAATATCTCAAATTGTAATCAAAGTTTATTAGAATTGAAAACTGCATCCAGCTATGACGCATCACTAAAAACTGTAATGAATTGAAATTAGATTGGAATTAAATCGAAATAAATGTCATTTAATCCACCTCAAGATGAGAGTTTTCAGTTGTTTTGTATATACAGTGTGTCTTCGTATTCCTATGAATAGTATTTACAGAAAAAGTTCTTCTTCAAAAGTAAACTATAATCATTATTTGTCACTTTTTCAGCTGTATACTTATGTTTGACAGCAAATATGAATTTTGCTTAAGAATAAAAAACCTGTATTCTTGACAATGTCTAAAATTCTTATCAAACATGAGTAATTAGAATTATAAAATGCATTTAGTTATGCCACTTTGTCAAATTGTATGATAGGTTTGACAAAGAATATAAATTTTGTTTAAGTCAAGTACTTTTATTTTTAATAATAACTCAAATTGTTATCAAACAAAGTTTATTACAATTGTCAACTGTGTCCTTTTCTGCTATATTTCTTAATACTGTATAGTGATTTATTATAAGATTCCTCGGAGAGAATTAAATGAAGGACAGTATAATTAACAGACCGAAATAAAAATAATGATACTCAAATCGTCTACAATATAGTGGATCCACCTAAGTTGGCATCATATGCAGATCTTTCTTAATACATATACATATTTAGAAAATAAGATACTCTATTCTATTCAACAGTAAAAGGGGTTGGTCAAAATAATAAATGTTGCTTAAAAGTAAAATACTTTATTTAGGCAATATCCAAAAAGTTTAATTATATTTGAAAACTAATTCCAATTAAGCCATTACAACACTAAAAATTGTAAAATAATTACATTAAAAAAAGGTAAAGGGAAATTAGTTTGTCAAGTATAGTTTCAACTTGGCATCAACCTCAGAAAAAATATTGAATTGTTACAGTCAAAAAATATTTCATGCTTTTTAGTTGAGTTACTTTTTTTTAATGAATTGATATTTTCTAATCTCAGACAGCAATTTTAAAATCACAAATTGCCTCTCGATTTGGAGTAGTGTGATTTTTATTTCACACAACTCAATTGTCATTGACGTCATAGAGGCCTACATGAAATTGAATTTACATGACAAAATTGATGTCAGGAATGCTAAGAAGAACTTTTGCTTGAACATAAAATTCTTTATATACAGGGTAATTCCATAATATATGTTAATTAAGAAATTTTAATTACAGGTTAATAATAACACTAGCGGACCAGTATGAATTGGATTTTTTTCTTAACGATTCCCTTATTGGTAACATCCAAACCGGAGTTTGATTATTCTGCAGCAATGAAAGACATATTAGTTCCTGCTGACGCTGCTGTTGGCTCTGTTATTTATCGACTGAGAGCTTCTGACCCGTTCTTCGATTATCCTTTGGTGTACAATATTTTAGATCAGACTAGTGTAGTAAGAGTGGACAACTTGAACTGTAGCAGATTGAATTCGGTAAGTAAATTTAATTAATCATAGATACACGCGTTTGTTAACCGTTTTTTTTTAATTTGAACTTTCTAAATAAAAAGAGGTGAGATTAATATTGAAAAGCTAATAATAATAATAATAAATTTTAAGCTATACGATATAATTTACTTAATACGTTTATTCACTTACATAAAAAATCATCTTTCCTTTTACATGCGTTAAACTCTTCGGCAGAATTTATACCCAACGAAAATTTTATAATCACATGTGAGATCGCGGTCAGGTTTAATTGATATGCTCCTAAATCTTCAAATCTACTTCCAACAAACTTGAGCGAAAACATGTTTTTATTCGTTTCAAGTAAATTAACTGTTTAGATTGCTAGTGCTAAATACCCTTTATGGTGCAGGATATCCATAATAAGATCGTCTGAGATATTCTACTTCACATAACTAATTCTAATATAGAGTTCGTGAATTTTAAAATGAAATTGACAAGTTTTGAATTTCCTGTCGTATGGACATTGTCAACAATTCAATTCCGAGACTACAATCGATCCACAATTTTAAGAAATATATATTTTGAGTCATCCTGAGCACCGAATAGAACGTTTTCGTCGTTTTTCAGCATTTTTGGTCTTCGTGTTCTCTTTCTGGTAGTCTAGAAGAATTAGGTGAATTAAGTAGGTATTTGTCAAAAATGAATGGGCAGTTCTTTATATTCATGTTTTAGTATTTTACTGAATACATAAATGCGACTCAGAAAACTGCTCCCAAAAACAAACGAATAATACTGCTAATTCTGCATTGATGACACAGTAATACTAATCTTTTGAGGACTTCAACAAAATTAATATTATTTTGTCTGTTCATTGGGGTTTTCTCTCCTCAAAATTTTTTCCTGCAACAGATAAGTATTTAAAATCGTATTTGGAGAACAACGTGTAGTAAGGCAATTTCGTAAAATTGCCCGGATTACTGGCTGTCCGTAAAGAAATTCTTCCTCACAGTTATTCTGTTTGGAGACGTTTCAACTCCGACTCTGGAGTCGTTGTCAATCATTTTGTTGAGTCTTTCTTGGTATTTTCAAAAAAATTTCGGACTGATATGGATTATGTTGTTTGGTTATTCCAAAAAACGAAACAGCAACAGTAAACTCCCCTGAATAACAACAAATACTCCCAACGAATTAGCCCAATTGAATCTTTTTTTTTGTAAAATGATGTCTAGACTTTATGCACTGTTTTACAGCGTACTTTTATTACAAAAATAATCTCATAAACTAAATAACTTTAAATAATTTGGTAATTTTTAATATCTGTTAGTTCTACAAAATGAAATAGGAACCTTAAATTACCATTTCGGAAAAACCTTTTACTATTGCAACTTTACAGATTGCGATATAGCGTCAGAAATTTCTAATGAAATGAAACAAAAACAACAACAAATAAAAAGGCTTATTAATGACCAGGGCACGACAAAATGTAACATAAGTAATGCAGGTTTGAGTATAACTATAGCTGTAAATCGTGGTAAGGAGTGATCGTTTTAGAAGACAAATATTTCATATATGAAGTCTTTTTCCTGCCAAGTCAGCTACCGACTGTCACACTACGAGTCAAAGATAGTTTTCTCAAGTGTGTGCCGCGTTTGCTCACGGTGAAACCAAGCAAAAACAAAAAATTGGTAATTCGGAGCGCTGTTGAAGCTGTTTAAGCGTTATTGAAGGGATCTTTTGAGGCAGTATTTAACAATATTATTAATCACTGGAACCGAAAACAGCACCGGAATAGATTGGATTGATTTACAACTCGAAGAAGACGATGGAGAAATAATAATAGGATTTACTATTGGAATTGCCTCCAGAGCACATATTCACCAGATCTGGTCCCATGAGACTTCTACCAGTTCGCAAATGTGAAAAAAGTTGCTCCACTGAAAAACATTTAGTACTGGTGATAGGTTATAGCCATACGAGATGCCTATTTTCAGGCAAAAGAATTCATTCAATAAAAGAGGCATCGAAAATGTATGAAAACGTTGGAATCATTGCATTGCTTTGGAATTGTATAAAATTTGTGAAAAAAATGAATTAACTTTGAAATATCGAACATTAATGAAATCGAATGACGAACGGTTTTAAGGTTCTTTCATCTTAATAGGACAAAATTTATGTCTTGACCAAATACGCATTTACTGCGAATGTCAAATAACAATCTATAATCGTAACACATTTGCCAGGTGCACTGTTCGAACAGGATAAGTAACCCAGCATAATTAAAGTAGTTTCGATGGAATTGTTTAGCAAAAATCTAATGAATAATAGGCAATTTATAAATAGTGCAAAGCCAATGAAATCATGTCAACTACAAAAACTTGCGAAACAAAAAAGTAACTCTGATCACCACGAATTACGTAATAAACACAAAATATCTTACTCTGAAATCAATAAATCGTATCTATTTATAACTAGTATTAATGATAATTACAACGGCTTATAATTCAACCAAAATGAATCCAAATAATTGTTTACCAATAGATCACCGAAATTGCTTCAATCTAATCCTTCTTCTTTCTCGATCACCAAGAAGCGAGAAATTCTCTCGATTTGAAAATACGCATCCCCCTCAATTGTACAAAATTTATTTTATACTGTCTCTGTTGGTACCGCAATTTTTATTAATTGATAGGAATAATAAGGACTTAAATGGATGTTGAAACTGTCAATAAATTAGGTCTATGGTGTTCGATTGAGGATTGGGGAGTTACATTTGACTCAAAACTAACCTTTGTAAATTACATAAATGACAAATCAAAGGAAGCTCTGAGATTATTGCGTTTCGTCATTTGTAATTTTAAAGGTTTTAATACCATCGTAGTTTTCAAATCACTATTCTTCGCTTATGTAAGGTCTAGGTTATAATATTGCTCGCTAATATGGACATCTTTTTATAATGTTCATATTTATACATTGGATAATACTAGTGGTCGCCCAGTGGCCGGAATTCGACCCTATTTCATGAAATTGTAAAAAGTATATTTTTATAAGAAACAGAGTTGTGAAGAAATCGGAGATGTAATAACCAAAATTGTTCACTCATATTGACAAATCCATTGAAATGAAAAGAAAATAAAACTGTATTCAAATATTGGTATTCGAAATATTTTTGACAAATGAATGACCCCCCAAATTTTTGGCTAGAACCGCTCCTGGCAAAATATTCGATATAATAATTGGAAAATTGTTATTTGCAACCTAAAAGTTTTGGTCATTTGCGGATTTCATCAAGTTCAGGAATGTTAAAGAAAAGAGAGGACCAACAACCCTAGGAGAACTTAAATATTTAATACATTCTCTATTGTCCGCTGTCTGACAATTTTTTACATAACACCTTCGGGAAAGTTGTGATAATAATATATTAATCAAATAATGAAATTCACACTAAAAACAGAATATTTAATATGAAAGTTACTGCGACGCGTCCGAAAAATCAATACTGATTTACTACATTGACTATTTTACCACTAAACAAAAACAACGCTTACATGCCACTTCCAGAAGTACATGTTCTGTGAATATATCTAACGATCGCTCCCTCCATATATAATTACTCAATGTTTTGAGTTTTGACCGTCTGGCGGCGGCGGCACTGTCAGTTGTTTGGCGTTTACAGTATGGACGTAAATAATGAATTTTTATTATATTTTATTTAATAAATGAACTTATATTATAAATTAATATTAGCATTCTCCACTGAAGGTGGTCAGTAGCTACTAAACAAAACAAAAATGAAGAAAATCGGTTGAGAGACAGGGGAGAAAATGGTACCTAATAGTTTTGTCTTTGCCTATTTATATATAGATACAGCGAAAATTTTTGAAATTTCTATTTTTTTCTATTTATAATACGTATCGTCGTTATGGTCAGGCTACCTTATTAAGATTATTTCATTTTGACAGCTTAGAACTTAGACCAGCATTTTTATCACTAAAATTCTTATACAATCTTTTTTATAATAAATAAACTGTCCTTATTTACTTAACAAACTTAACTTTCATGTTCCAAGGAGACGTAAGGGCTAATAACTTCACGTCTTTTTATGTATTAACTGCCAGAACCAACACCATGATAAAGTCGCCTTTATATAATATGTGCAGTTCGTTTAAAAAAATTTGTGGTATATGCGATATTAATTATAGTGCTCTAAATCACATACTAGCCTGTCTAAGAGAACGATTTTAACATTATTTATGTTACAACTATGTACTTTTTTTTATGTTGCCCTATAAATGAGAGTTTTCCTGTTGTGTAATAAAGATTATTCCGACTTAACCATACAATGTATGGCATTACACTCGCTCTAAGGCAAGCTACGAGTGCGTTTAGGGGAAAATTCACTAAACCCCAAATATCCTAGGTATCAAAAGGGTTTAGCTCTGTGGGAGCCCTTGCCAGGTTTTCAGGCCCGTCGTTGGAGTCGTGGTGGCAGTTTCCCATGAATTTCCTGACCGTCCGGGCTGTTCCTAACAGGACGGTTTTTTGCATTTAGTTGTAAAGATGTTCGTCCAGACAGAGGTATTTTAAATTGTTTAATAGATGTTTTGGGACTAGTCTTGACGTTGACATAACAATTGGTACAGTTCGTGTGTTGTTCATGTTCCACTGGGTCTTTATTTGAAATCCCAAATCTTTCTATTTCGTTATTTTCTCAGCCTGCTTGATAATTATATTATTGTTGTTAGGATTTGCTATGTCAATTAAAGTTGTTTTCTCAGAGATTTTATCTACCAAAACAATATCAGTATCATGCGGTCCCAGTACAGCTTGTAGTTGTTATTTTCTAAAACAGATTCTGGTTTATATTGATACTATAGTAATCTTACCAACTGTCATAAGTCAAGTTTCAGTGATAGTTCCTGCTGAAGTATTTTTGCGACAGCATCGTGTTGTTCCTTGTATTCAGTTGCACCGAACGCTTGACAACCTCCTGTGATATGCTGGATAGATTCAGATGTTTGGCAACTGTATCTGCAAACCCAAAATTTGTCGAGTTCAGTTTGTTTGAGAGATGGTTCATGGCCAAGCAGAACCACAGGGGGCTAAGAGAGTCTACCTGGAATATACCCCTTCTGATTGGAATGGGGTCAGTTTGTATCGAACAGTTGGCTTCATTCAATGAAATTTTGGTTTGCCAGGTGGACATGGCATATTCTAAAAAGTTAATAGTACAATTATTCACTTTATAGAGTTTCAGAGTCTTAATGAGCCAATCATGTGCAACTGAATCAAATGCCTTTTTGTAGTCCACATATGCCATGTAGAGATTTCGTCGTTTGGCGTGGGCTTGATTGCAGACAACGGAATCAATTATCAGTTGTTCTTTGCAGCCCATCCAATTTTTCGCGCATCCCTTTTGTTGTTGAGCAATTATGTTGTTCAGCTCACAATGTTTGAAAATGCGATGATTAATGCACGATGTTATGAGTTTGTATAAGGTTGGAAAACAAGTGATTGGTCGGTACTTTGCTGGGTCCTGTGTACATAGGTTGTCCTTTGGTAAGAGGTATGTAGCACCGTGCGTAAGGAAATTAGGCATCTTGTGTGGGTGGGTAATTACCTCATTTATAAGGGCTGTTAGTGTTTCGTGGGTTGCGTAGAGTTTCTTGATCCAGTAATTTTGAACACCGTCTGGTCCTGGTACTTTCCAGTTGGAGGTGCTTCATTATGTTGAATGTGTCTTCCGTTGTAAATGGTAGGTGTTGCATGCCATCACAGTTTTGAAATGCAGCCTCCTCCTCATTAATCCAGCTGGCTTTGGAGTTATAGGAGATTGCTGTGTTTTCCAGAATTCTTCGATGTCTATTTTACTGGGGTAACTAGGGGCTTCCTTATTATTGATGTTGTTAAGTTTTCTATAAAACACTTTTTCTGATTGTCGGAAAAGTGTGTTGTCTAGTTTCCGTTGGTTACTGGTTTTGTACCTTCTCAATCGACTTGTGTAGACGGAGAGCTTTTGTCGTAGACTGTCCCGACATTGCTGAGATGTGATGTTTTCTCCATCCCACTGGGAGTGTATTCGGTTATTATCCACGATAGTCTTAACAAGTCTTTCTATTCTGTTGTTCCTGACCCCTCGTTGGTACTCGATCAGTCTTCCAACGTCTTTCCGAAAAGAATTGATTTTCCCTTCAAGCCTTCTTTGCCAAGGTGGTATTCGAGGCGTTTGTCTAAATTGGGGAGGGTCTTGCTTTGGTCTTATTGCGACCCCTAATAGTTCTTCAGATGGAAGTTGCAGCACAGTAGATGATTGTGTGTAGCGACTCTAAGGTATTAGCACCTAAAACATATTTAGACAAGATGAATTTGTTCAGAGCCTGCAAGACGATACCCAGTTTCTTAGACGATCTTAGTCTGGGAAGAGCTGGTCTAGTCAGTGGATCTGTTTCACTATACTCTATAAGAGCTTCTTCCATTTCTGATTGGATCTTCTCAAGCAGGTCAGCGTTGGTTGGCTGTTCTTGTTGTAGTTCTTGAGTCTCGTCCGCTCTTTGTGCCAAAGGTGTTTCAGGCTCTGGATCGATTGTATTTCTACCAAATAGTTCGCGCTCCACTTCGTTCTTTATTGATTCCAGTTGTTCAGGCGAAATAAGGCCATTTCTCAAGATGACACGATATTGATCTGCGACTCTCTGTTCGGTAACTTGAAGCTCTAGGTACTCACGACAGAACTCTTGATGGAGTATTTGACGATATCCAGTCTTGTCCTGGCCTAGGTTCGTAAATCTGTAAAACGTGCGCATTATAAATTCATTCATGGCGCTAGTCCATTTCATGCGCTGTCTTTTCAGTCCCGCTTGAGTGAGCGCTGGCTGTTGATCCTGCGCAACACTTTCTGCGGGTGGAGTTCTCGTTCTCGTTTGACTCCGTTGGTGATGGTCACGTTGATTCTGTGACCGTATTGGTGAGTGTTGTTGTGGTTCTTGGACGAAGATTATTATTATTATTAAGATTATCATGATTTGAAAAAAAAATTGTTGCTATTTTTTTTTCGATTTCACCTTAAAACTGAGTTTTTCATTTGTGTTTACTTGTACATTGTATGCAATGTTCTATATTCGAGCTCAATAATTTAGGAACAAGGGATACGCTGGATTTTCCTATATTTTCTTTATCTAACTGTACATAGTAAATGTTATAAAATGAAATATATTTGTATCTTGTATAGCAAGCCCTGTCGTTTGATATTGTAATGTTTTTATTTTCACACTCGGGGTCCGTTCAGTTCTTGGAATTATTTTAAAACACAGTCCAACTCACTCTAATTTATTTCCACTACTTCAACACAATTTATATTCACAGAAACTGTTTACAATTTATATCTACTTAAGTATACGACCGTCGAAAAACAGAATAAATCCCATCGGCAGCTGTCCGTATTTATATATTTCTCTTGGAATTGTCTGGCAAGTCAACGAACCATCGAGAAACTTCTTTCATGTGTTCAGGAAACTTCAAGGGAATTCCCAGTAACGGCAGTGGTCGGCCTGTTGAGAGACAAAACATTTCGGATTCCCAGAACTATCGGAATACTGTCCCTTCCACAAATTGATTGATGACCGATTGCACCAGCTGTCGGACGAATTCTCGTAACAATATCTTACATACGGCGACGGAAAATATTTTACTCCTTAATTTTGTAATTTGTTTTTTTTTTTCTGTAATATATGACTCATGCCTTATGGTCAATGTTTTTATTACAAAATCTCAGGCGGTGAAAAGGGTATCGATATTTAATTTTCTTTAATATCGGTTAAAGTAAGTTTTTCATTCATTTGATATTTTACACAACAAGACCCCAAAAATGTTATTATATATCAATAAGGACTTGTATTCTCTAAATTGTGAATATGTTTTAGACATAGTAGGTAGTGTCGGAGATGATATTCACGAATCAAAATTTTCCAAAAATCACTGCTTTGATTGTGGATTGAAAGAAATAGAACATGAGGTGTCCACCTTCACCTGGGGCCTTTGATGGGTGGATTGAGAAGCTCATTAGCGGCCACTGCCTATCCCAAGTCCGGATAAAGGAGGAGAGATAGTAAATCAGGCTAGCAACTTATTTACCATAAAAGATCTAATTGCTTAAGCTTCGAAACTAGGACATCTCATACGGTAGCGACACGTCAACGAAATAGGAAAAAACAATTGAAGAAACACGGAATACTAAGGATTAGGAATCTCGAATATCAAGTCATGGTTTCGAACGAACAAGAATTAATAGCGGAGATCACAGAGGAGGAAACTGACCTATGCATAATATCTGAGGTAAAAAAAGGTAACGGAAGGCAGTACATAAATGCCTACAGTTGGGATCTTTCTCTATCAAAAATGTGAACAACATGTAGACGACATTGCCTATATTAGCGATAGATTACTTAAAGTAACGCTAATAATTGGCAATGAATATATTCATACATATAGTGTATATGCTACAGAGATAAAAAAGCGAGAGAACAAACACGAATGTTTGATGAGCAACCGCAGAATGATATTGATAAATTATTTCCTAACTACAGATTAACATTAATGGGAGACTTTAATGCTTGAAGTGAAAGTAATGTCGTACAAGAGTTAAAACAACAATTCCACGAACACTTAAGTAACGACAATGGATATTTGTTGGTAAAATTTTGCACCCAGAACAGTCTCAGATTCATCTACACAAACACAAATATAAATGCACAGGGACGACAATATGTGAGAGATTACCTCATAACAAATAAGCAATTTAACCCTACAGAATACTAGTGGTAAGAGCACGGAACTCGGCAAATATAGGTAACAGGCAAAATAAGGCTAAATATATTTAATAGATAAAAACAAACTCACCCCAGAAATCTAGAAAAATTTAAATAAGAATCTTTCAAAAACAACACTATAAAAGATTTCTACTCGGAAAGGCTCAAAGAACTGATTTTGATAATAAGACTGGTAGTGGAAAAAGAGATCGAATTCAATAGACCTCCTTTCTTGTGTTTTGGAGATCTGAAGAAGGCATTCGAAAGACTATTACATAAGTTTAACACAACACTAAAGAATCTATCACCGCTATGGCAACAAAGTATATGGTTCTACCCAAGAAACTGGTGGGATGCGAACTAGAAACCTAGCAAAAAATAATAGAACAAGTAATGAATTTTAAATATCTACGTACATATGTACGCACGTAACACATAGAAGAAGGTACACTCTGAAGCTGTCAAGAAGCTCAAGTATCAGGATATCTGTTGAAGAATACATATATGATTGTAGACAGCAAAGTAAAAATATATAAAATAATGATAAGAATAAAAATAACCTATAAAGCAGAAACAAGTAAAAAAAACAATTACTTCGTACAATTGAAATTAACACTTTAAGTGCCATAATAGGAAAGAACAAGCTGCGCAGAATAAGAAATTCAGATATAAGACAATAATATAATATAACGTAACTGATATCACGAAAATTTTGAAACAAAGAAGAAGGTACTGAAATGAACGTGTGAAAATAGTAGATAATACCAAACTAATAAAATGTCAAGAGACTATAAACCTCAAGGAAACAGAAGCATATGAAGACCACAGCGAAGATGGGCTCAAAGTTGATTATCTTCGGTATAAGTTACAACATGACAAAAGTTCGAAAAGGGAAGAAAAACAAGGTAGTAACCTACACTAAATGAAGAAGAACCGGTCCAGCCTAAATTTGCCATTAAAAGTTTATTTATTCTTTCCGAATTCTTAAAAAAAACTTAGAGAACATGATTAATCGATAATAATGATTAATTAAGTTATGTAATAACACAGTTTTGCACAACAAACCTTTATTTTAAACACTCAACGCCCTTTCAACATCTCTACGTTGTCATTATCAAGGAGTAAACCAAACTGAGTGTTTAAATAATGGTTTGGTGTTAGGGTGCAAAACTGTGTTTTTACATTTGTGACACACCAAAGGTCCAACAACATTTCCAACTAAATTAGTAGATATAATTAGTAGATGCCAAATGAATGTAGTTCTGGCAAATTAAAGTTGGGCCGATGTAGTTTCTTTTCTCAAAAACAACGGAACAAGCTCTTATTCCGGCTGTCGTGTTTTGTTTCAAATATAAATGCAAACTGTTGTAAAAATAATGATTAACGACAGGTCAGGAAATTATTGAATAATGAAGGTCATAGTTGTATTTTCAGGTAAGGCTGTAACAAATGACGACGATTTAAAACTTAATCATCATGAATCGGCAAAGTAAGTTCAGTAACTTGGGTTGAGTAAATTTATTGTACGAGAGTTATTGTGGAAGCTTACAAAAGCTAAATTTTATTCATACCAATTAAAAACATCAGAGAAATATTTTTTACTTGTTAATCCTTAACCCTCTATACAAAAAAATGTCTTTCGTCTGGTCGTGAAACATTCGCTTTTCAATTTACATCACCATAATACGCTTGACTAAGATCAATAACTAGAGCTGTCGACGTCTTACACTTAATTAATGTCCCGAAAGGAGAAATTAATAACAGCTGAGTAATGACGTCGTAATATTTCCCGTGTACTCTAATGTATTTGTTATGTTCACTTAGAATAAATTGAAAACAAACAGCAATGTTTTCAAATACTCTTTCAGTTTTCGCCCTTAATATGTTAATATTTTCATATTATTCGAAGTTGTCTTAGAATTGTTTCAGAAGGTAATTTAAAAGTTAAAATTAAATCTGCATACATTTTTAACTATTTTGCACGTAAACTAACACAGGAAACAGAATTAAGTATTACTGTTGTTGTCACCTTTAAATTTATTTGGTTACCTTATAAGTACGGCACATTATATTTTGGGCCTATATTAGGGTTATTTTTTTATTTCAAGATCTTAATGTTGACTGTCATAGAATTTAACAAGACTTATTTTCAATTTACAAATTTGTAATTATTTCTTGTACAGTTTCAGCTGTCAGAGTAATTCATAATAGTTCACCCAATCGTAATGCCATTATGTTCTTCCTTCAATCTGGCGGGTATCTTTTTCATTGGTACGATCAAATAATAATTTTCCTCATTCTGTTCAAAAACCCATGTTGAAAATGATTTAAGGGTCATTCCTTGACTCTATACCTCTTCCCATCAAGGTCTATCTGATTCTTTATTCTTTTTTGTCAAAAAATGTTTGATGACGGGGTTTTCCAATTGTTTGTGTTTCCACTGTATTCTAGTCCAATCGTCATTAATATGTGGATCTAATAGTCTGATGTAAATATCTCCTTGCTGTTCAATTTTGCTACTGTTCGCACATTCTTCAGGGTTAGGTCTTCTATGTGAAACGTTAAGGTTGTTAAGTAGACTACCGAAATGATGTTGATTCTTGAAATTGTGCTGCAGCTAATTTCCTTGGTTGATCTTATGACGAAATAGGCTTTGTGGAAGGTACCTAACTCTACAATCCTTCTGAAAATGCTGCAACGGCAACATTTTGCACCGGTAAGCATGGTATCATCACTTTGTCTGGTATTTTCCAACACCGTCTTCACTTCAGATAGCAATTTGTTAAATATGGTTTTTATGTGAATTATGCCTCTTTAGTCGTTTGGCATAAACGAGAAGAATGCTATAGTGGCACCCTAACTCTAAAACCCCTTTTACAATGTGGCTTTGCTTTTCATTTCAGACAGAAACTTTGTAAATATGAATTATGTCTAAGTAACACTTTGTGATCCCACTGTGTCGCAGGCTTTTCTAGGTTTCACCATCCCTGTTTTTTCCATGGTCGCTTTCGAACTCTTGTAGGTTTTTTCCAGACTTCTGGGTTTGCGACCTGAGTTGTACTTTGTAATCTTAAGTAACACATTGGATATCATACCGTTATTCAATAACTGAAAATATCTTGGCAAAATTCACTTATTTTAGAGCCTATTAAAGAAATTATAAGTGCTCTAGCATTTTAATTTAGTCGGTGAAACTGCATCAAACTATAGTTTTCACACGAAGCACTTCTATTCACCGAGGGTGGTATCAAAACCAGTCAGGTTAAGATTTTCTCGAGGATGTTTCAACATTTCTTAACTCGAATTTGTACCTTGTCTTCAGTTGATCTTTGTACTGTGGATTTTAATTTGTACTTTGTCTTCAACTGACCTTGTACCTCGTGTGTTTCATTATTAACATTGTCCTCAATGTGTTTTTAACTTTAGTAACTTTCAATTTAACAGTGTCAATAGAACTTAAATTTCTCTATTTACCTCGACAATTTGAAATTTTATTTCCGTTGAAGATTCTTTGAATACCCTTGTTTTCTTTTGTCTCTTCTCGTCGAATAATTTTATTAAATGTTCCTATTCTTTTTGCCTTGTCGCATCCAGTCATTACTTTTCGTTTAGTTTTTTTGTCGTCTTTCGCGTATAATAATTTTACTAACTTGTCGAATTTATTTTCCAAACCAGATATTTTATATACAATGTTGTTAATATGTACCTACTATAATTTCCGGTATTGTTAAATTTATTGACCCATTTAACAAACCTTGGATTTTTACGAATTAAAATCACCCTCCACATTTGCATGAGATCCTCTCTATGTTTACATGCTAATGTCATAAACTGCTGTATAGGGATTTTGATACACTTTTCACTACTAAATCACGAGGAAAATTTCTGTCTATAATTTATAAGTAGGTAACATGCAAAGTGGCTGAGTTGTGATTGTGTTTGTCGATCAAGTATCAGGATATCTGTTGAAGAATACATATATGATTGTAGACAGCAAAGTAAAAATATATAAAATAATGATAAGAATAACAAAACATATAGAGCAGAAACAAGTAAAAAAAACAATTACCTACTCAAGTTGGTAACAAATGTGTGATTTAAGTTAGATGAATGTGTTGTTATTAGATTGTTCCTCCACCTTTATGCCTAAAAAAATCCGAGATACTATATGCTCATCTTTTAAGAAAAAAAGGGAATTAAAAATTGAATTGCTTACAATACGTAGGGTCAACAACTAGGGTTTTGGACAACAAAATATAAATATTTATCAGAATAACAATGTGGGTAATTTTCTACAATTTATCTATATTAAGCATTAAGGATCGGCAGTTTAGTTTTTATTATTGGGTTTTTCTAAAACAACATATGAGATTTAGAAGATGGTTAAAATCCATTAGACCTAATAAAGACTCTTTGTCTGACCGACGTTTTTCACCGAAAGGATAAGCCGTATAGCTGGGAGCGAAATTTTCATTTATTCCCGAAATTAATTAAATTAAATTCAATGTTTGACTTTTAATCACAGATTTTATGTTGTGTTTCCGTACTTAAGTTTATTCTTCTGAAATTTTGAGTGCGAGAGACGGTATACACAAAGTTATTTCATTTTTGGGCGCAAAAAAAGTTGTTTATACTTTTATAGGAGTAGATAAATTATTATTATTACGTATTCTTCTGGGTTAATTGAAAAGTATGTAACTCCAACATAAAATAGTCACGTAAGTTACATGCAGCTCACGGCGTCATCCACGTGGGAGAAGACATCAGAACACAACGTTATAATTCTAATTTCTAATTTTAATTTCTTATTGTCGCATTATTTTTGTACGATTAATGTTATTCAGTTTGAGTATTGTATTAGACTTCGAACAGTTAATACATATATTCAAATTGTAAGAGGTTTTGAGAAATAAAGTTTTTTAAAAAGATCAAGTTCCGCTCCCAAAATATATCTCGTATCGTACCACAAAAATTATAATTATATAATAAAAAATTAAATAAACTACTATTACATGAGATGCTGTAGCCGTTTTATATTCCCATCTTTCTAGAATCCCCCAGATGCCTAGACCATTAATTTAATCCCAGTTTAGAGCCATTTTTGATAGGAAGTTTTTAAATAGAGTATATCCAAGTAGATGGAAAGGAAGAGGTGGTTCTCAACCTTGGCTACCGCGATCTCCGAATTTTAAGCCGCTAGATTTATTCTACTGGGGGCAAAAAATTGGTATATGCAACACTTGGAATCTTACAACGTGTACAACAGAATATTTGACGTAATATTGAAAGTTGTACTACAGCAATAGGGTACGAAACTTTTATTATTTAATTTATTACTAGAATTATTTTAATTATTTCAATTTGTTATTAATTGTTAGTACATTCAAAATTTTTTACATCAATTCTCACGTTATAGCCATATGAGCATGCAGAGGATTGTTTCTTTTTTTACGCGAAAGCCTTGCATCGGACGAAAGAAAATCTACAGATCAAATTTGCTCAGAAGTGAATGAGAATTATAAAAATAGTTTTCGTTATGAGAAAAAGCAATGGCGTAGAAATATCTTGCACGAGCGCCACTGGAAGAAGTGAAAAGAAAAGTCGTACATTAGAAAATTCCCGTTAATGCTCCACTGTGCACCAAAGTCCATAAAAATAATATAAATATTAGAAAAATAGAATCATTTTTTAAAAACTCTACCACCCAGTATCTCAAAAGTTATAACCTTTAGGACATACGTTGAGATGACTCAAAACGACTGCTAATATAATTTAAGCTATACATTTATACCTCGAATTCTGAAGAACTGTCACAGCTGTAGTACTATCGCTTATTGCGATTCATAATATAATATGTATGGGGATTGCATAAACCTAAATAAAGAATTTGCAATTTATTCGCAGATACTTGGTATTCTGAATTCTGCTACCGAATACAAGTATTGCATCTAATAGAAAAGTGTCGAATTAGTCTATTATTTAGTTTAATTGTATACAATTCCCTTGAATGGAAAATATAATAACACAGGTCAGTAATGCAGGAAGAATTGGTATGTTTCATTAGAATTTGTTACGTAATAATTTGTATAAAATAATAGATTGAACTGGCAAACTAATTACCAATTGATGTGAGTGAAATAACTAGTGGTGCACTATTGAATTCACATTCTGTAAATAATAAATTTAGAACGTCTTCAAACCCTTTCAACAAAGTATCAATTCTGCAGAAATGTTGTTAAATATTTGAAAGCAAAACTACTTTACTACTCTTAGTAAGCAAACGGGACTCTGGTGAATCCGAAATTCGATTTAAAAAAATTCAAGTTTAGTGAGAGCATGGGTTAAACCGTAAGGAAAGGTGAACGGAAATGTTAACGGCATCCTGGATGATAGAATGTATCAATATTTAAACTTGAAATGAAAACGGCTATCTGACATCGAGGGTAGCGTAACAGATAACTGGTCCTGCCTCCGAGACAATATTTTGTCTATTCATACTTTAGTAAATTACTCAATATATGCTTTGAAGATATACATAAGGTAATCTAGTTTTAGCCTTGTAAGTTGAGTTCCGCAGTAGTATAGTGTTTGGTTTTATAGATCTATTAGGTGGTTTCCGGGAATTCATCCGCGTCGTTGATAATTGATCGCTCTTGAGATTGATGGTGAAATGACGACGTTTCGTCACAGTAACATCTGCCGTCATTAAGTGCATTAGCATAATTCTGGTATCTGTCTGCTCATGCTTCTGGTTACTCGAATATTAGGATTATGCCAGGTTGAGTTAACTATGGCTGGTATATCTGATATTGTGGCTGAGGATAGTTGTCAGGATACTTCAATAGTGCTCCGTACAGTAAAACTTCCTGAATTGAATCTAATGTCCAGTGACAGAAACTAATTGAAACCACTTTGTAACAACAAAAACATACTTATTCTGCCTGCTGATAAAGGCCACACGACTGTATTCTAAACACTCAGAATTACATACAAATAATTTGGTCAAGTGCGAGTTGGACTCGTATACTAAGGGTTCCGTACCACCTTCAAGATTTTAATATTCCAGTTTAAGGGAAGCATTTTATAATCTACTGTCTGAATTTTAGGCTCTGTAGATTGGAAGGGGAAAATAGGTCAAGTTTTAATAATAAATTTTTAAATTTTTTAAACACATTATTTAATAATACAAATAAAATATATTTTTCAAAATTTTAGATAGTGAAGTGGGAATTAAGTCGATGTTTAATATTTTTGTCAATATTTTTTAAACAAATGATTTAAAAACATGATATATTTGTAATTCACATAATGAGCCTTTTATTTAATATATTACATGATGCGTTTGAAAATTGAATTTTTATTTTTTCCATTTAATTCTATAAGCTGTCCCCAAAATTAATATTGGGGTTTCCTACTATTTTTTCTTATAAATTTCAAGTGAGCCCCAGTACCCCCAATTTTTAAAGAACTTAGGAAGTATGGTTACGGAAATAAAGCGGGATATAAGAATTTTTTATATTTTTTGTTAATATCTTGTAACCAATTAATTTTAAAATTATGAAAAATATATATTAATATTACTCATAATAAGCCCTTTGATTTGTAATGTAACATGTATTGCATGTTACATTAAAAAAATATTTTTTTATTTTCCGTTTATTTGCATTATTTGGCCACTAAAATTAATATTAGGGATTTCCTCGTATTTTTCCTGTAAACAAAAAATTTTAGGTCTATAGTTTGGGGATAAAAGAGAAGAATCGGTAATTTTTTAAAATATTTTTGTTAATATATTTAAAATATTAATTTTAAAAACATGAAAAAATATATTTGTATTCGTTACAATAAGCCCTTTGATTTGATATATTATATGATGCGTTAGAAATAATTTTAATTATGTTTTCCATTTAATGTCCCCTAAAATTACTATTAGGGGTTTCTCCTTATTTTTCCAGTCAAGTTCAGGGGGAATGGGTAAATTTTTTTATATTTCTGTTAATATTTTTAATATAATTTATTTTAAAAATATGAAAAAATATATTTGCCATAATGAGCCCTTTCATTTGATATATTACATGATGTGTTAGAAACAATTTTAATTTTATATTTTTCATATAATACTGTAGTTCCCCCCCAAATTAATATTAGAAGTTTTTCCTTATTTTTCCGGTAAAATTCAGGTGGGCCTCACCTGAATTTTACATTTTTATTATTTTTTCAAAATTTTACGACTTATAGTTTCGGAGATAAGGTAGGGGAATGGGTAAATTTTGGTATATTTTCGTTAATATCTTTTTAGTTAATTTTTTTTAATATGAAAAAAATATATTTGTGTTCCTCAGAATGGGACCTTTCATCTGATGTATTGCATGATGCGTTTGAAAAAATTTCTATTTTTAAATTTTTAGTTAATTCTATAATTTGCCCCCCAAAATTTAATATTCATGGTTTCTCCTTATTTTTCCGGTAAAGTTCAGGAAACATTCTATATTTCCTATTTTTTTCAGAATTTCATGCTCAGTAGTTTCGGAGATCAGGGGGGGACAGTCGATTCTTTTAGTTTTCCCCCCAAAAGTACCCCTAAAATCAAAATTTCTTCTTTTAGAATATGTACTCCTGATCGAGTCACCAAACTAAGCATTGATACCAAATTTCAACCTGCTGTTCCGTCCAGTAGTTTAGGAGATAATTGCTGTGATGTGACAGAGGCAGAAATCCGGAGTGATATTATAAGGGTATCCGTATATTGTATATAAGGAACCCTAAAAATGAATGAAAACTCCAGACTACCAAACCATTAAGCACAATCCTACCACCTACTTACAGAAAAAGTTTAAGGAAATAGTTGACAGATCCCATTTCCAAAGTAAAGTAAAAAAGGCCATCAACCTACAGGAAAAATTATTTAAAATTCCAAAAATCTACGGACTGCCCATAATTCATAAGCCGGACATTCCCCTTAGACTCATTGTAAGTATGGTACATTCTCCTACCCAAGAATTAGCCAGGTGTCTGGCCCAAACACTTCAACCAGTCGCCGAGATAGCATCTTCATACATTAAGAACTCCTTCCTCTTCCTTCTTAGATAAATTAAGCTCTTATAGAATTTTAGAAATGTTATTCTGGTCAGTTTCGATATAATATCTCTCTTTACTAATGTTCCTATTCAAGCAATACTAAATATTCAAAAAGCCAAACACAACATTTCTTTTTACTTTATCAAGCTGGTGCAATACTGCTCTTCCAATACCTCTTTTTCATTTTATAATACTTTATACAAAGAAGTTAAGGGAGCCCCGTTGGGCTCACCCGTTCCCCAGTACTTGCTAATATTTTCATGGAATAAATCCAAATCCAAGTCCAAAACTCGTCCACCTTAAAACCTTCCTGTTAGCTTAGATTTGTTGATGAAAATATTGTCATTTGTCCACACGGGAGAAATTCACTAAGTATACTCCTTTTCGCAACATCTTAAAAGTATAAATCCAAATATCCAGTTCACTACGGAAATAGAGTCCAATTATTCTTTCCCGTTTCCTGATCTCCTCATAACAAAAACTTATAATGGTAGATTCCCTCATATCGTTTAAAGGAAATCAAACCCCACAAATCGATACCTTAATTGCCCAAACACACCATTATCTTGTCCAAATGAATTCTGTCATGAAACTTTTAGTTCTTAGATCTCTCTAATTCGTAGATATTGATAACAGACAAAACAATTTAAATATTCGTCAACAAATTCCTACACACAACTGTTATCACCCAACCCAAATTACGCGTACAATTCGAAAATTTCTACAACCGACGAATATCACAACTTTTGCTGAAACATATGAACAACGACAATGATTGTTGACATACATTCGAGAAATTACGGACAAAATAGCACTGATTCTAAACAGAAATCAAAATAAAACACCAACCAGATAATAGCCGGCCTAGATAATAGCCAGAACCCCAAAGAACAAGGTGCCTAATGAGGATCCACGAGTTTATGAAATACCTTGTCGCGATTGTGCACAAAGCTACATCGGTTGTACCAATAAACTCATCAATCATCGTATATACGAACACTCCCTATCAGTATATATCCTTCGATTCACTTAAGGCTTCTAAGATTTGTGAAGCTATTGAAATAGAGAAACGATCCCTCTGCCTTACCCGACGTGACGATAGCGCGCGCCTACCTACCGCATGGAGATCAACAATAGACTGGAACGGCTCGACACGCCCACTACCAGTTAACCTTATCATCACGTAACATCCCCTGTCAACCGAGCGACAACTATAAATACAGGAAGCATTTCGGATCCACATTCAGTTCAGCTATCTAGTGCATTTTTATTTTCATTTTTTCTTTTTTGTCTGTTGATAATGACTCCAAAACAGGAGCAGAAACGTTGTGTATTTCACAAAATTGAGACGAGGTCCTCTTTCAGACCTAGCCCAGTTTATATTGTTATAAACTCCGTGGGTTCAATTAATTAAAATTAAAAAAAAAATACACAACAGCTGATTCGAATAATACAATAATAATACAACATAAGCCCTTCTCCGCCTCTAACTAACTAACTCCTGCGATGATGGGCTGCTCCTTTTAAAATCAGCATCGAATTCTCATGTACAATCCAGTATCAATTCTACAGTTTCAGAGCTATATCGAGATAAGTTTTTCTCTCATCCGAACCTGCTAGCTCTTCTTTTTTTTTCTATCCCAGTGATTGATGTCTCAAGGAATGCAACCAGGGACAGACTGGATAGATTTTTATAACAATATTATAACCGCAGAAGCCTCTCAGAACATATATCGCAAATATGACTTTGCTTTACCAGATGAGTTTGCAAACAGGTTACAACCAGAATTAAACTTTTGTTAGCATGCGGACAAGACTGATTGTGGATCAGTTGCGTTGTGCTTTCTATATAAGCATTCAGGTTTTGTTGCTATATTCGATTTAAACTCGGATCAGGCAGATTATGACGAAATGAAAACTCGAAACGGATTATGACGAAATGAAAACTCGAAACGATTTAATTTAACCAGATAAAAAGTATATGCTTTTTACAGAATACTCAGGAAGTAATAGTAATGAAAATGCAATATATTCAATATTCAAAAGTATATTCAATGAAATACAAAATTAATATTAATAATAGTATTGATTATACAAAACTTATCCAAAATTAAATCAAAAAATGAAGCGCAACTCAAAATTGACGTTGTTTCAAAACACTTTTCCCATCTGCGCTACCTAAGATTTATCTGTAATTTTTAGGATGATATAGTTAAAACTATGTAATTATTCGATAATTGCGTGAACAATATTTTTATACTAATTTATATCTAATTAAGTTTATAACAAAACGATTTATTAAAATTATAGGTATGTCAAGCGAACATTGTATTAAAACGGCGGTTAGACTCAGGGCGTTTCTATGATTTTACAGTGGAAGTACGTAACCAAAGGGGAAGTGTGACTGAGTTAAAATGTTCCTTTCATGCCACAAATGCTACTACTCCTATTGAAAAAATTTTTCCAGGTGCTCCAAGTTTATTAATGGTTTCTGAAAGTGCAAGAAGGAACACTGAACTAGGTAATACGATCTATTTCTAAGATATATTTCATTTATATGCCAGCTGTTAACGATAATTTAATAGAATGTTTTAAGCAACCAAAAATCAAAACATATTGATTTGCTGATTCCTAAAACTCCCCTCCTTATGTAAAGAACCTATCCGTTTATCGAAAAACAAGATTTATCGGATCAATTGAGAACAAAATGAAATCCCATTTTGAACTTGTGTAAATATGGACGGAGATTTTATGCCAAAATAACAAATATTGCAGACTTTCTAGGTCAGGGACTTTTTGGCACATGGGAATATCAGAGATTTGATTTGGAGCCATACCGATTAATTCTTGGGTAGGGATAGCAGTTGAAAAATGTTTACTTGATAGTTTGTAATGTTTTGATATTTCGTGAGCATTGACTATAAGTATCATATCATAATACTCTTAGTTATGTTAGTTTATATTTTCAAAAATTTCAATTCACATTAATGTCAAATTTATTTAATAATTAAAATTAGTTTTAACAAATATTATCAATAATTATTATTATTAGTTATTTTTTTCTCTTTATTAATGGAAGTAGGCGTAATGTCTATTAAAACAAATACTTTGTAACAGCTCCTTGCTCGATTGATAATATTTTGACGAATACACAGGTAGGTAATATCACTAAATCAGTAGAATAATAGTTTTACGTGGTACGGCAATCATGTTCTTACATAAAACTGATACGTTCAGTGTCATAAACTGTTAAAACTGTAGATCTAAGTTCCTACTGCAAATAGGACAGATTAGTAGTATGGGGATAAACTGTCAACCTTGATTACGGGAAAACATTAAGGTAAAGGAAAAATCACACAAATATAAGGTCTCAATGAAACATATTTGTTTTTTTTTGCATCTGCAGATAAAATGAAAATGTTAGATCACTGTTCTCGCTAGTAATAGCAAACATTTCCATGGATAATTGTGAGCAGTTAGCTGTAACATCAACCACCTGGAAATTGAATTTATGGTTGCCATAAGACGATCATATTATTTGGCTTAATTTGAGGGAGCATCTTAATACTAATTTAGCTCGTTTGAATGGCGAATGGCTGAAAAGTAAAATTCACGAAAAACAACATCAACAACTCAATAAAGAAAATATAGAAACCCTATACTGTATACAGAAAAGCAAATCACATCAACCGATACCTCTATGCTAACTTTCATCATTACTTAGTTTAACTACAAGCAGTCTTTAAGACTTAAGTAAGCAAACCAAGGGATAATACCATAGAGGAACTGGACAGTGTAAGTAGCTCTGTAACAAAATGGACTTACAGATAGCAATACACAAAGAGGCCTAAAGCCAGGAAATTAGGAGCACGAGACAATAAGTAAGGCATTTATTCCAGATGTCAAGCCATAGCTGACAACATTGCGAGAATTCTATTTGCACAGGATTGTCATTATGGAAAATTCGCAAAATCAGAAATGTGTATTTGAATTACACTCAGAACATACACAGAAACTAGTGCAATTTTGGAAAATTTTATTAACCACCATGTCGTCCCATCATGTCATCATTAACAGGGCTGTTTACAAGGTCGTAGGAGTCAATTGCCATGCAGCTTAAGCAAACAGCGAAGAAACCACGACCTGTCGAAACGTTGATAGTTAAATGAATTAATATCATAATAATTGGAAAAACAGATATTTTTTAAATCGTATTTTCTCATTACCTCATTTTAGTAAATTCTAATTTCAAGTGTGTATTTGTAATTTGTTTCGGATGTTACAAAAAAAAATCTGTATTATTTTTATACAAAATAATGTTTTTGTTACTGACTAAGTTGACATAGTTTATGTAAAAATGTCCAGCCGGTAAATAAGAAAATATCTTGAAAATTATTAAATGTTTTTCACATAAAAATACTGCTCTATATTAAGAACACAAAAAATAAATCAATATAATACTAGCATAGTTACAGAAAGACATTTTTGGTCTATTTTTTTTCGTAGGTACCATTCTGGCTAAAGGCAATCCTCTTAAGTCAAAACCGGTCCTATTAGAATTATGGGGTTCTCCTGAATATGGAATTCATCAGAAGTTAGTCTCAGACAGAGATGCTCACGGAACATTAATCTTGTTAAAAGCTCTTGACTATGAAAAGAGGACAACTTATCACTTGACTGTTTTAGCGAATGTAAGTTATTACCAAAATTTCCAAATACATAGTAAACTAATGCATACTTTGCGAAATGTTACCTAAATGGAACCTATTTTGAAAATAATAAATATTTGCCAATTTTAGGATCCTTGGACGAACATTCAAGAGGACACACGAAACATAATTGGATGGCCTATACTAATTGCAGTAACTGACGAACAAGATACTCCACCAATTTTTACAATTGCTCCACCCACTACAACGCTTAGTTCAAGCCTAGATGTAGGCGACTTAATTTTAAGAGTACATGCGGAAGATGGAGATAAAGGAAATCCTAGAGAAATTCGATATGGCCTTGTACCAGACGGTAATCCTTTCGCTAATGTATTCAGTATCAATGAAGCCTCAGGTATGTGGATAATACATTTTAAAACTGTTCAGAAACAATTACAAATCACATTTATCTACGAAATAAATTTTTTCACAAAATTCAGCTTTTATCTAAGAACGTTGAAAATCTTCTGCCTTTTCTTTTTCTTAGGCAGTTCGGTCTCTTTTAAATGAGTTATGCCTTTCGTTCCTAGTTGTGATTTGTCTCTGGTTATACTAACTATTCTGCTCTTTTAGGGTTGTTCCATTATCTTCTGATAAGTGTTAATTCGTGCTCACTCTCGATTCGATCTCCCAACATATTCCTGGTTGTTCTTTTTACTATTCTCATCATCTGAACTTTTTTGTGTTTCGACCGCGTACGTCAGTATTAGTTTTACGCAGCTTCATATATTCTTGACTTTGTTACTGCTCTAATGTGTTTGTTTCTCTATATTGTATTGTTTTAACAAGCTGCACCTTTGTTTGCTTTTTAGATCTGAGCTTTGATTTCTTTAATTTTTCTATAGAAGAATATTGCAATCTCCAAGTAATCCAATTCCATAATTTACTCTATGACATCGATTTCTATCTTACATCTGATGGGACCTTTTCTAATTACCATAGTTTTGTTTTTTCTCTCGTGATATTCTTATTAAACTGTTTTGCTGTCGAGCTGAATATGGTACCAGCTTTTGTAGGTAATCTCCACTTGAGCTATCGGTACTGCATCATTGGGATTTTAGCATTTTGTGTGCTTCGTCCGCTTCCAATGCGTCAATTATTGTATATTTGTGATAATTTCCGGTGTTACTTGTTTTCGCAGCGTGACATGACCTTCCTGCATATATTTTTTTAAGTAGTACATCCAGGTATGCTTCTCCCAACTCCCGTATGATGAAGATCTACATAGGTGCTTTCTTGGACGTTTCCGCCTCTTTAATTTTCGGGTGCATTAATTCATTAGGTGGGCAATTTATAATATTGAAAATGCAGATTATGGTTCAGATTATTAGTTATAGTGCTTTATGTTTCATGATGTTCAGCATTTGTCTAGATATCGTAGAGATTAATACATTCAATGATTATCGGAAACCTCATAGAATCTCTCTTGTTTCTGCCCGTTCGAAAAGTTGTAATTGGTACTTATACAGACTTCGGTAGTCCAAACAGAATTATAGAGAAAATCAATCAGGTTAATTTTGAGCACAAATTAGATTTTTTCAAATGATAGTAGGCATGCGACCTCGACCGCAAAAAAATTGATATTTCAAAATATTGCTATCACTGTTGTAGCATTTAGCGCCATTTTTGCATATGTATTTAAGTGGACTGTAATTTATATGAGGTGTTGATTCAAGTTATACTATTTGGGAGAAGTTAAAATCTTATATTGCATAGAATGTTTCCAGTGTATAAATATGTAACGGTACAATTTACAATTATTAAGATAAATTAGGCAAACTTACCAGAAAGGTAAAAGGGTGTATGTAAATACTATATGTAGATCCAGTATGTAGTTCCATCCATAAAATGTGCACATATGTCACGGACCGTAAAAATTATATTTTCGAACGTTCGGCATGAGAGACTTAGCAAAAGTCTCGTTGACCCATTCAACGAGGAAGTATGTGTTTTTTTTTCCAAAATATAGTATAGGAAGGAATGAAAATAATAGGAATTTAAGGATATCAAACCTAATTCCAGCAAATAAATAAATAATACATTCAGTCTAATGCACTTGAATATCCAATTTATATAAGCCGCAAAAAACTAAATAAATATTCACTAAATAAACAATGAAGACGAAACATTCTCCCCCACATAAAAGGTTATGGAGCCTTTTATCCTTCTGGTAAAGGACAAAGCTTGACTAAAGGACGTGTGACTGTTCCCTTAGTTGTACGTAAAGTTGCAACTCTAACTTTGCCATCGGCACCTGCATGAGTTTTAATTATACGTGCTAATGGCCATTTAAGAGGAGAACTCAACTCATTCTTTATAAGTACCAAAGAACCCACTGAAGGTGGATGAGTTGAATCCTTATACCACTTTGCCCTCTGATGAAGGGTATGAAGATACTCCTGTTGTCATCGCTTCCAGAAGTCGTAATGTAAACGTTGCAAAAGTTGCCAACGAGAAAGTGTATTAATTTTTAAATCCGCATAGTCTGGATCAGACAACGCAGTCAAAGGTTCCAAAGTCAAGAAATGACCAGGAGTTAAAGCATTCAAATCGTTGGGATCCGTACTAACTGCACAAAGCGGTCTACTGTTAAGAACAGCTTCAATTTGAGTTAAAACAGTAAGAAGCTCGATATGTATCGCTTTTGTAGAACAGCAAACAAAAACGCAAATATACGCTTTAATAGATTTGGAACCGCGCAGTCTATTCATAGTGATAGGTATAGGACCTCCAAAATCGATTCCAACGGTTGAAAATGGTTTTAATTGTGAGATACGAAACTTTGGTAAAGAACCCATATAGGGCTGATAAGGTTTTGGATTAGTTTTCCAACAAGCAAGACAATTGTTAAGAACTTTCCTAACATATTTCTTGGCACAAATCAACCAAAAGTTTTGAGCAAGTATATTACAAGTGGTTTGTAAACCAACATGTAAGTATTTAATGTGAATTTCTCTTATCAACAACTTTGTAAAATTGCAATTATTCGGAATTAATAAAGGAAATTTTTTATTAAACCCTAGTGAAGTTGATTGAGATAATCTTCCACCAACGCGAATTATACCCTTTTCATCTAGAAAAGGATTGAGTTTTCTCAACCTTTTAGTAGTAACATTATTTTGTGTTATTTTAAGTTCGTTTTGAAAATGCAGCAATTGAACTCGTTTAACTATAACAATGAAAGCATTACTCAGTTCCTCTGCACTTATGAAACCTAACAATTTGTTTGATTTGTTTCTAATGTTGTATGCAAACCGCAGTACAAAAACGACAATTCTTTTAATTTTCAAAAGTGAAGAATGGTTGTTTAATAAGGAATCAATAAAAGTTTCAGCTAACGAAGCAATAAAAACATTGATTTTTTCTTCTAATTGAATATCTGAATTTTCCTTAAAATGTAAAGTAGGCAGGTTCCAACATTCTTGTTGTAGTTCAAGAAATTTAGGTCCTTGCCACCAAGTAGAATTAACTAAAACATCATTTGGAAATAATCCCCGTGATCCGTGATCCGCAGGATTTAATGAAGATGGTATGTAATACCAATTCTTTGGAGCAACTCTGTCTTGAATGTAACTCACTCTATTGCTTACAAAAGTTTTCCATCTATAGGCAGGAGATTTTATCCATGAAAGTACTATAGAGGAATTCGACCAAGCAAATACAGAATTAATTTTATCTTGGTAGATATATAATACATAAGCAATTAATTTAGAAAGCAATACAGCAGCAGATAATTCAAGTCTTGCAATGGATAGTTTTTTAATAGGTGCAACTTTACTTTTCGAACACAGAAAATATGTTTTTGCATTATATTGATTACTATATGAAATTCTCAAATAATCAATTGCACAGTAAGCTCGTTCTGAGGCATCACAAAATCCGTGTAAGTCACAGGAAACCATGTCAAATTAATGTAACGCGATAATTGCACACTTGTAATCACGTTAATTTCAGACAAAAACTTTTTCCAAACCTTTATGATACTATCCGGAGGTTTGTCATCCCAATTTAAACCCAGTATCCACATTTGTTGAATTAATAATTTTGCAATAATTATAGAAGGTGTTAAAATACGGATCAAATAATCGGGCAACCTGCGATAATATTTTACGCTTGGTACACTCAGAATCAAAATGTTTAATTGCAAAGGAAAAACAATCAGTTTGTGGATTCCATTGCAAACCTAAGTTTTTTATTGTATTTTGTGTATCTTTATCAAAGGAAGATGATGTTTGTTGAATATCATTAGTAGATATTTCCTGTAAAATATCTGGTGTGTTACTAGCCCATTTTCCAAGCTCAAAACAAGCTTTATCTAGAAGTGTAGTTAATTGACATTTTAAATTCAATATCTCGTTAATTGTGTTGGCTCCAAAGTATATATCATCTACATAACTATTGTGTAAAATAATTTCAGAAGATAAAGGAAAATCAATTTCGCATTTAGCCAATTCGTATAGTGAACGAATAGCAAGAAATGGTGCAGTGCTTACACCAAAGTTACAGTATTTAATTCATATTCTTGAACAGGATCTTCGTGCGATGAATGCCAAAGAATTCTTTGAAATTTCCTTTGTTTAGGATCAACCAAAATTTGATTATACATTTTCTTGATGTCTGCAGTACAATCAAATTTATGTACACGAAAGTTAAGTAGAATTTTTATCAAATCATTCTGTAGTTTAGGACCTACATACAACGCGTCATTTAGCGACGGAAATTTTTGTGCATGATGAGAAGCATCAAACACAACTCTTAAAGGAGTTGTTGTAGATTCATGTTTGATCACACAATGGTGTGGTAAATAAAAACAATTATTGTTGAAATTAGAAGTTTCATTAATAGGCATTAAATATCCTTTGTTAATGTAATTTTGAATAAATTCATTATAAGAGATTTTAAGCAACTCGTGTTTTGCAAATTTGCGTTCCAAGTTATGGAACCTTTGTAAAGCTAGAGAACGTGTGTCCCCGAAGCTAGTATAATTTTGTTTAAATGGCAGTGAGACGATAAAGCGACCGTCTGCATTTCTGCGAGTAGTTTCACGAAAATAGTTTTCGCACTAAATATCATCTGGAGATTGAACATTAGTTTCGGGAACTTGTTCAACATTCCAGAACATTTTCAAAATGTTATCTAAGTCAAAATCATTTTGTTGGACGAAAAAAGATTTAACTTCTTGTGAAAGATGTTGTCCAATTTTCCCCATGACAGCCCAACCAAAGACCGTGTTGAGCGCGCAAGGTTCGTTAGATCCTCCCTGTATATAACCAGAACGAAGGATATATGGAAACAGTTCTGCTCCTAAAAGAATATCTATTTCACCCGGGCAGTGATATCCGGGATCAGCATACACTAGATTATCTAAGTGTGTCCATTGTTTTGTGTTAACCTTCGTGGAAGGCATATTAGAACAAATTTTGTCTAGCACAATAGCATTGATCGGAAAAGAAGGCAGTTCCTTACCGACACAAGATTTGCTTATAAAACTAACTTGTGAGCCTGAATCTATCAATGCTCTGCAAGTTAAAAGGTTACCGTATTTATCAGGGAACTGAAGCAAAACAGTAGACAATAAAATTGTAGTAGTATTTAAAACGCTAGATAAACTAGCAGGTATTTACATAGTATTTTCCGATCGATCATTTAGTTTAGAATAAGACGCATTTTCCCGCATAGGAACGTCATCTGAGCGTACAGTATTTTTTGTTACATTTCTTACAACGTTTGTTTGAAGAACATTTGAAAGCCGTATGCCCAAGAGCAAGGCAGTTAATACAGCAAACTTAAATCTGTCTTGAGATGATTTATTTAAAAACTCAGAACAGTTAAAAAGTAAATGGTCTGCATTACAAATTAAACAATTTGATTTACGGGATGTATTAGCAAAAAGAGAAGACGTTAAACGAAAATTTTGTGAAGTATGTTTTCGTGAATTATTTTGAATATGTGAACTCTTGGAGCCTTTTGCTCAAACAAATGATTCAAGAGCCATACAATGCTTCAACAAAAAATTATACAAACTGTGATATGTAGGTATTTCATTTGAAGCATGGTGCAATTCAAATGCCTTTTGAGAATTATAATCTAATTTTTCAAGTAAAATATTCATCATTACAAAATCCCAATCTTCCGTATTGAATCCCATAGTGGATAAACCAGCTAAATTTTGACCAAATGTATCTAAGAGTTTTCTTAAAAATTGTGGATTATCATTAGTTAATGAAGCACAATTAGAAATCTCTTTCCAATAACTCATTGCTAGTTCTCGATTATTAGAATAACGTTCTCTTAAACTGTTGTATGCAGTTTGGTAGTTGTCCGCTATGAATCGATTCCGTTTAACCAATTCTAAAGCAGGACCCGTTAAAACCGATAAAAGATAACTAAATTTATTCATTGTTGAGATATTTGCATCGTTGTGAATCAACCTATCAAACATGTCGATAAAAGTAGGAAACTCACATATTTTCACTAGAGAAATATTTAAGGTTAATTTTCGGCAAATTTGCTTTTACATCAGATAAAGAAAATGTATTACTTTTATTTTCATTAGGTACTTCTACCCGATTGTAGTATAAAGATTCAATTTTATTGAAACATAGTACAAACTTCCTTCTAATTATTTCTTCTGCATTTAAATCTGCATCATCTTTAACGGCAATTGTGTTTATAATTTCTAGATGATGCTTATCGAATTCCCTTTGTATATTATTTAAATTACGACAAGCTACGATAAAATTAGATGAATCAAGTTCTCCTTGAATGAATTTATCTGCAATCTCTCCAATTGAATCAAGTTTATTAATTTCTAAATTTCGTAAAGCGTACAAACGTTTTAATTTATTATCGGCCATTACAACGTGTAGTTAAGATATTTTATTCAAATCGAAACGAATTCGAGTTTCAAATTCGTAAATATATCTTCCAAAAAACAAAAGGTAAAAAGACACCAATCAACAAAAATGTCGTGAAGAAAAAGTTTCGTCTTCGTTCGACGACAACAAAGCGTAGATTATAAAAAGTAAATGAGTAAAAAAAACCCTTATATCAGCTCAATTATAATATTCGTAAATATACAAATTGTTACACAGTGCAAAAAACGGAATGTTTTCGCGCACGCTGGAAACACCTTTATAAATTTTTAACTTCTATAGGATAATTTGTGGCTTTATAAATCAATTATTAATAGCTCGACAAATTATTTATATCGTAAAATAAACAGCGTAATCTTGGGTCGTAAGGACCAAAAAAAAAATGGTATAATCTAAATCAATATAATCGATTGTACAATAAAAACAGCGTAATCTTGGCTCGAAAGGACCAAAAAAAATGTAGCATTTAGCGCCATTTTTGCATATGTATTTAAGTGGACTGTAATTTATATGAGGTGTTGATTCAAGTTATACTATTTGGGAGAAGTTAAAATCTTATATTGCATAGAATGTTTCCAGTGTATAAATATGTAACGGTACAATTTACAATTATTAAGATAAATTAGGCAGACTTACCAGAAAGGTAAAAGGGTGTATGTAAATACTATATGTAGATCCAGTATGTAGTTCCGTCCATAAAATGTGCACATATGTCACGGACCGTGACTTAGCGAAAGTCTCGTTGACCCATTCAACGAGGAAGTATGTGTTTTTTTTCCAACATATAGTACAGGAAGGAATGAAAATAATAGGAATGTAAGGATATCAAACCTAATTCCAGCAAATAAATAAATAATACATTCAGTCTAATGCACTTGCATATCCAATTTATATAACCCGCAAAAAACTAAATTAATATTCATTAAATAAATAATGAAGACGAAACAACTGTACTGTCAATGTTAGCAAAAAAGAGAAATGAGAATCTTTTAAAAAATAGTATTTATTAATAGTAAATAATCAGATCTGCCTGCTCTTTGTTAGTTGGTCAACAAAATTGTAAGAGCAATACATTACTACTTTTATTCTTAGTTTACATGAGAATCAGTTTTATTAACTATTTCTCCTTTAGGTGGTCTTCTTTTTTTTATAAATGATACCGAGATATGGATATGGACCTACGAATTTTTTCGTGTGATTTCGATACTAGGAATCACAGGAAAACGGCGATACACACTGTACGATCCTGTGAGGTAGATTTATAAGTTCAGTTAATTATTTATGTATATAGTACATATATACATAGATAATTATTCGAGAATTCAATCAGTTGAAGGGAGCGCAACTGATGAAGGTTCTCCACTAGAAGCAATATATTGTCTTGCGTTCAATGATTGAAAAATCTCGAAACGTTAGTGTAGTAAATAAAAACTTTTTTACAATGATCTAGAGCTTTCAGGATTTTGCAAAAGATTGTGTAGATTTAAAATTCACAAATATTCACTTTCACTTTCTTATTTTTACCAAAATAAATAAATAAACTCTCTTACAAAATCACAGTGACTAATACTATCAGCTGGTACTGTACACGCAGTATCAACACAAAAACTGCCTCGCTTAAAATAGTCTTTCGGGTGCAAGTCTAGTTAGCAATCGACTTCGGAATTCTTATCGAAACGGCTAATTTAGAAGATTTCGTAGTTTTTTTGGGGACGTTTAATGAATTTTATAAGAATATTGATTTTCAGATTTTTTTTCTCATTCTTTTTACGCTGTTTGCCTTTATGTCCTCCTAAAGAATAGTGTTTGCAGCTATCCACTGTGGAAAATGTTCCATACGCTGTTGTTCTTTGTTATTAGGTCGATAAATAAGGCATTTCAGAGTGTTTGGCATTGTATGTTACCTTCCGAATATACCTAAATTAGGCATATGAATTATTGTGGTATAGGTTGTAAATATATAACTAATCTTTCAGTCTTGAATCTTTAAAGAAGTTATTCAACTTATATAAAATTATAGATAATCATTTGATTTTGTTATAACGCAGGCTGGAATGCTGTCAGAGAAATATTTGAAAATATTTCTATAATTATTATTACTTCTCGAAGATTTCGAGAGTTTGCACAAACGTCCGCAACGCTTTGATCTTTAAGGAGAAAGAGCAAATTTATATTTTAATTTTTAACAGCTCAAATTATGTTTCAAAAGTGTTGTTCTTTCAAACTTACACTTGAGAGAACATGCGAATGGTAAAAGAAGGCAATGAAAATAAAGCAGTAGCTTTCGTTTTCAAACAGGGAATTTATTTTTGCTGCGAAATATTTCATTCAAAGTCGATTTTTGTATTTGTTAACGAAGGTTGAGAAAATACCTTTATTTCTAGTTAATCCTGTACGGGCATTGAGCAGAGAAGTTACAAGAGAGGTGAATTTCACTTAAAATATTTTGGGTTAATGGATATGTAGTTCAAATTTATTCTGTGAAATGTTATATGTTTGAAATAATATATCAATACAAGTTTATTCAAAATAATATATAGTATACCTTAAGTGCTCAAAAGTTAAGTTTTTTCGAACATCTTGGCAGTTGGAGCTCTTCATAAAAATGTAATATCTTAAAATCCAAACTGGTAACATGAAATAGATAACTTATAGGAGGTATTCAAAACTGGCCCAAAACCCAAGGAAATGTGGTACACTTTTTTGTACATTTATTTTTATCACCAGTGATTTTTACATTAGATTTGGTTATGATTTTTTTCATATCGAAAATCTATCCGTTACGAGTTTTGTTGTTAGTTATTTTGTAGTATCTGTGTTTTGTGGTATTGTATCTAAAAGGTGCTGCTATGTTCAACAATATCAATTACCCCGGAAAACTCTTGAACAGAGGAACTTTGATATAGGGACTTCTTTGCTAAGTGCTATGTTCTTATTAAATGTTGATGACTACCATGTTCACATCTCTATATATTTCTTCATAGTGTGCTATGTGGAGTAACTCATCTGGGTATAAGCCTTTCCATTGTCGCAAGTTTCTTAATCACGAAAGCTTCTTGCTTCTTTCAATTTTTCCATATAAGATTAGTCGAAGCAACCATATCAGGGTTCTCTTATTATATGTCCAAGGTACTCAAGTTTCCTATGTTGATATTACTCAGAAGTTGTTGGTCGTGCTCCATTCTTCCAAGGATTTTTTGTGTCATTATTGATTCTGTTTACCAATACTTGCAGATCTACTGGGTTTTCAGTTAGAAATACGGTATCGTCGGTATATCTGATACTATTAATTGTTTCTCCTTCTATTAAAATTCTTTTTTGGCCCTTTAGGAATGATCTGAATATATTTCCGAATAAACATTGAAGAGTGTACGGAAAGTATGCACCTTAGTCTTGAGCCTCTCTTAATCTTGACTGGTATCAATTTTTTGTTATTCACGGTAATGTTTGTTTGCTCCAAATACAAATGCCAAATCAGTTTAATATCTTTGTCATCTAGTTGGATGTTCTGCAGAGTTGACATTAGCTGGACGCGATCAAGGGTTTTTCAGTTTATCAGAATCAATATATAAATTAATTTATAAACAAAGACAATTACACACACATACAAAGTAATACGTTTGTTTTAATCTTTCAAATATTAACCTACAGACTAATATAGATATTTTTATTTTATCCTGATGATTTTAGTCATTATGTTATAAAAAAGTTATGTAATAATTCTATTGTCATCCACCCTTGACACTTTTCAAGTTATTCAGACTTTTTAAAGTTGGTGAAAATTAGGTGTAAAGTTTTCGTTACATACACACACACACACACACACACACACACACACACACACAAGAGCAAAGATCGATGAGCTCTTGAAGTTCATTGGGCCTAGGCACAATGTACATCATGAGATCAAGAAACTGGCACACGCCATTAAGTCAGAATATGACAAATATCAGACGTCAACGACGCGGCCACCTCCTGTAGCGAAACCTGCTACAACACAGACATCGCCAGTAAAGGTGTCAAACACTCAGACACAAGGTGAAAAGCAAAAGGAGGTCCCAAAAGCGGCTGCCTCAAAAGCAGCCAACTCAAAACCGACTGCATCAACACCGGCGGCCCCAAAGCAGGCGGCTTCAATAAAAGTAGCCTCAGTAGCAAGGACCTCGCCACCGAAGGCCTCGCCTTCAGTAGCCCCATCAAGTAAGGCACCACTAGTTAAAACTCTTAAACCGGTGCTACCTAGCAAGCTAAAGCCCGGTAAAGAAAGTTGCCAGAACATCGGGCAAATCACCCAGGCAACAACAAGTAGGGTGGTCAATTCAGAAGCGGAGAGAAACAATGTATTAAAACCCAAGTTTAAACCGCAGACCAAAAAACAACCTTCAAACCAGTCGACTGACTGGCAAGTGGTAAAGAGGAAAAAGGCCCCGAGGACCAATAAGCAAAAACCAGCCCAACATTGTACGCTGCTTATAAAGAAAGGCGAGAAGAGCTCCCATGCAGATATCTTGCGAGGTATCAAGAATGATCCCACCTTGCAGGATATAGGCAAAAAAGTCAATAAGATCCGACGAACAGCTAAGGGAGATCTACTTTTGTTATTCGCCAAGGCAGACGCTCAGGAGATGGAGCGCTATTGTAACGCCATCAAGAATAAGCTCCCAAGCGGGGCCACTGTACAATCTCGAATACCCCAAATCCAGATTGAAATTAAAGACCTGGACGAGATCAGTACCAAGGAAGAGGTAGTAAACCTGCTCAAAGATAATATCGACGGCCTGGCAGAGATCACTGAGGAGGCAGTGAAATCACTTCGACGGGCATATAGATCAACACAAACGGCAGTTGTTTGTCTCCCAGAGGTCCAGGCCAAGAAAGCCATCGCACTTGGAAAGCTGAAACTTGCGTGGGGCACAGTACGTGTTCGCGAGAGGATCAGCCTTCGACGGTGCTTCAAATGCTGGCACTTTGGGCACAAAGCCCAGGCGTGCAGAGGCAAGACTGACCGAAGCAGTTGTTGTCACAGATGCGGAGGCGCTGGTCACAATGCCTCGGCTTGTCAACAACCTGCCAAGTGCTTACTCTGCAAAGAGAAAGATAGTAGGTCAGACTGCCGGCACGTTGCGGGTAGTTGGAAATGTCCGATCTACCAACAGGCGATGAGAGCAGCACAAGCCCGCAAATGAAAGTACTGCAACTCAACCTCAACCATTGCGAAGCAGCCCAAGACCTACTGGTACAGCGGGTGCGGGAATTGGATTGCGACGTAGCCATAATCTGCGAGCAGTACAAAAACTTCGACACCCTGTCCTGGGTAAATGACACAACGGACAGAGCAGCGATATGGGCTTGCGGTAAACTTCCGTTCCAACAACTCCCAAATACCCCCGAACCATGGCTTGTGAGAGCCAAAGTGGGAGGGGTCCACTTTTATAGCTGCTATGCACCTCCTAGTGCACAGCTCGAGGAGTTCGAGTTATTCTTGGACACCTTGGCGGAGGATGTACGGAAGCGTGAATCGGTCGCCATCGCAGGAGATTTCAACGCCTGGGCAATTGACTGGGGATGTCGGGAAACGAGCGCGAGAGGACGAGCTCTCCTTGAGACCATGTCTTCGCTCAACCTGGTACTCCTCAACACAGGAGCCGTAAGCACATATCGCAAAGGCACAGCCAGCTCCATTATCGACGTAACATTCGTTAGCAGCAACCTAATTAAAGGGGGCTGTGAGTGGCGGGTCGATGAGGAGTTTACTAATAGCGACCACCAAGCTATTATTTGGGAAATCAACACCACTCCCAAACGAAGATTGTGTGTCAGTCGTGCGAGGTCACAGCCAGTCGGATGGAACAAAAATGCTTTCGATGCTGATTCATTCGCCTTGGTTATGGAGCAGGAACCATTGTCAATAGCAACAAGCGCAGAAGCCACTGCCAAAGAGGTAATGACAAGCGTTGTCAAGTCCTGCGATGCTTCCATGCCAAGGAGACGGCAGAACAACAGCCGCCCACCAGTTTACTGGTGGAACGACACGATCTCACAACACCGACGAGAGTGTCTCAAAGCACGAAGGCTGCATCAACGAGCACGGAGACGCGACAGGGTCACAACAGAAGAACTAAGGCTCGACTATGAGATCAAAAGACAACAACTACGAAGAGCCATTCTCTCAAGCAAGAGATCCTACTGGAAGGAATTGTGTGACGAAGTTAATCAAGATCCATGGGGAAAACCGTATAAAATCGTGATGCATAAAATTAAGGCCCCTCCCATGACATCAACGAACTGCCCCGAATCATTGCACCGCATTGTCACTCACTTGTTTCCTGCAAAGCCTGAGCTACCCGCTAATCCTTCGTGGCAGGTGAGGGACGAAGATATACCATCAGTGACTATGAGTGAGCTGATGAGCTCGTGCAACCGGCTCCAAAACGGTAAGGCTCCCGGTCCAGATGGCATACCTAACATCGCGCTAAAATGCGCCATAGCCAATAGGCCTGACATGTTTCTACACATGTATGAGACCTGCCTAAAGCAGGGGGTTTTCCCGAGTAAGTGGAAAAAGCAGAGGCTTGTGCTCCTCCCTAAAGGGGGAAAGAAACCTCCAGACGAACCGTCATCATATCGTCCCCTCTGTATGTTGGACTCTGCGGGAAAACTCCTTGAAAGGATAATAGCAGATAGGCTGGAGCCCTACGTTGAGCCGAAACTTTCCACCAACCAATTCGGGTTCAGAAAGGGGAAATCAACCATCGATGCCGTGAAGCTCGTTACCAGCATCGCCAGAGAGGCTATCTCGGGAAAGAGATGGAGAAGGGGTGGAAAAAAGTACTGTCTAATAGCCACCCTGGATATCAAGAACGCCTTTAACTCGGCCCGCTGGGACCGCATTTTGGAGGCTCTTGTCAGGATGGAAGTTCCGCAGTACTTGCGCAGAATGGTTTCAGCGTATTTCAAGGACCGCATCTTGTTGTACCAAACTGAAAATGGGCAAGTAGACTATAAGATCACAGGAGGTGTACCTCAGGGCTCTGTTCTTGGCCCCCTCTTATGGAACGTAATGTACAACGACCTGCTCCTGCTCGGTCTGCCTGAGGGCGTCAGGCTAGTGGCATTCGCCGATGATGTGGCATTGATCATAGTGCGCAAGCACATAGAGGAGATACAAACAACCTTCTCATTCGCTATAGCCACAATTCAGCATTGGATGCTCGCAGCGGACTTGAGTTTAGCAGAACAAAAGACCGAAACACTTCTTGTTAGCAGTCGAAAGGCAAGGGAAACCATCACCCTCAAAATAGGCGACTCCTACATACAGTCGCAGCCCTTCATCAGCTATTTGGGGGTGCTCCTGGACGCACGGCTCAACTTCAAAGAGCACATAATCGCGGCCAGCAAGAAAGCAGCTAGGGTACAGGGGGCATTATCTAGAATAATGCCGAATGTCGGAGGCCCTAGACAGATAAGAAGACAGCTACTGGCAACAGTAACTACTTCTGTTTTGTTGTACGGGGCACCGGTATGGGAGAAATCGCTCGAGCTACCATCGTACCGCCGGAAAATGAAATCAGTCCAGCGGCTCTCAGCGATTCGAGTGGCATCATCCTACCGCACTGTGTCTTACGAGGCGGTGAGTGTGATTGCCTCTACCCTACCAATCGACATCCTGGCTGCAGAAAGGGCACGGCTTTATCGCAGAAAGTCAGAGAAAGACCAACCGACAGGAAACAGCGATGAAAGAGCCATGAGTCTAGGGCAATGGCAGGAGAGGTGGGACAGCTCTACTAAAGGCCGGTGGACATATCGACTGATACCTAACATCAGTCGTTGGGTCAACCGCCAGCATGGGGAGGTTGGGTTCTACATCACTCAACTCCTGACTGGACATGGATGCTTTCGAGCATACCTGCACAGGTTCAGGAGGGCAGGAGGAGGGCAAACTCCCCAAACTGCCCACACTGTACGGACGTGATAGAGGACGCGGAACACGTGTTCTTCTCCTGCCCCCGGTTTCAGGATCAACGTGCTGAAGTGGAGAGGATTCTGGAGACTAATATCGTTCCAGAACAATTAGTAGAAGCCATGCTGAAGGGCCCCCAAGCCTGGAACTTGGTATCAGATTACGCGGAGACTATCCTCAAAGAACTCCGCAATACGTTCGAGGAGTAGGCTTTAGAGGCTTTCAATGTAAGAGCAGTAAACATCTGCAATGAACCACCCTTGCGAAGTAGTATTGACTAAGAGTGCCGCAGGGGACCATGGTTGTAGGAGAAAGAGGTTAGGGTTTTAGCGGGTATACGGTATACTGGTTTCAATGCAACGACTTACTCTTGCTTTGAAGTCATTGCATCGGGAGTCCCGCACGACGGCTAGCACGTGCTAGCTAAGTACGCAATGTATTTCCCCCCTCTTCGGATAAAAAAAAAAAAAAAAAAAAAAAACACACACACACACACACACACACATATATATATATATATATATATATATATATATATATACATACAGGTCAACATACTTAAAAGAGTGTTATTTTATATCTTCTAAATTTTATAGTGCACAGTGCGTAAATACCTTAATTATCCTGCATAAAATCTAGAGTTGAAAATTCATTGGAATTGATCTGCAATCACTCGATCTTGGTTCGATTTGAGAGGATTATCCGAATGTTCCAAATTTCACATGTCACTATTCCGTATCACCGTACTGATCCAATCTTTGCAATGATACGTTTAACCACGACTAGTTTGTATGTGTCCTAGAATTTAACTTCTAGCTCTAATGTTTAATTGTTTTGGGTCAACTATTATGATATAACGTAATTATTAACAAAAAACTGTTTATTAAATAAGAACTGTATACCTATATTCCACTATAATTATGTGCGATTGTTTTCTGTTGAGATTTATGCTTAAATTTAATGTATCCAATTTACAAGCATTGCAAGTTTCACTGTCCTCCGGGAATAAGACATTTGTTGAACCGAGTAAGGCAGGCGCTGGAACATTTTCCTCTTGAGACAAAAAATTAATAACTGACAGTCTAGTAAAGTAATATTTTTGTTAGACGTTACAGTTTTCCCCAAGTGTATGAAGTAACGCAATAAAGGAATTCATCATTTTTAACAGATTCTAGTTCTAGATTACAGTGACAGGAAAATGTGCGAAAAAATTTTTAAAGACCATATTTCTTTTAATAAAATTACATTTTTTAATTTAGCGGGGTTTTATTAGTATTTAGTGAATTTATTTGGGGTATTTAGTATTTTGTATTCAACTTATGTGTGGTATTGTAATTATTTAATCATTTGTGATTTTTATTAAGAAAAATAACACAAATTTACACAATTTATTACAAAGAACATCATTGCTTCAATATCAACTATGCTAGAATGTGAGTAGAATGGGATTGGTTATAAATGGCTACTTGGTCGTTGGAAACTATTGGATTATCCTGCTTCAGCTATTTAATTACATGTAGTGATTCAATAATCGCTTATTTATATTTTATATATTAATCTGCACTCTAAGGTGTTCTGTCTACTGTGTATTGATACATACACAGTCTGGCCGAAGTAAATAGACTGTTGTTCATTATACTCTAGCTTAGAATAAAGATCTTTTTAAATCGTAATCTTCCATAATTTGCAAATAGTCCAATCGAGATCTGTTTTGGGTTGGCTGTTCTCGTGTTCGATTTTTAGAAATACGATTTAGCATTAGTAGAATATGCCACCATAAGATTTACTACATTCGTCAGTTATTTAATTGATATGCAATTTTAACAATTGATTACTAATAGAAAAATACGTTTTTGTTGGGTTGCTTGTCAACATGTGGCCACAAGTATTTTTAATAAACTCTTTTAATTTATTTTTAATACATTTTTGTAAAGACACTTATTCACAACGGATTTTAATAATTAAAGTTTACAGTCAGTTTTTTTCTCTAATCGACAAAGTAGGGTTTAGTATTTAAAAGTAACCACAAATGGGGTTGCCGATGGTAAAAGGTCTGTAAGTTTAAGATAAGGTAAAAGAGATTCCGACCACAGCTGTACATCAGCTGTATGTCAATACAAGTTTCAGAAGTGCTGATTGACATGGTCACTGTCAATCTGCACTGCAAATATACTCGTTTTTAGAACCGAACCAACATTTTTAAAAACAAAATGTATTTACCAAAAATGAGGTTTATGAAGCAAGAATGTAATATTCTTTTGTTCTGGAGGTGCAATACGTACCGGATTGAAAATGACTTCTAGATTTCTTAAAATTGCAGTTAAAGAATACTACTTTAAATAAATAAAATGTACAGTAACACTTTTTCAGAAAAAAAAACAGTACTAATAAAACGCATTGCTTTAATACAAGGATTAGAATTTAATGTAATTTGTTAACAAATCACTTTACTTAAATACTAGTAATATGATTTTAATATATGAAACACTTAAATCTTAGTTTTTATTTTTTTTTTATTTCAAGGGGTAATATTAAGTTCGCAGCATGAATCTCTTTGACTTCATTGAATTAACATGACAGTTTCGTTGAAAAATGTCTAGCTCGGGCACCGTTTTCAATGGCATTAAAGAAAATGTAAAATATGCAAATAAATGTTACATAAACTTAATTATAAAACTTCAAAAAAATCGGATGGCAGTATAAAAAGTTCGGACCATTTCAGGCTCATTTTTTTTATTTTAACACTACTATCTCGCTAAGTGTTTTCTAAATGTGAAAATTTGTGAACATGCTTGGAACCTAGGTCACAAAATACAATTTGACAATTCAACTATACTTCACAAAGAACAACATAACATAAAACGAAAAATAAAATAGCCTGTGATTATTCTTTGAAATGAAGACAATGACTAGTAATATAAATGGACCCCGCACTCTCATATACGATCGAACGAAAAATGGGTTGAAACATGAGACAAAAATAGAAAGAGACACAGATATATTTGTTTACAAATATTCCGGCACCAACAGTAGCGTCCAACCTACATTAAATTAAAGGTCATGTTACTCAGATTTAAAATAATATAACTACGTACCCAGAGGCGGCGTAAGGCGTAGGCGGTGTGGGCCACCGCCTATGGCCTCGCACCGCCCACGGCCTCGCGGGGTAAAGGGTCTCGCACCGCCCACGGCCTCGCAGGGCAAAGGGCCTCGAATCTTAATTTCAAATGATTTTTGATTTTATAGTCCCTTCTTGCACCATCAGAGGGCCTCGAGAAATGTATTTTGCCCACATTAAGTTTACTTCTTGCGCCGCCTCTGTACGTACCTAATCCACAAATATAAATAATAATAATAAAACCCATTAAAATATGTGCTCAATAAGAAAAGCACTGAGTGGCTTAATTACTAATATGTAACAGTAATTATCAAAATATTTATATATTCACGTAAAAATTTAGTTTTATTTACTGCTTAAACGACCTTTTGTAAAACTCCGTTTACACCTTTATGATCTGACACTTACCGGTGAGAAGATACTTCGGCAAACGAATATGCCGTTTTCCTGCATGTAAAAAACTGAAATAACACCTTATTATTGTTTTTTACACTTAAACAAAATAATCACTGATTTCAAACAAGTTTCAACCCCAAAACACTTTAAAAAATATAAATTAAGAAGTTAACCTCAATTCAAAATGTAAATAAGCAAACTTGCGGTATTGCCTACTGGACATAAAGCAGAACTATTTTTTGGAAAACATCTTTCAACTCATTTTTATTGTAAACAGGCAGGTCTATTTATATTAGTAGTCATTGAATGAAGACGATTGTATCGGTTCTACTTCTGTAGAATTCAATCATATTTGGTTACCGACAATTAAGGAAGAAATTAGTAATGGACATCTCCTTTTGAGCAACCCAGTATCAGTTTTTCCTAGATTTTCCCTTATGATGTTAATGGGAATACTAAAACATAAGAATTCTTTGATCACACTAAAGAGTTTTCAGTTTTCAAGTTCTTCCAACTTGAAAACTGTAATACATGGTCTTTAGAATTTTTTGGCCTACCTGTTTATATAGAATTTTTCTTATGTCAACTTAAATGTCGTATCTCAAACTTTCATTTTACATTTTATATTTTCAACACATATTTAAAGTCATTGAAAACGAGGTCAGAAGAGACCTGGAAACGTTTGGTTTTTACTTGAATATACAGATTTTAGTTTCGATTGTGGTATTATTTCCCAAGAACACATAAAAACATCTCGGTAAGTATTATATATACATTAAAACTAAATAGAGATCTACCTGTTTGTAATAAAAATAGCCATTACAATATTTTTTTCTAATTTGAGAATGAGATTTTTAAAAATTGCTCAATGGAAGATGTACAAAATGATTAATGCATGTGAAAATTGAGTCAGAAACATTTTGAGCCTTACAATATTGATAATGCTAGGGGGTACTCGATATCTTCTTTGTTCATGCACAATAATTTTGCAATCTAGCTCTTTCCAAAAAATATGAACATTTTTCCAACTTTCGCTGGACACCAAATACAGTATTATATTAATAGCTGAATTTTTACATATAGTGAAGCTCTCAGCCTTTCAAACCCATTTTGGGTAAACCACATTTCATTATTATGATACCTTAGGGATTTCCTTTAATTTTAAAATTTACACTAATCGGCCTCATAAAATTACCAAGTGTGGCAACTAATGAAATACTGTATATGGATTGCAAAATTAGTGGCAAACACTGCATTTTTTATAGTAAATAAAAAGTAATATGCCTGAATTTTTGGTTGCATCAAATATTTTCTTCAGCTTCCGTTCGATAACTTTCTAAAATTTCTTTTTTAACCGACTTCCAAAAAGGAGGAAGTTATCAATTTCTTCTCCTGTGGTGCACCGTTTTGAATGAATATGGTCTTGTTTAATAGAGTATATATCCGGATTGGTGAAACTTCAAATTTTGGAAAAGAATTCTATTGGTAAAGTGATAAAATTTGTGAATGAACACATGCGTGCATGGAAATCGACCAATTTTCCTAATATTTTAGTCGATTTTTCGATACCTCCTTATGGATGTGTACAGTTTTTTAACGTTTAATCTATTAAGGAAGATCCTTAGGTGATTTCATAGACTTTTCTGCGACGTGCAACTTGCAGTTTTGCAGAAAATCTCAGAAAATTCCAAAATTCTTATCAAAAATTTCATCGAAATGACATAACGGACATTTCATCATAAATATTTTAATTCCAACGTAATAGTGCGATAATATTAGGCACTGGAAGTTTTAATTGCGAATTTGAAAATTTTCTATGTACATCTCAAGCATATAGGTAGTAAAGCACAGTATTTTCGGCTCCTTAAATCAATGAGTACCAAGCTCGTTTTGTTTGTATACCAGACAAATACCTATTTAAATGCAAATTTTTCCATTTTGCGAAGACGGTGCTTTTGGTTGTCACATTCTCCCGGCCTAATAGAAAATTCAGTGACAACACATGTCAAACTTTAAACTGCTATTTGGTACGTTTATAGACAGGGTGTTTAGTTATAGCAAACAAAATCACAAAGTAAAGTGATAGAAGGAGTTGCATTTATATGAAGCTTGAAATATAGGACGGACTAGAATGATAGTGGTCTGTAGGCAGCCGTATATACAGGATGGTTGGAATATAGGGTGGACTGGACGTTTGGTGGCATAAAAATGCTGGAAAAAATGTGAAATTAAAATTATATAGGGTGATTAAAAAACAGTTATATGATGCGGACATAAGCAAATCATATACAGGATGGTTGAAATATATGCTGCAGTTGAATTATATTTATACAGTGTGATTAAAAAATTATTTCTTTTATAGTCCATAAGGAGTTGCATAAAGTGTGGAGAGGAATTAATGTTACAACGGTCGATAATATAAAATGTAAAAAATGAACTGATTTATGGGCGAGCCCACAAGGAGTTATATACTATTGTTGAAATATAGGACGGATGTGACACCTTAAATATGGGATGGATTCAACTCCGTCCTATAGAAGTCAGCTAACAAATTTATGCTTGTCCGTGGGCAGTCGTATGTACAGGATGGTTGGTACATAGGTTGGGGTGGAATTATCTATAGTTATACAGGGTTGTCAAAAAAAGTTGAAAAAAGGTTACATGGCGTACTCCATTAGGCATAAATATATTTTGGGCTTATTAAGTCAACGCGTACTAGTACATTTTGTTCGTAAAGATTTACCTGTCAATTTAAATGAGAAAGTGTCATTGTGTAATGTTGAGGCTTTCGATGTTACCTGGTTCTGTCTATTAAGGTTATACATACAAAATAAAATTTCAAAAATACTAAAAAGTTGAAAATAAAACATTTTTTAAAAAAATATAACCGACTTCTACCTATAACTAATAAACTAAAAATAATTATAACAAAATACAACTCTAGCAAATAAATAACACATTCAGTGTTGTTAGGTACCTATCCAGGAAGAAAAAAATGTAAACATTAAAAGGTGCTCATTCTGCACAAATTAATTACCTACCAATCTAGTATATTTTGCAGTCGGTGCCAAGCAACAATCAAATTTGATGAATTAGTAGATAAGTACGCAATGAAGGATTTTAGATTTGCTTGGCACCGGCTTCAAAATATAGTATATTATATTGTATAGTAGATTGGTAGGTAATTAAGTTGTACAGAATGAGCACCTTTTAATGTTAACATTTTTTACTTCCTGGATAGGTACCTAACAACATCGAATGTGTTATTTATTTGCTATAGTTGTATTTTGTTATAATTGTTTTTAGCTTTTTAGTTATAGGTAGAAGTCGGTATATATATATATATATATATATATATATATATATATATATATATATATATATATATATTTTAAATGTTTTATTTTAGCTCTTTTTCGGCGATGTTTACTACTGTTCGGTGGAAAAATTAATTTGCTTTTATTGCAATAAATCAACCTCTATGATTTTCGAACATCGAACATTAGGTAGATACTTATCTACCGAGCTGTTTGAACTAACTTTATTTATTTGTTTAACAATGTTCCTGAGTTTAGCAGAAGTTTTTAAACTGGAGCATATCGAAATTCTTATTTCTAAAATACTCCCAGAGACATTCTCGTAAAATTTTTCCACCCGACTGCCAAAGTAAGCCATTTCTGAACAGATCCCGTCTGGACTAAAACGGTTATGCTATTTGAGGCATTTTTGTAATATTTCTATATATTTACTTGGGAAAGGTAAGGTAGAGGCGTAATGTTTTTCGATTCGTTTTCATAGAGAGAAAATAATAAATATAAAACTCGCACATATTTCACGAAACCTTTCAATTTATTATTATTAATGCAAAATCCATTTTTTTAAAACTGTGGTTTCTATAAGCTTAGTGTGGTGAACGTCAGGCTATGCATATTGAGTAGTTGAGTAGTTGTTGCAATAGAAGTTTACAAAAATACATTGGGAGCTACAGCCTGCAAAAGGTTAAAGATTTGACTAAAAATTATGCAAAAATTTCCAGTTACTAAAGAGAAATGTACTCCGGACTTTTTAGAATTGAACTCTTTTTTAAATATATCCTTATTGTCTCAGCCCTGTTTGTAATTTAAGCAAATTACAAATCAACTTAACAGTTGTCTGAACCCAATACATTGTCGTTGTCAATATTATTAAATTTTGTGCTCCTGGAATTTTTCTTTTCGTCACTACTTTTATTTCAAAAGTGTCTGAATTTATAATTGAATCAAAGTGAAGTAGGACGTTTTATTTGGTTGTTTCTAACAAAAACTCTTCCTTCCAGATATTCTGGGAGAAAGAATTGTCTACAGTATCATGATCAAACATTATGTGCATAAAAATAATATGTGTAGATATATCAGTTCTGGGTGCATCAATAACTTTGTGTTTAAACCGTATTAACTTTTTTTGTTCGATAGCTATATGTGGTAAATTCAAAATTTCGATTTCATTGTCATTAAACTTGCAGCTAGATTCTTGAATTTACTCGTTTCGTTTTTTTTATTGTTATTCCATTCTACCATATGTTGACTAATTTTGATTTGGCACATCACTTTCAGAAATGTCGTGTCGGTATTCCTTATTATATAGACACAAACCAAAAGTACATTGTTCATATTTGGAAGTAACTTCTCATTAATTTTTTATATGTTTTGTTTGTAATCCTGAAACATCCTAGTGTATTAAGTCATACAAATGCTTATCTAAGAGTAAGCAATACCAAGATTTCTGGAAAACACGTAGTTAGATTAAAATTGTTCAACTACGTACTAACCCGTGTACGTGTCTAGAAACTAGAACGGGATTGCACTAATTTCTTAACAGAAGCAGAAAACTGAAAATACGCGAAACCTATGTGTTGAGTACGAACGATGAAATTGGATCACCCCTCATGACTCTAAATAATCGTTGTCGGCAAACGCTGTTAATAAAATATCAAATCAGAACCCTAAGTACGACATGGCCTTAAATCAATGAAATTGCAATTCTCTGATTAATTTGACACACATGAGAATTAGCAATACAGAGAAAAATCAAGACCATCCCTGAGGCAGATTTTTTGTAAAAGAGCTTTGAAACAGTTAATACTTCTTTGTTACACCAGAGAGGTGTAAGGAAAAAATCCAATGAACAAATACTTTAGTTATAATAGATTTATATAAAATATGATGTATTGATGCAATTCAAAATTATTAGTTCTAATTTTCTTGTAGGTGAAATACGTCTGGCTCAACCGCTGACCGAAATTTTCTCAATTTCTCATACTGGACAGCCCATCTTGTTAAAAGTGGTCGCGGAAGAAGTACGCACAAGCCCCGATGAAGCTCCTTCTCAGTCTACTACGATCCAATTAGCTTTTATACCTCCAAGCCCTATATCGAACAAATCAGCAATATTTGGTGCTACAGAGTACATAACATTACTGGATGAAAACTCAGCCCCAGGAACAGCACTAGAATTAGCGCAAGCAAACATTAACGTCGAATTGGGTGAATCGTTAACTTTGGAACTTCAAAATAATAACGGTAATGTTGGAATTTGTTCGAACCTTAAAGAAAAATATACGTTTCACTTTTTAGATACTTTTATTATTACATCTACCATGTTAGAAAGAAGTTCAAGTTTTAAAGTAATCGTGAAAGACCCAGCTTTGCTCGATTATGAAAAAAGAAAATCCGTTCAATGTTACATTATAGCTAAAGATATCAAAAACGGAAATTATACTGCGAGAACGAAACTGACAGTAATTTTAAACGATGTGAATGATAATCCTCCAAAATTTTCCCAGGAAGAATATCACGGTAAGTGATGTTAAATATTTTAGGTTTAATATAGGGTTATACATTTTCTGTCGGTTTAAAAACAATCTTCACACCGAAAATAAATTTTCTTTATTTCCATACCATTCACAATTAATAACACACTACTGTTCTTAGATTAAGTGAGGTGCATCAAAAGTACATCACCCGTTTTACTACTGTACGGCTTCTCCTGTGCGGGCCCATTTATAATCCAACTTAGTAGCTCTCTAATTCTTCTCGTAAAAACTCGAAATACGTTTTTTTGCTAATCGTTTGTTTGTTTGCTTTTTATTATGGTGTTTAATGTCAATTCCCCTATTACTAATGTCAAGTTAAACGTTGTAACACTGACCCTTCTTTAATTCTAATCGTTCTGTTCAGAATCGTCTTCTTCATGACAGGCAGCCAGTTGTTCCAAATGGACCACCTTTATCTTGGCCCCCGGATTCCGGCGAAAGTGATAGATAGACCTCGTCGTTGAAATCCGAGTGAATTTGTCTTGAGATAGTAGCTTGATAGTAGAGAGATTTAATAAGACTCTATAAACTATTTTTTCTAAAGTGGTAAACAGTAACCAACGGGATCGAGATGAACACATACCTCGATTCCTGCTCGCATACAGATCCTCAGCTTATGTTTTGTTCGGAATTAAAATAAGACTTCCATGTGACCTGGCTTTTGGGACGTCAGATGGATTCCCTACGGAAATGAATGATTATTTATTTCGATTTTTTAGTTTCCCCCCCAGAAGTACCCCTAAAATCAATTTCTTCTTTTACGATATGTACTCCTGATCGGGTCACCAAACTATACATTGATACCAAATTTCAACCTCTTCCGTCCAGTAGTATAGGAGAAAATTGCTGTGATGTGACAGAGGTAGATCTCCGGAGTGATATTATAAGGGTATCCGTATATTGTATATACGGAACCCGAAAACAATTTCTTTTCGTAATTGAAACATAATTTGCTACTGTTGTCACGTCAGTGCCTTGCAAGACAATTTTCTCAAAAACTGTAAAACTCATATCGTGTCATAGAAGTCGATTATCTGTTGATAAAGTTCAAAAAATATGTTTGTGCATCATAGTTTATAATAACGTTGCACTAATAGTCATGTTCAGATAATATACACTTCATATCAATCATATTATGCTTTTATGATTTACTTATTGCGGGAACGGGAAAGAATTATGGCAACAAATGACTTGGTAAGGAAGCGGATCCCAGCTGCAGGTGCTAGAATGAAAACACGGTATGAGTTAAAAGTAAATTCAACCGAATTTCAACAACGCGATGGGGCGTGAAGGACAAGTTGCCAATTGTCATTCTTATGGGATGGATCCTACAAGGTTATGAAGAGGATAAAGGATAAATTCAACGCAGTCCACGGACAAAGATGAATGTTGTCCATCTGGGTCGTTTGGGCCTCTATCCAGGTGATGATGCTTCTAATCGGGATGATTAGAAAAGGCGGGAAGGGGGGCAGTGGCATGGAAAGTTATAAGACTGGGGGAGGGAGGACCCTGCAAATACAAACTAGATGTCACTGTCAGCAAATGGTAATTCACCCAAAACTTCTGATTTATAGGTTAGTGTTCTGCGACACAAGAGTTAATTCAGTTGATTAGCGCGTTCAGTTTAAATGAATTTATAATGTCTATTGTATTTGAAAGTTAAAAATTGTTATGGTCATTGAGGCATTAATTGGACGACCAGTGTGTAATTCGAACCCGGATGAATTCATTACAGTTCTAATTAGGGAAAGACGACCATACAGATATTTATGAAAATGGTCTACAACCCTGATTATTGCGGGCACTTATTTTTTGGTGTCACAGTAATTCCTTTATGGTTTCGGAAATCCACAGCTGAAGTACTCGATTACCCTCTCTCTTATGTAGAGTTTCCTAAATAGCGGGTATCACTATTGGCATCTTCGAAACGGTAAGTGCTCCGAGATCTGGTAAATTAAAAGAAAATTGCCTTTTTGATCGATGTTCAATATTTTTTTTGTTGTGAAATACGCCTAAACTAATTTGGTTGTATATTTAAAAATATATTGTTTGAAGATACAGTATAAATTTGAAAGCAATGTAATTTTTTTACACTACAACAAATTGTCTTTAACGTTTCATGTTCTGGCCAACACTACTGAGTTTTTTTTTCAATACGGACCTAGAATTATTATTCGAAATTTTGAGAGGAAATCTATTTTTTTATGCAACCATGTATTTATTCCAGGAATATGGTTATCTACTTTTAAACGAAAATTTGATCATCAGGAAATTCTAAACAATATATTAAAAGATGTATTAAACAGAAACATTAAAATCTTCAAATATAATCGCTGTAATGCATAATACTTTTATTTAAAAACAAAAACTAAATAAAAGAACTAGTATTTCGGTAAACTATAACATTTTTTTCATTAAAAGCCTGTTGAATTGTTATAATTTTGGGGCCTACTTCGATGTACCCATCTTTAGTAAAACCTCATGCAGAAAAATCCATTGAGGTAATATCAGGTGATCTTGAGACGAAGTAGATAAAAATCAAGTTAAAACCCTAACTTTGTTGAAAGATGAACGGACCTACAAGTTTTCCGAGCCACACATTGATAATTGATAGCAAAAATGCTCTGTAAACCTGGTTCAGGGTGGAAGTGTCAATTATCTTGAGTCCAGCGGTAATGTATACTGCGGTTAAACCATCCGTTATTGGTAAATCAACTTTCTACAAATTTAGGGGGAAATATCATTGAATCAGTATCAAGAACTGCAACTTTTCGCTAATTTAACCGACCTCATAGCGCTTACCCTTTAGGAGGTAACAATAGTCGCACACTATATATTTTTTGCTATTTTGTAAATGATTAAAAAGCGACCGTCATATATTAGGAAATAATGGTTCAAGTATTGTTCTTCAATGTTGGATTAGTATTTACTCGTTGTTAGTTAGAAAAATATATAACCGAGGCTGCGCGATGATTCCATAACTCTCAATAGTAGTGATATTACATTTCTTTCTTCCTTTGATGACCAATAGAATGTATGCTTCTTAGCGCTTGTTGAAAACTTTTAAAACTTCGTAGTGGATATTTCTGGGTACTGCCCATACTTTAATGATTTTATGTGTTATACTTTTACTCAAACTAATAAGACAGGACGGTAACGGTTTACTTATTAGAAGGAAAATGTCTGCAAAGAAGGTTCTGAGGCACGAAGTGGAAGAAGCTATGAAGGGAAGAGGATTTTCGGCCGGATATTGGGAAGACAGTGACATATATGTACAAAACACCTGAATAAGGAAGGCAGCTTCACTGTCGGAATCCTGAATATTTATATCATCATCAACAAGATCATCATTAACACATTCAGCTATATTCAACTTTCAATTTCATGGTGTAGCCTCCCTGAAGAAATGAAAGATGACAGAGAAACTTGAAGAGCTGTTGAAATGGAATACTTAAGGTCTTGAGAAGAAACGAAGAAGAAGAGCTTAAGGTCTGTGAGAAGGACTGAATGACTTTATTGAAGAGAATTGAAGAGTCTTTTTGACTAACTGAAATGAAGAAGAAGTGGACTAAAGAATTGAAACACTGGCTCGAAGGATTGAGAAGAAGAACATATTTTAGACAGTTATTGTCGAGAACACGAGGCTAGAGGTTGAGGAATTGACCCTGGAATAACTAAAAGCGTGAAGAAATATATTAATAAAGAGAAAAGCTGAGCAGCTAATCGGAGACAGTTTAAGGTCTTGAGGGAACAGATGAAGAGCTTAAGGTCTTTTCGTGGGAAGAATCGAGACGATGAATAATATTTTTTAGAATTTTACAGGTCATATCTTACTATGCTGCATCTGTGCTGGTTGGTAAGGGGCCACTCTCGATTACTCTGATTTTTGCCATTTTCATCAGAGACGGCTGTATTCTCGGAATTGTATCACAATTTTGTATTAACTGAAAAAACCTCGACTTGGCTGGGATTTGATCCTGGGTCAAGATCTTTTATCAAGCTCCAATTTTTATACAATTGTGTGAGCTGAAAATTTTTTCCACTAAGCCACCGGGAGGCTATAGATGTATATAATTAAGTTCATTCATATTTTACGACTTTTTACCCTAAAAATTTGTTGGTATTGGTCATTATTTAATGGATATTCTTATATTTCCATTCTTAAACAATGTTTTTAAAAACTAAATTATATTTCATGAAATATATTGATTAATTTGTGATAAAGCCATGATATCAAACTATTTATTGTGGTTTTGGATTGTTTTTCTCGTATTTTAATTTTTTTATCTACTTTATTCATGAATTTCTTTATATTGTTTAAATACTTGTATGCTTTAAAGTTCTAGATTCTAAATCATTTTTATTCTAACATAAAATTGAATGAATTCATTGAATTGAACGTTTATAAACTAAATTAATGTATGCAATATATTTATTACTGTTATAGCTGTATTATAAACATGTGTATAGCGATGTCAATAAAATAAAATTAACGATATGTTACAGGTAGCGTATTTGAACACGCCAGTGTTGGAACAAACGTTATATTAGTGGAAGCATCTGATGTCGATTCTGGTATAGGAGGTAAAATTAAATATACAGAACTACTCGGAGAAGGAAGCGATTTGTTTAAATTAGATGGAGATAGTGGATTGATTGTCGTAGATAATTCTCAAAAACTAGACGCTGAAGTTACTCAAATGTTTGCTTTAACTGTAAAAGCGGCCGACGAATACGGAAAGGGTTTTAATGCCACAGCTACAGTACTTATAGATCTTATAGATATAAATGACCAAAAACCCCAGTTTGAGAAACTTATATATGAATTCTACGTGAATAATGAAAGAAATGATTTTACCTTTCCTGCTTTCCTAAAAGCTACAGATAAAGATATAAGTCCACCTAACAACCAAGTCCATTACGAAATAATAGGAATACCTGAGAATTTATATTTAAATAAAGAAACTGGTGAGATATTGGTAACTAAAACTTGGTCAGAGACGGAGCCAATTACACTAAGGGCGATGGCATGGGACGGGGGTGTACCAAGTCTTTTTGATAAATGTGAAATTAAAATTTATTCTCCAGAAAGTAAAACGCAAAAGCTATTTTTTATTGTCCCAGGAAGGAATCCCAATAAGAGAATAATAGAGGATACGCTAAGAGGTGTAGTTGATGGTAATATTTACGTCGAAAAAATAACTCCATATGAAAGTGAAGATAAGTAAGTAGCCCTCTATAACAGAGTTCTCCTTTTTTAATTATAGCGATTAATTTAAAATATTCGTTTCATATATCCACCATTTTTAAGTAATTCTTAACCAAGAAGACACATATGCCTGTTAACGCAAATAAGATCACAGAATGACTATAATTCAATTTAAACTATTTTATACGAATATCGAATGAAACTGATATTTTTTGCATTATGGCCATAAATATAGTAGTTGAACCAATGTCAGCATCTCTTGAACAAAAATCATTGCCATTATCAAGAGCAAAATGAAAAAGCATATTAAAAAAAACGAAAATCACATTCTAGATGAAACTTGGGATCTCAATCTGCCTACTCCCCAAGTCTCACTAAAGGACTGATTTAGAATTACAAGGTTTAGATGGAACTCGGGGTCTCAACCTGACTACTCCCCAAGTCTTACTTCCGTTTAGTTATCTAGTGTCATCTTATGACAAAATTTTGCTCATCAGCCCTTGAATACAGCGCTTAAACATTCCAAATAGTTTCATTCAATGTAAACTAGTTTGTGCAGCTTCTATTTTCACAGACGCCCCGATGTCATCACAGATGCTCTTTCGGTAAGCTAAGAAATGTCATTCAGCTTCCACGCCAAAATCTGTTCTGTTTTTAAACTTCTTCTGCCTCTATAATTCTAGCTAGGTTAGGTTAGGTTAGGTTAGTTAGGTTTGAAGATGTTAAAAGATGACATTTCGCTAGGAATTTTCTTAATTTTTGTATTGTAGTTGACGGAAAGTATTTATTAAAATAGCCATATTGTTCAAATTCTTCTTTAGCTACTTAATTTTTTTGTTGAAGACCTTGGTATTATGCCGGTAACTCTGGCAGTAATCGGAAATAGTATTTTACTTCTATAGTTTCGAAAAATCTATACTTGTCTTTTATTATTTCTTCTCAATTCGAAGTTTTTGAAGTTGATAACTTCATCTTCTATTCTCATGTGTATATGATTAATTGATTAATTCGTGTTATTTTCTGGAAAAGTGCTATTTTGCCAGACTTATTTTAATTTTTTTTAGTAACGTTAGTTACAAATCCAGTTTACATTTCTTTATATTCGATTTTTGCGGAAGACTGAATAGAAGCAATGCTTTACAACCTTTCCAAATAGTTCATTCTGTTTTTCATTATATATGATACACAGGTTCACGTTCACCATAGTTTAATTAATTTTTTCAACTTTTTATATCAATATCTCTTTGTAGAGCTTAGAATCTACATATAATTTGCAATTATAAGATTTTTATTTACTGTAACCCTAAATCTTGTCCAATTTGATTTATAGTTTTCAAAAGTATTCTAAAAGTAAATTAACAGCTCGATTTGTTTTCAATGTCAGTGAATACTCTTGAAACGAGTAACGTTAAAATCCTTATTTTTGGTCGTAGAAATAAGAATAAATCACATCAAACGGCAATGAATTTTTTCTATACAATATAAAGGACGACTTTTGTCATTCCAGCAAGTTAGAATCAGTAGATGAATTTTACAGAAATTGACTGTTAATTGAACCAACTTCAAGTTATTCTGCTATATTTTCACATTGTTGTAATTGCTAAGGTATAAGAATGTGCAATATAATTCTTAAAGTTTGTATTGGGCTCTTTCTTTCTTTACACTATTCAGATAAAGCATTAAAATATTTAATCTTTTACAGAAGCGTTGTTGAAGTAACAATCACATCCATCGAAGATCAAGAGTATGATGTCAATGGTATTAATAAGATGTTAAATAACAAACTGGAAGGCGGCTACACCACCAGCTACATAAAAGATGAAAAAATAGTAATTAGAGAATCCAGTAGCAGTAACCTCATACCTTTGCTCATTTTATTTTTCATCTTACTGATCCTTGCTTTGGTGGTATTAATATTATGCTGCCTTTATAAATCATGTCCATGTTATTCTTATTTTGCTACACATAAAGTTAAAAGTTCAGATAGCAAAGAAGCTATAGTAAAAGCTCATGTAGCTGGATCTGGTTTAGGTAAGGAAAGTAAGTCCGTGCAAGCAGTAGAGTGGTTTAACAGAAAAGAAGCTTGGACAGCGGATCATCACCAGGAAGAAGCCACGACTGTTCGGCAATATGATAGGGAAAAGACTCCTGAAGATGCTATTAGCTATAACCTACATAATCAAAGACATATCCAACAAGATGATAGGGATCATATGTACATTCGTGAAGGTAACGCAGATATCCTTCGCTTGATAACAAGAGAAGGTGTTCAACAGCAGTCAGTTCCTTTGGCCGCAGGTCTTGGCTATCCGGCAATGCACAGCGGGAAAGATATGATCATGCAACATTTTATGGAACAACAAGTGGATAGACCCGAATATTTACCCAACACGCTAAATCAGCTGCAGTCAGAACGAGAGTTGATACAGGAATCACTCAGAGAACAAAATGCTTTATTACGTCAGATACTTATTGATCGAGAACTTCGACTAGAAACGCAATCCCTACCAGCTTGTACTCAAACTGATCATGATATAGGAACCCAAATCGAACCAGAAGACTTTTACGTATCAAGAAGAGAAGTTCAAACAGATAATGATCAAAGTGATGTGAGTGATGAGGAAATCGCTATTATTAGAGCTAAAGCTAGAAAAAGAAACGGTAGGAAGTCTTACATTCACAAAAGGATCAGAACTCCTATTGAAGAAGAAGAAGAGATTAAAAAATCTCACAAAGAGAACTCTTTTGAAGAAAAACCCATGTTCAAACATACAAAAACAAGCGAACTCAGGCAGAAAAGGGCTTCTAGCAACAAAAAATTAAATGAATTACGGTCTTCCAAATTAGGCTTAAGAAAGGAGGTTTTGCAAGAAATTGCGGAATCATTAGAATTTAATAGAAGAAGCGATAGTGATGTTGATAGTCGGCGGAAGATAATTAAACAAAACAGTTCATCTGAGGATAGTTCACAATCAAATGACTTCAATAATTTAAGGTATTACTCAGAGTCAGACCTCACACTACTCGCATCACAACTTAGACCTGATCTGTTTAGAAAAGAAATGGTTCAAGCGAAAAACGATACTGACAACGACACTAAAAGAAAACCTAAGGTAAGTAAAAGAAAAAAACAAGGAATTTCTAGATATATGGAGTGGTATAATAATAAACAAAAAAATGTTAAACAAGATTCTGCTTCAACATCTGAGGAAAGAAAAGCTGAGCGAGTTCCAAAAGCACCTGTTTCAGAAAAAAAGGTTTATCGAACAGAACAGAACAGTCAAGCAACACACCAGTTTCCCGAAGACCGCAGTGGTGAGCACTGGAGCAAATTTGAGCATCATCATAAAGAAACAGATGACAATGATTCTGGAATTGTTTTATCTAAACCTCCAATAGCAAACAAAAAGAGTGTGTTTACGATTGCTTATGATGATATGCAAACTAAGCAAATAAGACCCAGCAGTACTTTTTCACAGTGAAAAACTTTTTTACCTTTTTCTACCCCAAATTTGTTCATAAATTGTAAAAAATATTTGTTCAGTAATTTGAAAAAAATATATGTAAAATGTTTCCTTTAATAAACATTATTTGAAATATTTTATTTGACTTATGGGCATCGAAAATTGTTATCCTATGTAAGTATTAAAACCACTTTTTAGTGGCAAAATATAGCAAAAAATTTATTTGAATTTGCGCAATACAGTAACAACTCAGCAACAATATAAAAATAAATTATAAAAATCTTCTTCTTCTTCTTATGTCTAACTATTTCGGATCTTGGCTATCAATATCACTTACTATAACTTTATTGACCGCAGTTTTCTGGAAAGTTGCGTAGTGATTAGGACGTGGACGTACCACTGTCGTAAATTCTCCACCCAAGATATCCTACGTCTACTTAGATCTCTTTTTCCCTACACCAGATACAGAAGTTTTCTGCATTTTATAAAATTTCGCAACCTTTTTCCATTAGACACAGCACGTTCAGATTCGTGACATGGTCTACCCATGATATTTTCAGTATCCGTCTATTACACAACATTTCAAACGGTTCGATCTTTTTCCTACCAACGAAATCTCCAAGACTCCAATCGTATCCATGTGTTGTAGTCGAAGACCATGACCATTGAATATGGAGACCATTTTGACAAATAGCACTATGATCTTCTCTATCCGTTGTTTTATTTCTTGTGAGTGATCCCACTGATCATGGAAGTTTGTACGTATATTTGGTTACCAGTTTTATTGGTGGTTGATCAAATTTATTTACCCAGATGGAGAATTTTCAGTGAAGACCATATATTTTATTTTCTCAGGATGTTAAAATCTAGACCGTATTTTTGCCTGGTGTCTTCTAAAGGTATCCCAAGAAATCTGAAAACGTATCGGTGAAGAACCTAATATCTTTTAGGCATTTAGCATTTACACTGATCCTTTCTTCTAAATTGTCTAAAGCCTCCCCATAATATGTTTGGAACTAACATTAAATAACAAATGGGACACAATGCAGCCTTGTCGCACAGCTCTTTTTACTGTAATTTCTTCTGTTATATATTTCGAGAGCTTTTTTTTTTTTTTTTTTGCCGAGGTGAAATCCTATTACGGATTGGCCATGCGCTTGGTTCAATCACGACATGCTGTATGTGAGGCTCCCGGTTACCCGTATACTCACTAAAACACCTCCAATTGCCCTCTAGGTACCTGGAACTATCAACGAAGATATTACGTCAGGTACCCCGGCCCCTGGTCCCTAACCTACCAGTTCCCTAATTTCAATCACCTCCCTCTCCTCTCTCTCTTTGTCCCTTACCACCCTGGCCAGGAACTCTACAATCACTCCCCACTTCCTCTCGCTCTCCATCAACCGTTCTACGACATTCCTCGCCTCTAGAGCGCACCCCAACTCATTCTCTGCTCGCATTCTATACCCCTGCCATCTTTCACACTCAAAGAAAGTATGCTCAGGGGTATCCACTTGTCCACAGTAAACGCACCACTCATCCTCCTTCCTCTTGAATCTGAACAGATACTGCCGAAAGCACCCGTGTCCAGACAGCAGCTGTGTCAGATAATAGCTGGACTGCCTATGTGGACAGCCAACCCACGCTTTCAGGTCTCTGACGAGCCTCCTCGTCCAGGACGCCGTTCCCGCATCCTCACTTCTCCATTCCCTCTCCCATATATCTAAGGATCTCTCCCTCTCTTCCTTTCTCACTCTCACTCGATCCTCCCCCCTCTCGACCCTTTCAAAGATCCTACTCCTTTCATCGACCTCGATTCCTATAGGAAGCTGCCCCGTGATGACGCACAGCCCCTCGTACGATACCGTCCGGTAAGCACACGCCACCCGCAGAAGCATCTGTCTATAGGTGCCCTGAATCATCCGCGCATACGTTCCCACTCTCATAACCTTTTTCCATACCGGTGCGCTATAGAGCAGGACAGACCTATCGACACTACACAACACCATCCTTTTCTGCCCCCGCGGACCCCCGATGTTGGGGAGTATCCTCGACAGTGCCGCCACCACCCCCTTGGCTTTCTGGGTAGCCCTTCGAATATGCTCATTCCAGATGAGCCTATCATCGAGGGTGATCCCCAGACATTTAATAAATTTCCTAGGGACCACCCTCACCCCGGCCCAAGAGAAGGCAACGCCTCCCCTCTTCCCAAGGGGGCCCCTCAGAATGACGCATTCCGTCTTCTGAGGAGCTACCCTTAGATGGTTCCTATCGAACCACTCCCTGATGATAGCCAAAGACTCGTTGCCCTTAGCTACCATCTCATCCAGACCCCTGGCCCTCACGACGATTGACAAGTCGTCTGCAAAGGCCAGGCTGACGCAACCCTCTGGCAGAGCCAACCTTAAGATCGGGTCACACAGCAGGTTCCACAAAGTTGGCCCAAGGACCGAACCCTGAGGGACCCCCTGCGTAAGTCCAATCTCGGTGTCTCCCACCACAATCACTCTGCCTGTCAGGTATTCCTTCAGGACATTTACAACTCCCGCATCCATTCCCAATTCTTCCGCTCTATCCACGATTCCCTCCCATCTGGCCGTATTAAAGGCATTCTCAACATCCACGCCAATAACAGCCGCCCAAACGTACCCAGGATCCATAGCCAGTTGCAAGATTTTGCTCACAGCCTGTATTGTGGACCTTCCCTTTCGAAAGCCGTACTGGTTGTCCGAAAGACCTCCAGCCGCCTCAATCGCTTCCTCCACACGTCCCCTGATAAGATGCTCGTATACTTTGCCGATTACGTCTAACAGGGTAATCGGTCTGTATTTCGTAACGCCCCCTTCCCCTTGACCTTTCGGGATCAGGACAGTTTTCCCTCTCCTCCAGGTTTCAGGAAATCGTTGTCTCTTCCATAGTTCGTTCAGGATTTGAAGAATCCCTCCCGAATCGTGCCGAATGATCGCCCTCACCGTTTCTACGAACACTCCATCAGGCCCAGGTGCTTTACCCGCTTTCAGCCTTCCACATGCTTGCTCCAACTCGTTCTCTGTGAAAAGCCTCACCTGGCAGTCCTCTTGCCGAGTGAAGCCTTCCGTTTCATTCTGAACGTTAGGAAAGAGTTCCCTAACGATCCTCAATTTCTCATCCTTATGCAACTCATATGGACTCTCCCTGCCTTTCAATTTGGAGGTGACTATCTTATAGCCCTGCCCCCAGACGTCCCCATCCACCTCACTCACCAAACTCCTCCAAGCCTCACGCTTGGCCTTTCCGATAACTTTTACAAGCTTCTTCCGGGCCTCCACATATCCTGCCTTTCTCTCGGTTTCCTCCCATTCTCTACCCACCCTTCCCCTTACTCTCGTCCATTCTCTCCTCTTTTTGTTACATTCCTTTCTTACATTCTCCAATGACTCATCCCACCAGTACGCATGCTCCCCACTTCCTCTCGTTCCCCCTCTCTCACTCCGCATCCCAAGCGCCTGTGCGCGCCTGAGAACCCCCGCCAGACCCGCATAACACCCCCCAACGTCCCCGCGGAGAATGTCATACGCATCCACCACAAGGTCCTCATTCACACCCCTACCCCGGAAGAGCCCGTCACGACATCGGCGCTTCACTGAGGCTCCTACGTCAAACGCGATGTACCTGTGGAGACTGAGAGATTCCTCAAGGAGGACCTCCCAGCTCCCCAGACCCCTCGCGAGCGACGGCGAACACAGCGTCACGTCGATGTGTGACCGCGATTCGCCCCTGACAAATGTTGGCTCGGCGCCGTTATTCAGGACCACGGCATCCTGTGCCGCAATCCCTTCCTCCCACAGGAGACCCTTGGCATCCCTAATGGCTGACCCCCACAACGCTGATTTCGCGTTGAAGTCGCCGGCCACCAGGTACTCCCCATTGCTCGCGCGGACCTCCTGGAAAATACAATCTACCAGGGCAGTATACTCCCCCATCCCGATGTTCGGAGACAGGTAGCAGGCCACCAACCTCAAACACCCAAAATCGACCACTAACATCCCCTCTCCCACTTTCACCCCTTTCACTCCACAGTTCCTGTTTACCACCAGGACCGCGACATCCACTCTACTGTCACACAGCCACTTGCCACCACTCGCGTACCTAACGTTTGGTTCGGCCATAACCAAAACGTCCGCGCTGATCCGGACAGCCGTCTCAACCGCCAGATTATGCGCAGCCCTTGCACGCCCCACATTCACTTGAAGGAACTTAATACCCCACAGGATTACTTTCCTTCCTCACCCTCTTTTTCGCTCTCTCTCCTTCTATACGCATTCTCTTTTTCCTCCTCGAGCAGTCTCCTCCTAAAGAACCTACACGCGGTAGTGTCCCATCTATGCCCTTCCTCACTACACAAATGACATTTGGGCTTACACTTACACTCTTTAGCAGTGTGTCCTCTGACGCCGCAATTGAAACAACACTGCCTCCGATCCTCCCCTTTACATTCACTCGCCGTATGCCCGAAGTCCCAGCACCGGTAGCACTTGTCTAACCGGACCCTGGGGCTTATGACACACTTCAGCCATCCCACTTTCACACTTTTTGCTTGCAACAGCACCCCCGCGCTGGCCCCTTCCACGCTGATGGTGGCCGTCTGCCTGCCCCCAACCCCTACAACCATCTTGGTCACCTTGACCTCGCCCTTTAATCCCTGGACCGAGCCAACGGCAGCAACTACCTCGGCCTCGGTGGTGGCGGCGTCGAGTCCCCTTATTAGTAAGAATGACCCCCCTCCCCCCTTATGCGGAAACCCTCTTTTCCAACACACCCCTCCAGTCTCTCGGAGAGCTTTGCTGCCTGCCCCTTTTCGGTGACAAGCAACAATTCCCCCCGCTTTGTCTCCCTAACTGCTTTTATGTTAACGCCCAAGGAGGAGACGTCCACGGACTGCCTGACGAGACGGACGGTGTCCGCGAACGTCTTCCCCTCGGGCTTTTTAATGAAGACGGCGTCTTCATTAAGCCGCCTTCTAGCTACAGGTGGGGCAGCTTTCCCTTGCTGACCCACCTTAGCCCTCTCCAACTGTACCTTTCCCACCGCTTTCGGTGCCGCCACAGTGGCATATGTGCCACCCTGTCCATCCCCTCCCGCCTTTGGTGGGGGTTGGTATATTGTGACCTTGATGGGCGCACCCCAGAAGATCACCTGCACTGCCTTCCGGAACGCGTCCATCGAGATCCCCTCCCCCAAGGCGACCGCCAGCTCACCGGCATTCCTCCTCAAGAGGTCGTCTCTGAGCCTCTTGAGGAGGTCCAGGTGCTCCTCTGTAACGTCATCCGTCCCCTCCAGCTTCCTCATCACCAGCCGAACGTTGTAATTGTCCTCCGTGACACCGTAGACGCTACATACACTTTATTTACAACGTAGTTTTAAAAGGTGTCCTCCGACCCTCCCGGTTCGGGGGCTCCCTCGAGTAGGTCGGGATATCTTTCCCTCGCCACCCGAGTGAGGCCCCTAGTCCCCTGCTCCAGATCAAGACAAACGGCCACGTCCGTCAGGGACCGGTCTCTGAAGGGGTTTCCAGCAACTTTACCCACGCTGCTGAAAACCTCCTCAGGCCAAGTCTTCGCCATCACCGTCCGTATCTCCCCAAGCGTTTTGGCCCCCGCTACCTCTGGTGAAACTTCTCTCACCTCGCTCTCTTTCATTTCCTCTGCCACCGTTGTTTCCTTTGCGCCCGCTCCGCCCCCCTTGGCGAACATCACGGCCCTGATCTCCGCAGTCATGAGTATAGAACTCAGACTGCGGAGCCTTATTACCCCATATTTCAAGAGCTACTGTTGTAGATATCTTTAGCGTCTATGCGTGTATTCTCTGTTATTTGGGTTGCGAATAATGCTCCTCTGTTTCCCAGTGCATCACGAAAGCCAATTTCGTGTGAGAGTGATATTTTTCTCGCGTTTGTTGTATATTCTTTTGTGTATTATTTTTATGAAAATTTGTAGGAGGTGCTCATGAGTGCGATGATTCTGTGGTTTACAAAATTTTTTTGCGTTTGATTTCTTGGGTAAAGCCACAATTATTGATTTAAGGCAGTTCTTAGGAATTTGATCCAGACTGTACATGTTGTTAAATATTGTAGTGAGCCAATTTATCCCACGAACTGGAAAATTTCGGAATATAAGTTGTCTGGCCGCTTTTCTTTCTCTCACCCCTTTTCATTGCTTATATAACAGGGGTCTGCTACTACATGAATAAATTAATTAATTATCCCTTCTGTCCGCATACTTTCTCCACTCATTCCTTAATGGTATGGCATCAACCAGTCGTCTGTTATACATTCTGCCTTCTTGAGGTTCCACAACCCTGCTGCCTAAACTCATTTATACAGGGTAGGTCAGAAATAAATTGCGACCATCAATTTCATTTTTTTTAAATGGAAACATTTGTTTTTTATTTTATTTTTGAATTCTACATTGAATTCTAAGTGTTTTTCATGTACAATGTCCTATACCAAAAATTAACAGTTATTAAAAAAAGTTAAGAAAACAACAGTAAAAATAAGGTTTTTGTTAGTTTGAACCTATTTATTTACGTCTGGGTTTTATGATTGTTGGTGGTATTTTAGTCGCCCGAATGCAAACTCTTTTCTTAATGCTGGAGTTTTTAACACTTGTTTATTTCCATAGAAACTGTCCCCCTTATCTCCGAAACTATATGAAGTAAAATTTTGAAAAAAGCAAATGAAAGGGCTCATTATGGCGAAAACAAATATATTTTTTCACATTTTTAAAATAAAATATTTTAACGATATTAACAAAAAATATTATTATAAATTTTTCTAGAACTTTAATTTACATTAAATTATACAGAACAGCTGATCACAATAACATTTATACATAAGTTCTTCGTCGCACTAACTGACTGCCGCGATTATGGGTCGCTCCTTTATAAAACCTGCATCGAAAACTCTCGTACAATCTATCATCAATTCTACAGCTGCCGAGCTAACTCGAGAACAATTTTTTTCCTAAAAGTAATCGGTGTCGTACTGGAATGAAACAGGGCCGGCTTAGGTAAATTTCGTAACACTGCCCCTCCTTTAATTCTGATCGTCCCGGTCAGAAACATCCTCTCCATGGTAGGTAGCGAGTCGATCTAAATGGACCACCTTCAACTTAGCCCTTGGAGTTTCGACGGATCCGGTAGACGACGTGCATTAAGCCTCTTGACCACCTCGTATGGACCATCCCAGGCGGGTGTAAGCTTTGGGGATTTACCCTTGCTCCGTTGGGGGTTGTACAGCCAGACTTTGTCCCTCTCCTGGAACCCGACTGAATTGGCCTTGAGGTCGTATCGCGTCTTCATCCGGTCACTGGTGGCCAACATCTGCGTTCGGGCTAATTCGTGTATTTTCAGCATGTTATGTCGGAGCTGGTCGGCATAATCGTCGATGTTTTCGGAAGGTTCTTCGGGGGAGCCAAAAGCCAAATCGCAGGGTAATCGCAGCTCCTTTCCGAATAGGACCCTGGCTGGAGTCAGGCCTGTACTATTGTGTACGGCAGAGCGATATGCCAACAGGAATAGGGGAATATGCTCATCCCAATCACGCTGGTTATTGCTGACGACCTTGGATAGGTTCCAAGGTCCTGTTGATACTTTCCACCATTTCGTCTGACTGTGGGTGTAATGGTGTTGTTCTCGTTTTTCTGATCTTCAACATCGTGCAAATCTTCTGGAATACATTCGATTCGAAGTTACGCCCCTGGTCTGAATGTAGTTCCATCGGGACGCCAAACCTGCTGAATACTTGTTCTACTAGCACCGTCGCTACAGTGGTTGCCTCTTGGTTGGGTATCGCATATACCTCAGGCCATTTGCTGAAGTAATCTATAGCGACCAGAATGTATTTGTTCCCCCTCTCAGACTAGGGAAACGGACCGGCGACATCGATGGCAATTCTCTCAAATGGGACGCTCACATTGTACAGGTGGCACATTTGGGGCACCAAGCTCTGACGTCTTAGTAATTCACCCAGTAGTATCGCTGGCGAACTTTGTCTAGGGTTTTATTCATGTCCAGATGGCCTCCGGTAATCCCATCATGTACTTCGGTCAGGATTGCTGGTACCATTTTTTTCGGAACTATCAGTTGGGACTTGGTTTCTTCTTTCCCAAATTCGCTTGAGAATTCCATTGTCTACTCTTAGAGATTTCAGCTACCTCGTCCCATCGTGGCCTGGGCGCCCCTCTTGTTTTGAGTGACAAGATTGGTTCGATGTCTGGATCAGCCATTTGGTCCTGGATGCATTGTTCCGTTGTCCAGTACTTCATTGGCCTGCACTTGGAACTGCCTGATGAAGATACCCTCTCGCTGTTCCGTTTTCAGACAATGTCCGCATTCCACCTTGAAATCGTATTGCTGTTATTTCTCCATCCACCTGGCCAGTTGTCTTTCCGGTGTCTTCATGTCCAGGAGCCATTTGAGTGCGGCATGATCTGTTCGGATTAAGAAATGACGACCATAGAGGTATTTATGGAAATGGTCTACAGCCCTTATTATTGCAAGAAGCTCTTTTCTGGTGACGAAATAATTTCTTTCTGGTTTCGAGAATTCACGGCTGTAGTACTCGATCACCCTCTCTTCACCATCTTGCACCTGGGATAGGACGGGCCCCAAACCTGTGTTGCTGGCGTCGGTGTCTAAAATGAACTTGCCGGACTGTGTAGGAAAGGCTAGGATTGGGCAGGAACATAGTGCTGCCTTCAGTCGTCTGAATGATGTTTCGCAATCCTGATTCCAACGGAAGGTCTCTTTCTCAGTGGTCTGCCGATGTAAAGGTGCGGCAATGGTGGCAAATCTCTCAACAAATAGCCTGTTGTGGGAACAGAGGCCCAAGAAGCTTCGGACTTCATGCTTGTCTCTTGGGACTGGCCAATTACGGATGGCTTCTATCTTGTCCTCGTTGGTACGGATTCCTGACTCGGAAACTACGTGGCCCAAAAACTCTACTCCTTTTTGGAACATGGAACACTTCTTCCGGTTAAGTCTGAGGTATTCTGGAGAATACTTTGTCCAGGTTCTTCAGATGGTCGTCGAATGTCTGACCCATGAATAGAATGTCGTCGAGGGTTACTAAGCACGTCCTCCATGTTAACTCGCTCAGTACATACTCTCAAATGTAGCAGGTGCACTACATAACCCAAAGGGCATGACCGTGAACTTAAACAGCCCTTTACTGGTGGAGAACGCTGTCTTCTCTGTCGTTTTCGTGGAGACCAACCTGCCAATATCCACTTTTTAGGTCTAGTATGGAGAACCAACGGGAGTCTGCTATTGTGGTCAGAGTGTCATCAATTCGGGGTAGTGGATAGCTGTATTTCTTGGTGACGTCATTCAGGTTTCTGTAATCCACGCAAATTCGGGTGGTTCCACCCTTCTTTTTAACTAGCACGACGGCAGCAAAACATAGCTGATGAATGGCTCAATAACTCCGTTTTGAAACATGGACTCAATGTTTTCCTCGACTGCCTGTTGTTGGCCCAATGGTAGTCGACTAGGTGGTATTCTGATGTGTTGAGCCTTTCCGGTATCTATTCGATGCTGGATGATGTTGCTGCGACCGGTGGTTCTATCTTGACTGTTAAAAATTTGCCAGTGCTTTGTGATAAATTGCTTGGCTTTCTTCTGGTTCTCTGGTGTCAGGTGTGTCAAATAGTTCGCAAACTGTTGTAGGAACTCTTTACTGGGCCCTGTCTCCTTCACCGACGTCTGGTACTCTTCTTCGCAATTGATGATGATCTCTACTGGCTCGAAACAAGCTTCTCTTGACTATTGGCAATTCTGATGTCGTGGTTGGACAAATTCATGACTCTAATTGGTATATCTCGTCCGGTTTTAACTATAGCCCGTCCAACTAAGTAGTCATGAGCTGAGTGTACGGGCTCCACCATTCCAACGCAGTTCCCAGGATTGCTGTCTAGCTGCCCATGAATAATCTGTTCCGTTCGACCGGGAATTCTGGCTGGAGATTTTGCTACAATTTTTATGGAGGTCGATGAGCTGCTAACGGGCCGTGCCAATACAAATTCCTCATTTAGGAACCGAAAAACATCATATCTCGGGTCGAACATAAATCCATGCTGGCTATTTAGGTCCATACCCAGTATAAAATCGTCCTCAATATTCGCTACCAGGACCCTGTGCTGGATCATTTTGTTCCCTATCTGTAGCACGACATCTGCCTCATCGTGTATTGACATGGACTCGCCGGTGACTGTTCTGAGCTGGATGTTATTGGTAACTGACCGAATTTCTGATGCTCTCAAAACCCTGGACTTGGCAATGGACACAGCGGCGCCGGTGTTGATGGTGATCGTAATTGCTCGGCCATTGATGGTGCCCCTGATGACTAGGCTGCTGCTATCTCGGCAAAATCCCCGGATGAATAACGTTTTGGGGGCTGGTGGAGGGTTAGTCAGCATTCGCCTCCTTATGCTGACTGGCTGACGGTCCCTGGACATGTGGCTGTTCTGTTGGTTACATCTGGTCGGTGATCGTTCAGGTAGCCTGACTCTGCAGTCGCGTTGAAAGTGCCCTGTCCGTCCACAGCGGTACATGCCCCTCTGGTGCCAGTTCTTTGTGACCGTTCTAATAGTATGTTCAGACCAGCCAGCAGGGCTTGACATGGTGAGTCTGGCTCTTCCTGGTTAAAGGAAACTGCTCGGACCCTCGGCTTGGACATGTTCATAACGGCCTCTACATCTAACGCCCGAAGTAAAGCTTCATAACTTTTCTTGACGTCACTTAGTCTTAGATTTCATTGTACTTCTACATCTCTGATACTGTTTATGAAACTCTGTGTGGCCAATTGATCTTTGGTTTCCTCTGGCAGGTCTGGGTAGGACAAGTGTACTAACCGTCTAATCTCTGCTTCAAATTCTTGGAGTCTTTCACCAGATTTTTGCGTTTTCCCACTGAGTTGGACTTGGTATACATAGCAAAAGCATTGATTGTCATATCTCTTGTATAAATAAGCGATGATCTTGTCGAAATTGCCTTGTTCATCGACTGGAATGCTTTGGAGGAGTTCTAGGGCCGGACCTCTTACGAAATTACCAGAGAAGTAGATTTTTCATGATTCTCCCATCCATTAGCTGTAGCCACGGCCTCAAATTGCCGTTTATACATGGGCCAAGATGAACTGCCGTCGAATGTGGGTGGTTTACTAAAGGAAACTTTGGTGTTTGGTGTGCTGGTATTTTCCTCGCTGTAAGTCCTATTGCATGTTTCTGTTTCTACCTTGTTTTAAATGGAACTGATTTGGTCTTGGACTGTGTTTTGAATTGAACTGATTTCAAATTTTAACTGGCTTTGGATGGAATCCAGGTCATCTACTTTGGTTCTTTGGTTTCAAGAGTGTCCACGGTATTTTTTATGGTCTTAATGTCATCATTTATCTCTTTTATATCTGACTCAACTATTTGCATTCTTTCATTAACTGTGTCATTAACTTGGCCTACTATTTGCATTAATTGTTTCGTGTCGTTTTAATTAAATTTGATCTTGTTTCTCTTTAAATTTCGAGAATAATCCTTCAATTAAATTGTGTTGTTCACTTTTCATCGTGGAAACTAGATTTTGTTGTTTTTCTTCCATCGTAGTGACAAGATTTGGTTGTTCGCTTTTCATCGTGGAAACTACATTTTGCTGTTCGCTTTTCATCGTAGTGACAAGATTTTCTAATTATGTATTACGTTTTTCATCAAAAGATTTTACTAACCTTTGTTGAATTTCTTCCTCATGTTGTTTCTCTTTTTTTTCATGTTTTTCCAGAATCTGGGCTATTTTTTTGTTCAGTCCCTCCGTATTTTTTTGGTAGTTTCGTCCATTTTTTCCATGCTACGGGTTTCCATAAATCAAATTGCGATTTTATCTGCACTTAATCCTACACTTTTGATCACCAAATTGTTATAAATTTCGTGGGTTCAATTAAAAACAAATATTCACTTTCACTTTTTTAGAACTATTATTTAAATCAAATTATACAGAACAGCTGATCACAATAACATTTCTACATAAGCCCTTCGTGGCACTAACTGACTACCGCGATTATGGGTCGCTCCTTTATAAAACCTGCATCGAAAACTCTCGTACAATCAATCGTCAATTCTACAGCTGCCGAGCCATTTCGGTGTCGTATTGGAATGAAACAGGGCCGGCTTAGGTAAATTTCGTAACAATATAAAAAATGTACCCATTCTCCCCTACCTTATCTCCGAAACTATAAGAAGTAAAATTTTGGAAAAAATAGACATATAGGGTCTCACCTGAATTTTACCGGAAAAATAAGAAGGAACGTCTACTATTAATTTTGGGGGGAGGGGGCAAATTACAGAATTAAATGGAAAATATAAAATTAAAGTTGTTTCAAACACATCATGTAATATATCAAATGAAAGGGCTCATTATGGCGAAAACAAACATGTTTTTTTCATATTTTTAACATAAATTATTTTAAAGATATTAACAAAAATATAAAAAAATTACCCATTCCCCATACCGTATCTCCGAAACTATAAGACATGCAAATTTGAAAATAAATTAGGGATATAGGACCTTACCTGAACATTACTGGAAACATAAGGAGAAACCCCTAATATTAATTTTAGAGGGCAAATTACGGCATTAAATAAAAAACATAAAATTAAAATTATTTCTAACGCATCATATAATATATCAAATCAAAGGGCTCATTATGACGAATACAAATATATATTTTTTTCATATTTTTAAAATGAATATTTTAAAATATATTAACAAAAGTATAAAAAAAGTACCAATTCCCCCCTTTATTCCCCAAACTATAAGACCTAAAAATTTTTGTTGTACATGAAAAATAAGAAGAAATCCCTAATATTAATTTTGGGGGCCTAATATTTTTAACGCATCAAATGAAACAGCTCATTATGAGGAATACAAGTATATATTTTGAATATTTTCAAAATTAATTGTTTACAAGATATTAACAAAAATATATAAAAAATTCTCTTTTCCCGCTTTATTTTCAAAACCATACTACCCATAATTTTGAAAATAATTAGGGATACTGGGGCTCACCTGAAATTTATAAGAAAACCCCAACATTAAGTTTGGGGACATATTATAGAATTAAATGGAAACTAAAAATTAAATTTTCAAACGCAGCATGTAATATATCAAATAAAAGGCTCACAAATATATCATATTTTTAAATCATTTGTTTAAAAGATACTAACAAAAATATTAAACATCGAATTAATTCCCACATTAGAAAGTACACTATCTATAATTTGTGGTACGGAACCCTCAGTATGCGAGTCCAACTCGCACTTGACCAAATTATTTTTAATTGTAGCAACTAATTTCAGATAGAGAGAGAGATAGAGCTTCTTTCATTATTTCAGATACAACTACAGCTTTATCTGGTGCTTTATTGCTTCTTAGGAATTTCAGAACACAAAGAATGTCTGTGTGCTTATGTTTGGTTCGTATTCTAATCCAACATAAATTATTTCCTTTTCTACTTTTGGCAAATATATAATCCCTGATATCCAAAGAATAACAGTGAAGCGACGTTACACGCAGCACGACTCCCGTAGCCTAGGTTTCCCTGAAACTCCTAGATGTTGATGTCCATTTCATAATAGTGTTACCAAATTTACCTAAGCCGGCCCTGGCTCCATTCCGATGAGACATCAATCGATGGGTTATTAAAAAGTTAGACTGAAATTTCCGAAATGGCGCCAAACAGTATTCTCGACGCTGGGCAGAAAAAGGTAGGACCATCGAGAACGAAAAATTAACCTATATAAAGAGACATTAATTTGAGCAGTTAGTTAGTTTTAGTGGGTGCAGCTTATTTCGTTGTTATGATTTCGATGTAAATAATATCAGAATCAGCTGTTGGAAATATTTGATGTTTTATGTGTAAATAAAAGTTTCTAGAAAGTGACATTGAATATTAGTTTTTAAAAGTAATTAATTGAACCGAAGTTTACGACAATAGAATATTCAGTTATATAGACGAAATACATAAATAATTATTCAAGATTTTAATCAGTTGATGGAAACGCAATTATTGAATGTTCTCGACTAGAAACTATATACTGGCTTGCGTTCAATGGATTGTAAAATCTTGAAAAGCTGGCATCATGTAGGTCTTCACAGTATTTTTGTGTTTTTGGTATGATCTGTTTTTTGTTTCTTATTTCTTCCCTGTTTTTGGTTTGAATGCTACAATTTGGTGCCTTTCTTCTTTTTTTATCAGACATTGCTCGAGTTTCTCTTCTGGTCCCTGGTATATTGTCCTTCTTGATATATTTTCCTTTTTTCTACTTTCTTCTTTGTTTTCTCCGATATCTTATTTCCCTTTTTGTTTTTTGAGACGTTCTTTGTAGCTCTTATTAGTGTTGATTTTTCCTTAACTTATTTTTGTACTTTTACATTTTATGTATCTTTATTATTCGGTTTTAGTATGTTTTATTTCAATCTTTTTTGTTTTTCTGCAATTATTTCTACATAATAATACCAAGGCTAAAAGAAGTATTCAACAGCTCTATGGAACAACAAACCATACCCGAAAACTTGAATAATGCGATAACAATTATTATATTCAAAAAAGGCAGTGGCAAATAGTAATAACAAACCGTGTAGATAATAATTTAGATCACTATTAAACTGTCAAACAGGCGGAATTCCTGAAAGGATATGGCACAATTGACCATCCACTCACAATGAAAATACTTCTGAAGAAATCAGTCAATATAATTTTCCTGTGTACATGACCTTTGTAGATAACGAAAAAAATATTTGACCCCATGGGACATAGGGCAATAAATGCACGTATAGACTGTAGGAAAAAAATTACTAAAGAACAGATATCAATAAGCTAAGGTCACAATTAGACAATATATCTGTCCACAGAAAAATAAATGTATAACAGTATCCCCCAAACTGTATTAGGCTTAGAGGCAGTCTTCAAGTAATGAAAACGGCAATTCTGGGAGAAAAGAAAGGCTCTTCCATGTAAATCTTGCAGACGGTGTGTTCCTAATGATCGAAATCTCAGAAAACCTTACACAAATGTTAATAGAACTAGAAATGAATTGAGTAATAGGGGGCTAAAAATGAATTTATATAAAACGAAAATAATGAGCATAAAATTCTCGGATTACAATAAATGGAAAATCAATAGAAAACGTCCAAGAATAGGTATATTTAGGATAAGGGGTAGACATTACATATGGAGAAAAAGCGTGAACTCTCAAGCAAAACAAGTAATAAACTAAAGACAACATAGAAGGCAATGGAAAGATCAATGTTGGGCATGTAACTAAAGGAATGGTTGGATCTGGTAAAAAACAACCAACCTTATTCAGACAATTTCCAATCTGAAATGGGGCTATGCTGGTCACTTTGGAAAAAAAAGATGGCGGATGGAATCGGAGAATTATTAGACGGAGACCAAGGGAAGGTAAAAGAGAAAGAGGGAGAGCTTCCATGCGATGATATGATGTAATCAAAAGAGTGGAGTGGAGGTGGATAAAACAAGCACATAATAGAGAGAGTTAAATATTGGGCCAAACAAGGCCCATATAAAAGTCTCTGATATTATTGATCTTTTAACCTCGATGTCTCGCATTGATGAAAGCAAATACTTCATTTTCTGAAATTGCAATTTATAAATGATTTGCAGACTTTTGTTTAGAAGCAAATTCATTCAATATCGTTCATTTTAGCTTTTTGCTTTTATATATTTACTCCAGTGAACTAAAAACTAATGTAATCACTAATCTTAACGCCCACCCCTGATTAATTTTTTACAATGTTAGTTTATATGAAAATATTGCTTTTTTAAAAATCATATTACTCACCAAATTAATATAAGTATATCTAATTGCGTTATGCCTATTTTACATTTAAACATTTAACACGCTGTATCTTGGTAACTAAGCAGTTTAATGGTTCATGTCCTTTTATCAAAATTTATCAAATTACAAGAGCTCAATTCGGGTTTATTAACCAGTTCACGTTCTTTATATGTTCATGTTTCCTGTATTACTTTTTAGTGATAGCGAAATGAATATCACATTTAGTGCAGTGTACAGTACAGTACAGCAATATCAACAAAATAAACAATTTTCAAAAAATGAAATGAAATTTTGTGTGTTTTCTAACGGTTGGTTATCACAAAGATGCTGGACATAGTTATAGCGTTTTTGAAATATAAATAAAATATATTTGAAATATGTAGAAACATTTATTCTTATCAATCTATACAGAAGGAACGCCTATGATCTTGTCACCCGTTTTATATTTCGGGTCAAAGAATCGTCCGGCATTTATAATGATACCACCTTGGCCGTGGTGGCACAGAACAACATGAAACATCAAGTAAATCTGTTGGTGCTTACCTCGCTGGTTTTCCAGCAAACGTTTGGTATTCCCAATTTAACAACAGGTAAGTGACCTTTCGAATATAAGAAAATTAAGTATTTTGTTTGTATTTATTTTCAAAAAAATGAACTGACAAAAATGAACATTTATTTATAATTTTGGTAATAATTTACAATAACAAATATTTTTGCAACTCTCTACAGAGTATTAAAGAAATTAAAAAATGAAAATTTTCACAATGACAATTATATATGAACTGAAGTAGCTAAGAGAATTTGCTGCTAATTTGTTTATACAGGGTAGCACATAACAAATTCTAATGATCATATGTAAATAATAAAGCTTGTTTTCAAATTGGATAATTTATTGTTATTGATGTTACAGAGATTAAGTCATAAGAGAAAACCTAGGAACTATCCCGAAATAAGATTGTTCAAAAGGACATTACCATTATTAATTTCATCCGTGGTTATTAGTAATCAGTAACTACTGAATTCTACAGAAGTACTAACGATACTATAATTTGATTTAATAAAATTAAAACGCTTTGTTTTGTGTTCGTTTTTATGTAATACGGTGGGATTTTAAAGTTATATGTTATGTTCCAGGAATATTCACAAATTTTTTACTTTTCGAATTACCGTTTCAAATTCTTACAATTTGAAAACAAATTTTGTTATTTTTATATGATCTTAAGAATTTTTCATATCAAATGAGCAGTAAATTCTCTAGTTACTTCAGTTAGTAATTGTCAAACACTTCAATGTCACATACTGTATTCTATAATTGTCATTGTTAATTTATATATATATATATATATATATATATATATATATATATATATATATATATATTTCTTTAATTCCATTGAATTAATTTTTATTGCTATTAAGAACGGCGTTTGATTGAACCCTGAAAAGTTTAGATTATTTGAAATATACAGCTAGTTTTATAATGTTATACCCAAGAAATTCGTAAAAAACAAACACTAGTGTTTCATAAAATATGAAAATTTATCAACAATACTTTGCTGGACTACCAGCAAGCAGTTATTCTTAAATTGTTGGACATCCAAACTTTCTTCAAGGCATAGATAGAATTTTCTTCTTCGTACCACTAGGACCTAATTTTGTAAATTATCCAGTCATTTCATTGGTTTATTCCAACTTGATCTCTACTCCTGAGCATGGAGCTACTTTTCTATTTAGCTATTAGTTGTATTTTTCTGATTTTTTGGGATTACACCACAATAGCTGGAGACTTTCCATATATATATATATATATATATATATATATATATATATATATATATATATAGACTTATATATTTGAAATAGTCCAAACATTTCAGGGTCTAAATATGACCCCGTTTTCAATGGTAATAAAACATCTGAACAAGAAAATTAAAAGTTAAAAAGCTGGTAAATTTCGTGAATTACTAAATCATTTTGTAAGAACTGTAAATAGACTTGGCTATTTGACTCTGTTCTGACAAATGATGCAGTGTGCATAACGCCCACCATGGAGAAGTTGTAGAGAATAAAATCTTCAAAATGATTAATCTTAATCGAAACATTATTCCCAGAGAAAAGCTGAAGAAGCTTAAATCCGCTCCTCCTTCATGATAGCCACTTTCATTGCAACACTGGCTGTTTGTAGCATATTCGCAAGTTTAATGCACCATTGACTATTACTTTATATTAATTTCCGCCATAAAACGAAAATTCAGAACAGAAAAATTTAAGAGCATTATATGAACTTTCAAAATATCTTTAGTGCATCTCGTTCGGACTAGCTTTGTTAATATTTTCCAAATTATTTCTATAAATTGATTAAATAAAAATTTTCTTCCTTGTTTGTTGTTTATATGGTATTTTCCAATTGTAAAGTGACTAGCATCGTATTATTATTACACCTCCGTCGTAAAATATTACAATATTCTGAGTTATTATGATTTCTGTTCTTTGATTTGTTTCACTCAAGAGAAAATATTTGGATTTTATGTTTTCCAAGGTACGCCTAAAGTCTTTTTACCCAATTTCATGTTTTCCAATCAAAATGGGCTTTGCGTATATTCTATTCAAAGATTTCCTTTATGTTCTGTGACCATTTTGGTGGCGTTGCTTTGCTGATCTTGTTAATTTTGGTATTATTGTTCTGCGTACAGTTGCGGCTCCAGATTCGGGACCCCTGTGTGCTACTCTCCCCGAAAATCCCAGATGTCGTACATTACATCTCACGTTACCACGATATAGGTGATCAATTTCTTCTGTAGTACTAAGGCTCGTTTTTATGCTTAGAGCATACACCTTCTGGAGGTAGCCCGCAATGCCCAAATGCCGCGCCAATGATAGAAAGAAAGGGGACTAGTGAGAGCAAGAGGCTAGTTCATTCGATTCTTAAGTGCAGCTAATGAGCTCATTGGATTGTATCTAGTGAAATAGCCTCTTACCCTCTGTTTCTAACATTGGCAATCTCTAAGAAGTAATCTAAGTTTTTATGTTGCCGGACTATACAGTTTTTAAATCTATTTTATATAGTTATATGTAAAGTCAAATTCAATAACGACCATTGTGTAAAAAATAATAAAATTGAATATAGGGCTCGTACAGCAGTTATTACAAAGCAAATAAATGCTAAAACGTATCCATGAATGTGGATTTAGAGTATGTTTAAACCGGGCGAATATAACTAGATGATGTTGGGAAACTGTTTATTATTGAAACAATTTTTAGGCAAAATTTTACAATATTGTTTAAATTAACAATCGCATGGAGGTAAAAGCGGATTCAGTATGATCCGGAACGGAAACAAAAATAGGTCAAATGGCGTTAACTGTAGTTCTCCCTTCTATGAAATTTAAGGGCCATAAAACATTAGGAAAAAGACCGATTGTTTAACTAGTGTAACATAATAATTCAAGAATAAATCGGTAGCTTATTGAAGTGCCTCAGTTATTCGGAAAACTGACGAAATGTTGGTTGTTCCTACAGTTATTATCATTTTGCCCGTTTCTCTAAAAGCTTGTCCACAAACTGCTTCAAAGTTGTCTTAAGTAGCAACTATTTATGAAATCTGAACTTCCTGCCAATCATTTGATACTGTAAATGGTATCTTGAGGTATGCGTCGGCCTAAATCTTAGCTGTATGTGCACAGACAATAATTTATTTAATGAGCTCAGCCCCGTGTTGTTGTCGTTATGTTTGAAGCTACACATTTAGAAGAAATAGCGAGACTAGTTTTACTAACATGTTTTTGTTGGTTTTATAATCCACGTACGATATCAACGATCACTTTTGTTCAATTATTATTATTAAATTCAGTTAAACTTTTACAAGCTGTTTGGTAATGCATTGAATCAGTCAATCGCGCTAACTGCTTTCCTATCTCAGTGACATCGATCCAGATTACATGTTAGATTAATTAGTAGCAGCTTCTTCATGCACTAGTGTCCAGATATATTGATCCGGCTGTGTAATTGGAGCTATTTCCATGAAATGGTTCTAAACGCTACTAAAGATTATATCTCATTATAAGTAAAAAAAATCAAAAAAGAGTAAGATGTTTGATGTAGCGTCGATCTTAGTTTTTCTAAACACTTCAACAAAGTCAACATTACAACATTTTGTCATGCTTTATCGACTGCTAAATATCTTGAACAATAGACTTTGCCAAATTGACTTTACTAATTATATTATTCATAAACCTATATTTAGAATTTACAAAACATTTGTAACATATACACTTTATATTTATGGATTTTTGGGAATAACACCACACATGAGAAAAGACTATATATTTTAAAACTTCCTGGCGTTTCAGATTCTAAATCAAACTCGTTCTCAGTGGCAATTAATATAACGAAACAATATATGATTAAAGTTAAATCCAAATTTGGTATAAAGAGGTATCATTGAATCTTTATACGATAGAGCAAAAACAAACTGATATCAATAAATTAAATGAAGAAAAAACATTTATAACAATAGTACTCCTTCCTAACAATTATCCGAACGACTTCATTAATAATCACTATTGGCACCCAAGATTACTACGACAAGCATACCATACAAGATCTTTCGGAATGACTAAAAGAACTAGCAAACAGATTTAGTGATAAAACCACATTAAAACAATAAATACAAGATTTCAAAAAATAATAAGGCAAACTCAAAACTTAAAAAATATATAAATTATAAAATTTCTAGGCAATGAAAAAACTTTTATATGGGGGAAACCTCTAGTTCTCTAAATCTAGGAATAAAGGAACACACAAATTTAATAAGGAGCAACAATTGAAAAATAGATGTATCTCTAGATTTCCATAGTATTCAGTCGTTCTTGGTCGATAATCAAGGATGAAATTAGTAATGGTCTTGTTTATTTTTTATGCAACCCTTTTTCGGGATAGTATATAAGAGTATATAAGCTTTTTCCTAGGTTTTCCCTTTAATCGAATGTCTGAGACAACAGAACTCATTAATCGCATTTTTGGAGAGTGCATATTATATTAAAGTCACACCTAGAAGTGCCAGATAAAATTTTGTATGATTTTTTTGTGAGACCTTGTCGATTTCTAACATTATTAATTTCTCTAATTTAACTGATTTTATATTGTCAAACATTTTACTTTCAAATTGTACATTCTCACTGCAAACAATTTATTTTTTTCTTTGCTAATTGCTATTGAGAACGGAGTCTGATAAAGACCCAGGACCGTTTGGAATTTTGAAATATACAGACTTCTCCAACTGTTACTGCAACTGGCTCAATTGTTTACACCTTAAATATGACATAATTTCAGCCGTTCTAAAACTAAAATGTCAATTTAGTGGTTATCAAATGCAAATTTTGTATAACAACTAGAATCTTAAAAAACACACACCTAAATCAAAAACTATAACAAGACACTGAATGGAAAATATTGACTTTGTCGGTGACCAATCCTATCTAATAAGTTCAATGACACTGTAACGAAAATAGCGGTATAAAAAAATACGTGAGGAGAATAATTTTGATCACAGTGATGAAATTAAATGTTTAATATTAACATTTGATGCCATCGATGTTTTCAGCATTGTAAATTAAAAGTTTATAGGTGTAATAACTTTTTATAACATACTAGCAATAATTGCCATTGAAGGGAATAGCCACATGCTGTTCATAAGGAGTCTGCATGTTAACTTTACTGTTTCCAATAACATGAGCAATAAATCAAAAATTTATCTTTTTCGTTTTCACTTAAAAGATTATTTGTGTATCGTAGAACGTTTGCAGGTGAAAGATGTCAAGAAATGTGAGAACTGAAACTTTCGTATAAATATCTTTAATTATGAGGTTGTTTAGACTAAAACTAGTTTATTGTCAATAATACCTGATCTAAAAAACATTTCAAAGAACCAAAATTGATAATGATTTGAGCAACTATACTTATCTAAGTTAACGCAATATCTCGAAATTAACTAATTTACATCTTTACAAATTTCAATCAAATTTTCGTCAATGTTTGTCAACATTAATATATTTCACAATTTTTTACTTCTTTTCTGTAACTGATAAGTATTTGAGAATTGTAATACAATAAAGTGTAACGAATAATTTAGAAAAATTGCCCGGATTATTGTTTTTTAACGAAAGTCTTCAGCATTTTCTACAATATGTTCTCAATCGAATTATAACAGAAAGCGACTGACAACACTCCAGAGTTGGAGTGGAAACTTCCCCAAATACAGATAAGTATCACACAGTATACAAACACTATTTATACAGTGTGGAACAGCCAAATGGAATAAATCCGATAACGAATAAGGAGGACGTGAAAAAAACTCTTGGACACGATTTGTATTTTTTAATGCGCATTTTTTTCAACAAAAAAAAAATATATTGTGTGTCATGTGACAGTGGCCAATACCAACTTTCTTATTTTAAATGAAAGCCAGAAAATTCTAGATATAATTCATGTACAATATCCTACACCTATCTTCAACTGTTTCGGAAATATAAGTGTTTTCAGATTTATTAAAAAAAATTATTTCACAAATTCGTTACATTACACTCAATTCCCATTTAGCTCTTGATATTGAGATAGTAAGCAAAAACCTTTATTGCGTTCCTTTTTACTGAATTGAATAAAAATAGTTTTGTTCATTTTCATAAACTCATAGCCTTAGCCTCTTGTTGTCTGCCTTCATGACAGTTTTGATCAGTATCAGTGCTATTGTCGTTTGAATTTCATTAACTGTACGTAATAATATCAGCAAAATGGTTCATTTAACAGAAATGCACAAAATAATTATTCTACAAATGATTGGTTATGGATATAACACATGGACACAAATGGAAGTTTCTCGTTTATTTCACGAAAATTTTCCAAATTTGCCGCCTGTATCCTAGGGAACAACTAACAAAATAGAACAGCAGTTTCGTGAGCTTGTTCATGTAAGACAGATAAAAAAAGTAGCTTCCAATGCCCTAAGTTATAAAACGAAATTTGATATTATGCTTGAGTTTCAAGAAAACCCACATAATTCTGGTCGAATAGCAGCCTCACTGTTCAACGTTAGCCACACATCACTTTTCGAGTATTAAAGGACAGGAAAAGGCATCCCTACAAAATGATAGCGACTCAGGAGCTCATGGAAGACGGTCTCGATAGGAGAACTTATTTCTGTGAACAAATGATGGTAAGGTTAGATAACAATGTGATCCAATTAGAAGATGTTTTGTTTTCTGATGAGAGCACATTTACACTTCACGGTCATGTTAATCGTCACAATTGCCGCTATTAGTCTAATGAGAATCCTCACTGGATGATAGAGTAACATACGCAATATCGTAGGTCTATTTATCATTGCCAATTTTGACAAACTTATATCCTGATCCAGTAAACCCACAAGTTCCTGCCAATACAATATGGTTTCAGCAAGATGTTTCACCGCCTCATTACGAAATCAATATCCGGCAGTACCTGAACCAAATTTTTGCAAATCGGTGGATTGGGAGGCGTGGATCGATAGAATGGCCAGCACGATCTCCTGATTTGACGTCATTGGACTACTTTTTGTGGGAATATGTATACAAAACTATACCCATCAACTCAGATGACCTAAAAAGACGAATCACGCTTGCGATTAGATCAGTCACGCTTGAGATGTTGAGTAACGTTAGAAGACACTTCTATACCAGGCTAGCATGTTACTACGAATTTCGCGGCGAGCATTTTGAACATTTCCTACATTGAAATTAATGTTTTTTCTTTTTTTAATAATTAGGTAATAAATAACCAGTATTACTTATTAGGTTTTTAGTGTAATGTAGCGAATTTGTGAAATAAAATAATTTTCTTTTTTTAGTGTTAATTTTTGTAATAAATCTGAAAACACTTAATATTTCCGAAACAGTTGAAGATAGGTGTAGGACTTTTTACATGAATTATGTCTAGAATTTTCTGAAGAATCCAAAAAATAAATAATATACAGGGGCTTGCATTTAAAATAAGAAAGTTGGTATTGGTCAGTGTCAACGCGTTTTTCCCAATACGCCCTCCTTTATTCGTTATCGAATTTATTCCATTTGTCTGTTCCACACTGTATACAGGAATACTGTAGAGAAGAATATCTGTACGGACAACCAGTAACATACATACAAAAAAATACACGTCCAACTGATAACCCTCTCTTTTTTGGAAGTCCGATAAAAAAGTTAATTTGTTATTATTTTCAAGTTCTACTCTATAGTTTGTTCTTTACTGTTAATGAAATTTAGTAATTTATGTAAATCTTCAAGAGCTAATCCGTTTTAAGAAAATTGTGCTCATATTTTTCCATAAAAAAGTTGCTGAAAGCAGGAGACAGAGAGTATTTCATGGCCTTGCCAAAATCTTGTTCGTAGAAGTCTTCATTTAGTTGAAAATATGTTATTTTTGTACAAAATGTTTAAAAAAATTATTGGAAAGAACACTACCATTGCTTGAACGTAAACTGAAATACTTCAAACGTTTCATAGCCTAAATCAAATCCTACTTTCAATAGCAATTAAAATTAATCAAAAATTAAACTTTCGAAGTGAGAAATTTGGCATTCACAATTTGACAATCTTGTAGACAGACGACATACATTAATTACTAAATGACATAAACAACAAAAAATAAACTATAGAGTTAACATTAGAAATTGAACAGAATAACAAATTATCTTTTTTAGACATTGTAATAACAAAAACACATCGACAGAAGTTTACAGAAACCCGACTCACACTAACAGGAATCTCTACCTTAACTTTACTCTTCCAAATTCAGTAGAAAGAAGTGTAATCAAACCTCTATATGACAGACAGAAAACCAATTGTTTCGACATCAAGCAATTTAATGAAGAAAAAACGTGTATAAAACATGTGGAGTCTGCCATTAATTACTCCAATTACTCTCCCAAGCCACATTGACTCTCAATATCATCACATTACTACAATAACATACCTTACGTACAGGGTCTCTCAGAAAGACTAAAAAGATTAGTAAACAAATTTAATATTAAAACCTTATTCAAAACAAGAAATCAATTATATCAAAAACAAAATCAGAAAACACAAATGCGAACTACAAAAAGTTACATTTATAAAATGCCTTGTGAATGTAATAAATTCTATGTTAGAGAAACCGCTAGACATGAAAATGATCGGATAAATGAACACAATTACATAAAAAAACAACAATTTGAAAAGAATAAAATTTGTGAACATGCCTTGGACCGTGGTCATAAAATATAATTTTTAAATTCAACTATATTACACAAAGAAGAACACAATACAAAACGAAAACTGCTTTAATTCTGTTGAAAACGATTGTATCGCTACTATCGCTGTAGAATTCAATCTTTCCTGGTTGCTAATAATTAAAGAAGAAATTACTACTGGTCAAGTCATTCTGAACAACCCAATATTGGGTAGTTCATAAGGTTTTCCTAGGTTTTCTATTGTGATTTTAATGGGATCACTGAATCAACAGCATTCATTGGTCAGCATTTTAGACATAAAATTCTGAAGAGAACTCTTTCAAATTCTTCCAATTTGAAAGAGACTATTATTATATGATCTTTAGAATTTTTTGTGCAACCATGTATATTATCAAATTAAATTCTCTTATTTACATCAGACATCAGTTAGTATTCTCAAACATATTAATTTTATAATTTAAATCTTTTCATATAGTTTCTTCATATTGATATTATCAACCTAGATCCCAAAAACGTTTGAAAATATATAAAATTTCAAGAAGTATTTGCAGAATTATTTTTAAGCAAGTGAGTAAATATTGACGGGACTTCTAGACTTACACTAGCAAATGATAATTATTATCTCTAAACTATCATTTTCAAATTATTATCCATTTCACCACCAAAAAAACAATTTTATACGACAAGAAATTTAAAATACGGAGATATAAAAGACGCAGTACAAAAGTGGATTATTGATGAACAAAAACGCGTTGTGCGCAGACGACATATTGTTGATGTTGATTGCTCATCAATGAGGGAACAAGGTATCTGATTTAGCAATATCTCGAGAAAAGTCAAATGTTATCCCTTTCTCAGAAAATAAAAATATTACTAATATTTTAACATTAGAGCAGCAGGGCGTTCAATTAATGCGTCAGCACAATGAAGGCTTGAATGCAAAGTTTCCTTACTTTTGCTGAAACAGCAGGTGAAGAGGATATTATAAATCTTACATAAAAAAAAGTACAAAAGAATGATGTTTCCAAAACAGGGCGTATATTTAAATTAATATATCTGTTTTAAACACGGTTATTTCGAATTTATTTTATTTCTCACATTAAAAACAAATGCGTGTTTTGGGAATTGATATAAATTTATATTTATAAGTATTATTAATAGTTCTTTAGAATTAACCGAAAGACTTGAAAAAAGTACCTAAAATATAACGTTCAATCTCAGTAGGACATTGGCTATGGAATGTTTTGTTCGCTTAATGTAAGTGTAAGTTCTTTGATGGAATGTTAACGTTAAAAAAATTCTTGCTTCATATTACAATTTTCCTTTTTACTTATACAAATGCTGCACCGTTGAGAATCATTAAAATTATGCTTTCGTAATACTTGTACTTCCCCAGGTGAACAATAATATAGAACAGAAAATAAATAAATTCCGGAAGGTATGTGGTACAATAAACCAAAACACTTAAGATTAAAATGAGGAACGTACACAGCTCAAAGCTAGACAATTGCTATACGAACAATCCATGGAAACAAACACAGTAACAGTGAAAAGATAAGACAAAGAATAAGATGATGGTTTGATGAGTAAATAACATCACATTTGAGAAAAAAGCTTCCATATTTCAAGAAATCCAAACATTTCAGTCTGACTTTATTGTTGATTCAAATTTTAATGCAGTTGAAAACGTACTCAGGTAAAGTGTTATTCTGAACCGTTGGGATTTTTTGTTTTTTTTTGTGCCAGAGGAAGTCTAGATAGAGGAAAATATGGATATGGTAACAAGCAATATGCTAATATCTGAAATATGTCTATAGCTATTAGTTTTTTCGTTTTAAACCTAATGTGAACTAACGATAGACAAAAATGTTTTCCCATCAGATTCGAAGTTTGTGTTTTTTTGTGATTATTTCGTTCAAAATTGATCAATTTTTAATAAATGGAAGTTTTAAAAATGATTGCTAAATGATTCAACAAATATAGAAGATACTAATAAGTGGTTTATACTTTCTGCATTAATTCATTGTTCTGAGAATTTTTTAGAACTGCCCTATGAAATAGAAGACGTCCAGCCTGCAGAGCCTAGTCCAATATCAAATGTCAGTATTACAAGAACGTTTGAAACAGAATCGGCAGAGGTTACACCCAGAGTTCTCTACACTGGTTACCAGACATGGAGGGTGTATATTACAAAAGACAAAGATATCGCTCTTCTGCAAGAATTAGGAAATAAATCCGGTAAGACTATATTAGAATTAACAATTCATTTTTTATAGAAATCAATTAATACAAGTCATAACCGACGAAAGTCTAGAATTATTTCTTACATGAACTAAATATAATTTTCTACATCAGCTTTCTCACTTTTTTTATGCATAATTCTTAACACGTTTAAAATTTCACTTGGTAAAATAATAATTAGTGTTATAATGCTTGGACATTGCCACCCATAAGAGCTGACCATCAAGTAGCAGTAGGTTATTTTCAAGTCTTTATTACCTCTTCAAAAAAGAGAATTATTGATTAAATTTTTACTTTCAGAAAAATAATAAGATATATATTTCCGGAAGTATTTTAGTTTTATAAATTCAAACTTAAATTTTTGTAAAAATTAAAAATAATAATATTCATAAAAAAGATGCAAAACTACACTTTACTTTTAACATCATTAAATTACAAAATTGTTAATATCTAAAACAAGTTGATATTAATGAAAACCCCGTAATTATATTGTAAATCAGAAGCCAGAGTTATCTTAAAAACAATTTTCTCTGTATTATTATAAAAAAATTTTCTTTACTTTATAAGTTAAATTTTAGAGCGATTAAATGAAAATTATGAAAATAGTAAAACTTGAGGTTGTTAAGTAGATTGTCACCATTTCAGAAACGGAACAATATGTCATCGCGAAAATTTGAAAAATCAACTTTTCAGAAGATATTGTTCAATGGTTGGTTTTTCGGTTCTCTATCGAATAGACTACAAAATTAATTTTGTATTGCTAATGAATTAAAGTATTCCATCTGTAAAGAAAAAAAAACTGTAGAATTGCAACTCTAGTTAATGCAATTTAAATATGCTAAAGATCATTGCATATAGGTACAGTGAGGGAATGTAGTAATTCCCTGGGAATTATTTCTTGAACAGTTAGTTATTTCAAAATGAAATTTCAGAAACATGATATACCGCATTCAGGCAATGCGATTTTCTTAAAATGGTATTTCAACCTCCCGAATGATTGCATTGTTCGAATTCTCACTGTCTGAGTCGAATACATTGTTATAATATTTTAATTTTTCTAGAAATTGTGACAATTTAAAAATATAGCTAAATTTTTAATAGGACTACAATAGTAGTATTAATGACCACCAATAACCAGCCTTACCAATTAAATCTGGTTCATGCACAACTTCCATTTTATGTGCTTTAGTAATGAATTCACTATTTGAACTCATTATTGATAACCGAGAAGGCGACACACTGTTTACAAAAGCCAAATGTTTGGGCTAGCATTTTTGGGGACCTTATTCTCCTGACTGAACAGAATATGAAGTTCTTGAAGTTGTGTTGTTGTTCAAGGAGTACTTTAATCAAGATATTGTACGTGGCCAGCTTGTTCACTGGATTTTATCCCGATTAATATTATATCAGAAGCTTTCAGAAACGTGAGAAATGGAATTATACAAAGACATTATTTGTTTTACATTAAACAATTACTTTAACCCCGTCGAGACTATCGGGACATATGCCCCATGGCTGGTTTAACTGTGTGTAATAGAATATAGTCCTCCAATTTTAAATGTATATCAGCGTTATCCGTTTTCAAGTTAGTATCAGAACGTGAAAAATATACAATAGACGGTGAATCAAAATTTAATGTTAATAACCAACGACTTTACTAGACGCCATGATACTACAGATTTACTTCACTAATAAGATCATCAAAGTAAAACAAACGCTAAAAACTAGAGATAAACAAGAATGTATTGTGCCCTGAGTTAATTCAGTTATAACGAGTATATGGGTGATACAGTTCTTACAGACTACATAATTGAATTCTAAGATTTTCACCAATAATCCCAAGAACTTTAAAGTGCAGTTCTACAACGTGGGTCATCATAAAAACTATTCAAAAACTGTTTTACACCATTTCGTTCAGTAATTATAATATTATGCTATTTAATTTTAATAAGGGTTGTGTTTGCCTCAACACAGATGCTTAATAAAATATTATCAGTTGTCAAATATGGCGACCAAAGTGTTTCAAATTCTTTTCAGTTAGCAAAAATAAATCCGCCACAAAAGGGTTAAATGGCAATAACTTTATAAACTTAGAAATGTGTTAAGTAAAAAGTAATTTTATTGAATATTAAATTAATTTAAAAATGTCTTAGAAAATTACATCACAATTAGAAAAATTACATTCGCTGCGCCACTGAAATTCTGGCTCAAATCATTAGTAAACATACTCAATACTATTACTCACAATTTTATGCATTTTTAAATCAATATAGCTTTAATATGTAAACTATTTTTATTTCAGAAATAATATTTATGGGAGGAAATTATACAAACAATGACATTCTTATAAAACCTAAATATATAGAAATGATTCAAGATTTATTCAAGAAAGAAGAAGTCAAGTATGAGATTCTTTTAGAAGATTTTCAGAAAGCAATTGACGAAGAAAATCCCCCAGTACCAGAAGAAACTGATGACCGCAAAGGTAAACAAAATCGATCAAATAAATAAATTGTCTTTTATTGATTCTTTATTTTAACGAAAAAAATTAAAATACGGCAATGAAGATACTGTTTATTTTTACAAAGTGCTAAGGTGATGTCGGCAGTTTCTACAAACAATAATTATAACAATTGGAGTGTTACTCGCGTGTAACAAAGAGTTCTAATCGGCTGCTGTTTTGTATAACTTTCACCCAATTTTGATGCTACTGTTCGAATAGAACTGAAAACAAACATATTTTTAGATATATATTACAATTATTTGGCACCGTAAATCTATTTATTATCTTCAATATATACAGATAATTTACGTTCAAGGATTCTAATATTAATATTCGAGTCTGCTAAGGCTAGTAGCATTCAGAATTATGGTTCATACATAATTTTTAGATTCATGTTAAAAAAGTTTCCAACATGCGAATTAGGATAGTTTTTCAACTAATGTTACTAATACGCTAATGTTTCACAAAGTGAATAGCTACTTGTTAAAATTTCGATCCATCAGACACATCCAAATTTTCAAGCTTAACTTAATTTTTCGAAGTTATTATGTTACCATTATCTGCAGAAATGACTGGCTATTGAACGCAAGATAAATTATTGTTTCTAAGCTACTCACAGAATGGAAATCTCGTGACATTACTGATTCAACTGATTCGCGTATCACTTGCAAACGATTTTGTGGCTTGCCAAGATTTGGAAGTTCTAGGGCTCCTTCCTTGAAACTTCCAAATGTCGCTATTCGATTCGGTCATTTGAGAGTAGGACAACTCAAGACGGGTTCTATTTACAAATTATACACTTTGAAGTTTCATAAGCTAATCTGTTCTATTGCTATAGTAGGGCCTACACAAGTTTTCTGAAAATTTTCACTCATTAAATATAAAACAGAGGTTCCACATACTTGACTCCGAACACCTCTTTCCAGAAAGATTGAAAATTTTGGGTGTCAAAAATTAAATCATAAAATATGTATTAAAACAATGTAAAAAATACCCTAAACTAACCAATTATCCTTTTCCAAGAATCTCATACTCTAGATCAATTAGCTTGTAATAAAACATCTGTTCTAATAATCTTTTGAATATTGTTACTAATTGCTGATCTTTCTTTCATTAACGTATCAGACCATGGTGTGAAGTATAGTCACAATATACGTAATGTATCTGTTCCTAAAAGAAAAGTAAATGATGCTGCGTTTAGATTCATTGATATTGTGCAAATGTCGCCGTGTTAATTTAGATCTTCTCCGCGACTCCAAACTACAAAGGTGTCATTTAAGTGCTAAAAACTTTTGCTTCGAAGTTCTCCAGATAAAATTTGTTCAATTGTCATTTGCCTTAATCTCTCATATTTATCTTCGTTTTGAAGTATATTGGCTTCTCTACTTTATAGTTTCCAGTTTAGAATTCAGGTCTTTATTCGTTAGATGTTTGCTCAAATTTGTGCTATTTCCTTTCTGTACATTTCGAATGTTTTTTTGTATTGAAGTCTGCACTGATCCATGATACACATCCTTTGTTATTTCTTTAAGAAAAAGAAGTTCTTTATTTGTAGAACTGCATACGTCCTTTATTATTTCTTTCGTCTTAAATGAAGTTACCCATATAATATATATATATATTTTTGGATTAACTTGTCCCATAACTAGAGTGTGCCTGATTCTGTTTTGAGTCTTAGAAGTCACTTACCATTTAGTCTTGGTCAGTCTATAGCAGGTATGGCAAACTTTTTATACGTGCGTGCCCAATATGTATTATAGCTATTTTATGTCCAACTTTTGGTGTACCAACTTCTAAAATAAAATATTAATATTGTTTTTTTATTGTATTTTGACTTATGTTGCATACTGCTTTCACCAAGTCACTTTCAGCAATGTATCTGCTGTGTTGGGTTCGATAGTTAGTTTCTGTAACTACCTTTAAGAAATCTATTTAATAAAATAATGACTAACCATAAATAACCGAAAGTTGTTACTTTCTTTAAGTTGAAGATTTCGGGAATATAATTCCAAGTTTATCTTATATTCTGCGTTCTTTTTAATTGTATCCAATAACCAGTCATTTTCAATAGCTTCCAAGTCGCTGCTTAAAGCGACACATGTTGGTTTGGATATAAAAAAATACTGAAAATCAAATCAATTAATAGCGTTTCTAAATTTTCGAAGTATAGGAACCAGAAATTTATATATTGGGTTTATCTATATCTGACTGGATCAGAATATAAAATGATTTATCCAGAATAAGCCTGTGAATTATTATAAATATGAAACACAATAGAATAATCCGAGACACGAGAATGTATCAATAAAAATTTAAAAATTTTTGTCAATTATATATTAAATATCAATTTAAAAAACTGTCACACAAGATAACATCTTATTTCCCCCCGAATCTCCGTCTCACTTTCACCGTGCGCGATTTTGGTAATTGTTTTCTTTGAATATGAAGTTCTTAACCTAGTCACAATTATATCATTTAACAAGGGAACGGAGAGGATGCGTAATGCTGCCAGCAAAAGTGTTCCGTTTGGACACCAATTCTTTATAAATTAAATCATTCTATAGTTTGGCCCTAAAACGTAATTTATGGTTGTTACTTTTACACTTGTATGTCACACAATAATCTATGCTAACAATGCAAGTATTGAATGCTCTTTCATTCGGAAATCACAAATTATTAATTTAACAAATTAAGGAAATGGGCACCATTCCTCCTAAAAACCGACACACTTTCATATCATTGCTCAAGATGTACATTACCTGTCCACTCCTTTAAGTCTTGAAATTTGGGCTAATTCAGAATACAGTTTGGAAATCGATAACATATCAGAAATTTGCCAGTCACTAGTTGAGAGCTATAAAACAATCTGTGTTATGAGCATTAACTTGCAGCATTATTATTATAAGAATCTCCATTATTGTTCGAACTGATTGACATCTAGAGTTATCGAATTTATTTCTTGACAGTTAAAATACGTTACAAATACAGTTTGTGTCAGAATAAATAGCCGCAGATATACAATATTATTTTAGTTTTTATGCTTCTTGTGATTGATACATGGACAAGTTTGGGTTTCCATCTTTTGTTGGATGTGTTAGATTCCGAGAAAAAAGAAATTTGTAGCAAAATAGAGAAAACATTTTTGCCTGCACAATTTTCAGCAATAAAACTATGTGTTTTTTTATATTCCGGGCATAATTAAGGTGATACAATAATCCAAAACTAATTATAGGGGATTAGACAATGAATTGTATTTATTTCATCTGCACTGGAGATCTTGTGCTTCTACTCTATAGCACAAAATATATCTATAAAAATCTTATATGTAAAATATTTCAGATGCAACTCATATAATGTAAATTTATATTTTGCCAGGTCATCGAATGACATGGCAAGCTTACCACAGAACTGAAGATATTAACGGGTTTTTGCAGTATTTGGCTGAAACATATCCAGAACTTTGTAGCATTAGGACTATAGGATACTCAGCCCAAGGGAGACCAATAAAAGTACGTATTATATAAGAATTATTTTACAAATTAAATTTATTACTATAAGAATAAGTTGTAAGATCCCAATTCTTCGTAGTACCCTGCACTGGTAACTATGATGGTCTGCGAGGCTGTATTTATGTTTTTCTTTGTTTCCTTTTATTCTCATCTCACTCACTTCCCCTTTGAACCTTACTAGGTTTCCAGGATGATGCTATCACTGGATTGAGATTGGATCTATGGATATCTTACAACTTTTTCTTCTGATTCTTTTTTGAGAGACTATTATTATGCATAAACTCAATGTTTCAGTTGTTAAAATTTCAAACGGGAGACCTGGTAATAAGGCAGTATGGGTAGATGGAGGAATGCATGCAAGAGAATGGATTACTCCAGCAACTGTCACTTATATCATCAATCATCTCACTTCAAATTTTGAAAATGAACCCCAATATGTTCAAAATATTGACTGGTATATGGCACCTTTAATGAATCCAGATGGTTACGAATATACTCACACAGTTGACAGACTTTGGAGGAAAAATAGGGCCAGATCTGGACAATGTTCAGGAACTGATCTCAACAGAAACTTTGGGTAAATGCTTATTTTAACTTATTTACAACAATTTTTATGTCAGAAAGCATGAAACAATTTTCTTAACTTAGAAATTTATATGTATAAATATAAGTTTTGTACCCTAACACCAAACTTTTATTTTTGCACTCGACGCACGTTTCAACAGCGAAGCTGTCATCATCATGGAGTAAAATAAATAAATAAAAGTTTGGTGTAAGAATACAAAACTTTGTGTTTATACATCTGTGACACAGTTTTTCCAGTTTTCCAGTAAAGAAATTTATAACTAATCCGACATGTGTGATCTGTTTTGATTATTATTCATTACATAAAATGTTTAATTCTGCAATGTACAAATCCAATTTTGATATTAGGTCTGTGACCTTTAGCCATTGCTTACAGACTAGAGAGTTTCCTTCCTCTCTCTTCCAGCATTACGATTCCACTTGTACATAAGCCCATAACTCAAACACTCTATATTATCTAAGGATTATGTCTATTTTATGAAATGCATTTTAAATTTATATGAAACTTAATAGACTAAAGTTTCATATAAGTTTAAGACGCAAAAACCTTGTGCCGTACAAAAATATCGGTGCTGGAAAGAAATTTCATTTTCCAAAAATTTTCTCCGTTGGAAAAATTATAGAAAACTGGACGGCATGTCTGATTTTAAATAATTATATTTATATAAAGTAATATTTTACTATGCCGTATCATTGCTCTGGCTCTGACGCCAATTTTCTTATTTCAACCCCTATTCGAAAAAAATATTAGAGACACCCTAAATTAAAAAAAAATAGAAAGTACAATATAAAAAAAGTACAATATAAAAATATACCTTAAATAATTGTGCCGTACATTTTTCATGGCACATGACCTCACTTCAGGGAAGTGAATATTCGCCCAAGGGATGGATATTTTAATAAAAAGTTCCTGTACGGCATTTGTGCTCTTATCGAATTCATTGAAAATCAAGTATTATAAAAATGTTGCCATATAATATCGTGGCACTGAAGGAAAAAAAGAACGTTTACACGAACTGCCATTGTTTGTTCGTATAGTAACGACAGGCACCTTTCTTATGGAAACAAATTAATTCCGTCAAATTGTTTAAAATTTAGTATGTTGTAGAAGTTGACATTCTGACAAAAATAGTGCATGGGTTCAAACAGATTGATAGATGACTAGTTTTCGAGATACGGAGTGTTAAACATTGAAAATGCCGCATTTTTGTTATCAGATTTCCAATGATAGACGTGCTTTTTGGTTATTGGAGAATTGTACATTATTGAACATAAATATTTTACAAAACAATTGCCATACGTTTTGGGTGTTTACAGGGTATTTAAAAAATACGTAAGATGTGATTTTGGAAAAAATCTTTTTTTTATTACAACGTTAAAAACATAAAAAGATGTTACTACACAATTAATATCTCATTGAAGTAATAATTTCTTGGATGTGCTTCATATAATATACAGTGTGAGCCATACATATAGCTAGAGCAGGCATACATTATTTTTTTCTATTAATGAGTCACCCTGTACGAGTCATTCGTCCTGCAATTTGAATAAGACATTAAACAGATATATTATCCGTCTCTTTATACTCAACGGGATGTATTTTTTATACTACTCCGTAGTTTTAAATTCTCTCCGTCGACTTTATATGTTATTACATTTTTACGTTAACAAATCTTCAGTGTTTTACTGAGCAGAATATTATGAAAATTGTATGACTAGCTTTCGAGATATAGAGTGTTAGTGCCGCCGTACACGGACTGCTTCAAGCAGTTGAGACCGACTGCTTAAAGCCGCGACCGCGCGGTGAACTATAGTCATTCATTCGCTGCCGTACACACGACTACTCGAGCAGTCGCGACCGCTTCAAGCCGTCAACTGCATGATGAAATTCCATCGTGCCGTCGACCGCTCGCGAGCGGTTGCGAGGCATACACCGACTCCTCAAGCCGTTGACTGCGCTAGAGCAGTCGACAGCTCTCCGACTTCCCTCTCCCCGCTCTTTGAGGCCTCGCGGCGTCTGTTTTTGTCTCGCGTCTCATTTGCCGACTGTTTTTTGAACATGGAGGGCGTGTGCGATAGTGATGCGCTTATTAGTGCAATTAAAACGCAAGAACTTATTTGGAACTATAAACTTAAGGAACACAGCGACAAAATAAAGAAGAACAATGCATGGGCAATTATTTGCGCCCAAGTAATTGAGAACTTTGATGAAAAACCAGTTCAAGAAAAAAATCAAATCGGTAAGTAAAAAAGTCAGTCATTTTACACACACATTTATTAAGTTTTTGTCATATTATAAAGTCACACACATATTTATTGATTTATATCATATTCCATTGCCAATCTAGTTTGCCTTCTTCGCTCACAAAGTGATTAGCAAATTCTTCACGGATTGTTGTTAACATAGGTCCACCTGGACGAACTTGCTGGGTTGAATGTATTATAGAATGAGGAAGACCCTCAAACGTATCCTCAAATTTATTTCCATCTCGTTGTTTTACGTAGTTGTGAAGAACACACGATGATTTACTATATCCACTGCGAAATCAACATTGACGTTAAGTGGTCTATGAAAGATCCGCCATTTATTAGCTAATATGCCAAACGTGCATTCAATATATCGCCTCGCACGTGATAACCGATAGTTAAAAATTAATTTTTTCTCTGGTAAATTCTTGCCACCATATGGACGCATTAAATTTTCCTGCAAGCTAAACGCTTCATCCCCAATAAACACGTTCGGTAATAACGGTCCATTTTGTGATATTGCAGAAGGTGGAGGTATATTTAACTTTTTTTCTTGTAACATTTTATATAGACAACTCTCTTCGAAAATAGTCGAGTCAGCGTGCCTTCCATATGAGCCTATATCCACGAAAGTGAACATATAATTACTATCACATACTGCTAGAAGTATTATCGAAAAATAATTTTTATAGTTATAATATGACGATCCACTTTGCGCGGGTTGTATTATTCTAATATGTTAGCCATCAACGGCACCGAGGCAGTTCGGAAACTTAGCATTTTTTTTGAAACCATTTATTATGTCTTTCCATTTCTCTTCAGTTAGTTGTTCCATACATACATATATCCTTCATATGTATCCATATATTTCTGCAAACATTCCTCACTATCTTACCTATTGTTGTTGATGCTATTCTAAAACTATATTGCAAATCCATAAATGTACATCCAGTTGCCAAATACCTGTAAAAAACATATTTATAAATCAATCAATTATACTAACTTATTTTTTTGTTGCTACAGCGATGTTAATACAGAAAAAATGGAAAACATTAAGAGATGGATACTCCAGATATGCTAAAAAATTAAACCAAAGAGTGGTTCAGCAGCCCTCAACATTCGGCCATATGCATATTATCAGCAGATGTCTTTTTTAAAGGCAATAATAGAAGATAGACCCGACAAAACAAATAGTTTACAAGAAAGTGAGCACACTGAAATTACGTCCGAAGAAAGCGAAAATCGTCAAAATAAAATACCCAGAGAAAGAAACAAAAGAAAATTAACTACTACAATCACAGATGAGAACGTCTTAATTGAAAAATTATCCAAACGTTTCGATGAAAAATCGCAGAATTCGCGCATTGATAATGAAGATGAAGATAAATTGTTTTTACTATCATTAGTTGGTGAATTAAAAAAAATTAATGAGCATTATAAATTAGGTGCTAAGACCGAAATACTTAACGTAGTGAAATACTTTAAAGGGATGACAAATCACACATATCCTTCGAGTTATGGTGACAGGGGATATTCATCGTTTAATGATTATCGTAGACAATGGGGTTATAATACTGGCCCCTCTACCTCTACATCAGTGCCTGGCCCCTCTAGTTCAGCAACCGGCCCCTCTACATCAATGGCTGATGACCAAAATTCTCAATCTGAAGACCTTTCATCATGTTCTGTAATGTCCGATGATGTAATTTCCAATATTTTTAATGAATAAAAATTTTAATAATTACTATATATTTTTCTTACCTCAATGTTACTGCTAGTCTTTCTTCAGGTTGGATACTTCTCCTCATAATTGTGTCTTCACGTTTAATGTGAGACTTTAGTATATTATACAATTCATCAAACGAAGACATTGACATTCTAAAATAGTTGAAAAATTTTTCTTCATCACTTCTAAGTTCCATAAACAAATGATGGAATTGTCCATGTTGTTCTCTTAATTGCAAAATTGGATGAACCCAAAATTTTCTCTTTTGACGTCGCCGCCGTCGTCTCCGCCTGAGCAGGAGCAGCAAAAGCAGTGCTTCCTCGTCAGAATCCTTGACTCGACTGTGGTAGAAAATCAACTGCTGGAGCAGTCAACAACCGACAGCTCAAGCAGTCGACGCCGACCGCTCGAGCGGTCCGTATATTTCACTCAGCCGCTAACTGCTCGAGCACGTTTGGCATATTAGCTAATAAATGGCGGATCTTTCATAGACCACTTAACGTCAATGTTGATTTCGCAGTGGATATAGTAAAATCATCGTGTGTTCTTCACAACTACGTAAAACAACGAGATGGAAATAAATTTGAGGATACGTTTGAGGGTCTTCCTCATTCTATAATACATTCAACCCAGCAAGTTCGTCCAGGTGGACCTATGTTAACAACAATCCGTGAAGAATTTGCTAATTACTTTGTGAGCGAAGAAGGCAAACTAGATTGGCAATGGAATATGATATAAATCAATAAATATGTGTGTGACTTTATAATATGACAAAAACTTAATAAATGTGTGTGTAAAATGACTGACTTTTTTACTTACCGATTTGATTTTTTTCTTGAACTGGTTTTTCATCAAAGTTCTCAATTACTTAAGCGCAAATAATTGCCCATGCATTGTTCTTCTTTATTTTGTCGCTGTGTTCCTTAAGTTTATAGTTCCAAATAAGTTCTTGCGTTTTAATTGCACTAATAAGCGCATCACTATCGCGCACGCCCTCCATGTTCAAAAAACAGTCGGCAAATGAGACGCGAGACAAAAACAGACGCCGCGAGGCCGCAAAGAGCGGGGAGTGGGAAGTCGGAGAGCTGTCGACTGCTCTAGCGCAGTCAACGGCTTGAGGAGTCGGTGTATGCCTCGCAACCGCTCGCGAGCGGTCGACGGCACGATGGAATTTCATCATGCAGTTGACGGCTTGAAGCGGTCGCGACTGCTCGAGCAGTCGTGTGTACGGCAGCGAATGAATGACTATAGTTCACCGCGCGGTCGCGGCTTTAAGCAGTTGGTCTCAACTGCTTGAAGCAGTCCGTGTACGGCGGCACTTAAACTTCGGAAATGTCACCTTTATCCTAACAGATTTCTCATAATAGATGTGTTTTATTTCCGTTTATTGCAAAAAACGTGGTTTGCACATTGTTTGATATAAATATTGCACAAAAAATTAATATCAATTATTTTTTATTACAGGGTGTTTCGCATATACGTAACATGTTTTTTTTAGAAAATTCATTGCTTATTATAACGTTGAATACATAAGAAGATCTAATTGCTCAGTTAATATAATGCTAAAGAAATTAATTTTCGGATGTGTTCATACATTATACACCGTGAGTTGTAAATATTGCTAAAGTGGGCGTCTGTTATTTTTTCCATTAATAAGTAACCCTGTATAAACCATGCGTCCTCGAATTTTTATATTAAATTATACAAATCTACGACTCATCACACTAAATTCTACAGCTTTGTACAAATTAAAGTATTGTAGTTTATACAGGGTTACTCATTAATGGTAACACATGGTATATGCCCACTACAGCTATATTTACGACTTACACTGTATAATATATGAACACCTCAAAGAACTCATTTCTTATTAATTGTGCGATTACATCTTATGTATTCATCGTTGAAATAAAAAATGAGTTTTCTGAAAAAACATGTTACATATATTGGAAACAATGTAATCAACGATAATTAATGGTAATTGTTTTATTCAATATTTTTGTCAAATAATGCGAAAATTTTTCCTGCAAGAAAAAGGAGACATTTCCGATTATTAACACCCCCTATATCTCGAAAACTATTCATACTATTTTAACAATATTCTGCTCAGTTAAACACTGAACATTTGTTAAAACGTAACAATGTTATGACATACAAAGTTGAGGGAGAGAATTTAAAACTACATGGTAGTATAAAAAACTACCTTTTTTCAATATGTACAGTTTTTGCAATGAGTTTAACATCCTGTTGAGTATCAAGAGACGGATCATATATATGTTTATTGTCTTATTAAAATGGGTTTGTACAACATGACCCATTAATAGAAAAAAACTATATGCCTTCTCTATCTAATATTTATGGCTCACACTGTATATTATATGAAGCATATCCAAGAAATTATTACTTTAATGAGATATTAATTGTGCGAAAACATCTGTTTTCAACGTTGTAATGAAAAAAATGATTTTTTCCAAAAGCACATGTTACGTATTTTTTAAATACCCTGTAATCCAGCAAAATTTATGGCAATTGTTTTGTGAAATATTTATGTTCAATAATGTACACGTCACAATTTTTCCAATAACCGGAAATAAAGCACATCTATGATTCGAAAAAAATGCGGCGTGTCCGATTTTTAACATCCTGTATCTCGTAAACTAGAATCTGTTTGAGCCCACAGACTCTTTTTGTCAGAACATGAACTTCTACAATATACCAAAATTTCAAACAGAAGTCCATATTTCCATAAGAAAGGTGCCTGGTTCTTTGTTTATTTAATAAAAATGTATTTTTTATTTTTCTATTAAGCTGTAAATATTTAAAATCAAATGAATAAAATTGTTTAATGTATGATGACGTAAAATTTATTTAAAATAATTTGGTCAAGTGCGAGTTGGACTCGCATTGTAAGGGTTCCGTATCACCTTCAAGATTCGCTGTATTTGGCCCCCAAAAATTAACATTAGAGTTTTATTTTACTAATAGATTGGAAGATAAAGGGCACAATAGGTCAAGTTTTAAATTATAAATTATTAAATCTGTTATTCAAATTATTTAAAAATACAAATAAAATATATTTTTCAAAATTTAAATAGTATAGTTTCTAAAATGGGAATTAAGTCGATGTTTAATATCTCTGCTAAACAAATGATTTAAAAATATGATATATTTGTAATTCACATAATGAGTCTTCTATTTGATATATTACATGATTCGTTTGAAAATTGAATTTTTATTTTCCATTTAATTGTATAATTTGTCCCTAAAATTACCATGGAGGTTTTCTAATAATTTTTCTTATAAATTTCAAGTGAGCCCCAGTACCCCTAATTATTTTCAAAATTTTAGGTAGTATGGTTTCGGAAATAAAGCGAGAAATGAGAATTTTTTATATCTTTATCTTAATATCTTGTAAACAATTAATTTTAAAAATATATATTTGTATTTCTCATAACGAGCCCCTTCATTTGATATATTGCATGACACGTTAAAAAAATATTTTTTATTTTCCGTTTATTTCTATAATTTGCCCCCCATTATTAATATTAAAGATTTCTTCGTATTTTTCCTGTAAATAAAAAAAAATATGTCTTATAGTTTGGGGAATAAAGGGGGGAATGGGTATTTTGTTAAATATTTTTTTAAATATATTTTAAAATATTTATTAAAAAAAATAAAAAAAATATATTTGTATTAGTCATAATGAGCCCTGTGATTTGATATATTACATGATACGTTAGAAACAAGTTTAATTTTTTATTTTCCATTTAATTCTTTAATTTGCCCCCCAAAATGAATATTAGGGGTTTCTCCTTATTTTTCCAATAAAGTTCAGGTGAGGCGCTATACCTATTTTTTTTCAAAATTTTACAGCTTGTGGTTTCGGAGATAAGGGGGGGGGAATGGGTAAAATTTTTTATATTTTTGTTAATAACTTTTAATTAATTTATTTTAAAAATATGAAAAAAAATATATTTCTTTTCGTCATAATGAGCCCTTTTATTTGATATATAATATGATGGGTTAGAAATAATTTTAATTTTATATTTTCTATTTAATTCTATAATTCGCCCCCCAAAATAAATATTAGGGGTTTCTCCTTAATTTTCCAGTAAAGTTCAGGTGAGGAGCTATAACTCAATTTTTTTTCAAAATTTTCCAGCTTATGGTTTCGGAGATAAGGGGGGGGGGGGAATGGGTAAATTTTTTTATATTTTTGTTAATATCTTTTAACTTATTTATTTTAAAAATATGAAAAAAATATGTTTATTTTCGTCGTAATGAGCCCTTTCATCTGATATATAACATGATGGGTTAGAAACAATTTTAATTTTATATTTTCCATTTAATTCTGTAATTTGCCCCCCAAAATGAAAACTAGATGTTTCTCCTTATTTTTCCAGTAAACTTCAGGTCAGAACCTATGAAAGTATTTTTTTTTCAAAACTTTACGTTTTATAGTTTCGGAGGTAAGGGGGGGGGGAATGGGTAAATTTTGGTATATTTTCTTTAATATCTTTTTAATTAATTTTTTTTAAATATGAAAAAAACATATTTGTGTTCATCAGAATGAGACCTTTCATTTGATATATTACATGATGAGTTTGAATTTTTTTTTATTTTTAAATTTTTATTTAATTCTATAATTTGCCCCCCAAAATTCATATTAATGGTTTCTCCTTATTTTTCCTGTAAAGTTCGGGCAACGTTCTATATTTTCTATTTTTTTTCAAAATTTTAGGTTCAGTAGTTTCGGAGATCAGGGGGGGGAACGGTCGATTTTTTTAGTTTTTCCCCCCAGAAGTACCCCTTAAATCAAAATTTCTTCTTATGCGATATGTGCTCCTGATCAAGTCACCAAACTATACCTTCATACCAAATTTCAACCTCTTCCGTCCAGTAGTTTAGCAGAAAATTGCTGTGATGTGACAGAGACAGAAATCCTGAGTGATATTATAAGGGTATCCGTATACTGTATATACGGAACCCTAAAAAGGTAGTTAATCAAGTCGAATGTAAAAGTTAAAATCAATTGTAATTTTTAATATAATTTTTGAAAATAGTGCACATTTTGATTGATTATATTATGTATTTTGATTGATTATTATTATATATATATATATATATATATATATATATATATATATATATATATTATATTCTAAAAGTAATTTAATTTTCTAATTTTTTTTTAATCTGTAACGAAGAAGCACTTATGTCCATTTTTTATGTTTTTGAGATATTTAACTTTAAATGTTTTTTTTTAACATTGAGTCATGAGAAAGTATTTTTTCAAAACAGTGTAAAGTATGTTCGATTCAAATTCAAATTCATCAGATCAACTCAAATATTAAACAAATTGAAAATACCAGTTACATTGGCTAAGTTTGACATTAAAAATGTACGGCATGCATAATTTTTTTATATTAACCTTTAAACAATTTATAACAGCAATAAAATTGTATATAGAATACTACTAGTAGCTGTAAATGAATTTTGAAAATTGGAAAAATTTTAAAAATTTTCATTTATTTATATTCAATTATTTTTTTCTGGTGCCAATAAATTTGTACGGCACTTTTGTATAAAGAATAGAATATGGAATAACTTGCTTTCAAAATTTTTGCCGTTCAGGAAAATATGATTTTTACCCCAAAACGAAGGACTTTAACTTCAATAGGACACATAGTCAGGTATAATATTTTTGTGCCAAATATTTTATACGGCACTTATGATTTTCTTCATTTTAGATCATAAGTAAACCCTTGAAATCGGTGCCGTATATTTTCTAATAAATTTTTTGAATAGGGGTTGAAATGGGAAAATTGGCGTCAGAGTAGAAGCCTTTAGAGCCAGAGCAATGATACGGCATAGTAAAATATTACTTTTAAATAAATATATTTATTTAAAATCAGACATGCCGTACAGTTTTCTAAATTTTTCTATAATTTTTCCATCGGAGAAAATTTTCGGAAAATGGCATTTTTTTATTCTTTCCAGCACCGGCACAAGGTTTTTGTGTCTTAGTTCTCCAATATCCAGCTTAGTTCGAAATCCCGTCAATTATATTTTAATTAATTTTCCGGGTTCGAAAGTAGCAAGTTTGACTTTCCGCAGACAACCCAGGTGCCATGGAAAATTGACGGCATAGTGCTCAAACGTAGTATTTAAGTCATAGGCACTCATGGTGCCGAAAATGAGTAGTACATTTTTCCCGTCCGGCTCTTAGTCTATAAGTGGGTTTGATTTCGATTTATACGGTTCCTTTAGTTGCAAGTAAGGTTTAATTTATATTCTTTCAATAGGTAACTCAAATGAATTTATGAACACTAACTTCATTGAACTATGAGGCAAAGTGGGTTATAGAATCTAATAATCATTTTATGGATGCTATCTATAATACATGTAGTCATATTGCATTAATAACAATTTATTTCAATAACAATTTATTAGATAATAAACCTTGACTGCAGATATCGATGGGGTGGCGACGGAGCTTCTAGGAACCCTTGCAGAGAAACATATGCAGGATCAGGACCCTTCTCAGAACCAGAAACAGCCGCAATTCAACAGTTTATCACAAGTAATATTATTTTACCGTGATAATTATTAAAAGACATTATATATTTTATTATATATAAGTAAGGAACTTACGTAACACTTTTAATTTAGGTACCCAGGCCAAATGGAAAGCTTATGTATCGTTCCATGCTTATGGTCAGTATATCTTATATCCCTGGGGTTATGGGAGGGTTGTACCTCCAGATTATAAGGACTTGGAAAATGTAGCTCGCAAGGCGGCTGCTGCTATTGCTTCAGTTGGAGGCCCTTATTATACAGTTGGACCATCTGGAAGTACTCTTTACCCTGCTGCGGGTGGATCTGATGACTGGGCAAAGGCCACCATTAAAATGAAATATACGTACACAATAGAAGTTAGAGATACTGGCAGGTGGGTTTAAAATTTGATAATGGGTTTCAATGTTCCTGAAATAATCACATCGCACAATTTTTATAGTCACTTATTAGATTTAGTTATTATCCAGAAGTGTACCAACTGATTTAAAAAAAGCTTGAATTCAGTTCTGGTTAAATAGTAATTTAAAATACAAATAATTCCAATAGAATGTTTAATTGAGAAACGGTGATTGCTGAACAAGATCCTAGAAGAGGTAGATATCTGTCCTATAAATGTGTAGGGACTGTTTCAGCGGGAATATTTTTTAACATTTTGGCACTTTCGGTTATAACGAAATGGCTACTAACTTTGTTATTTCAAACACTGTAAATTGTGCTTCGTTTTGGATTCAATGGAATTTTTCAATACACACCTTCTTTCAAAAATAAATATAATAATTCTATAGGGACTGCAATCGAATTATTAACAGAACGTGTCGAGTTTTTTTATCATTAATATATTCATAATGGCAAACCATTGGTGAATATTGAGTTAAACGATGTAAATGTCTTGGAATATTTTCCAGACCAATCAAATTCATGTTTTGAAGATTGTTAACTAAAGGAGACTTACGGCTATCGACAACAGCAATTCAAGCGCGGATCCATAGGGGTGCGGTAGGGGCGCTCGCCTCTTCCCAAAGCATCGGAGAATCAAAAGTCTCATAATAATTTTTTAATACAGATAAAATAAATTAATTATTTCTCAGAAATGAAGTTTTCCAGAATCGGTACCCAGTACACAGTGCCAAAATCATTATGACGATTCAGTACCCACGCCAGATTTTATAATGCAGCAGAACTGGGCACTCTATCAAAGTAAATTTCAACCTAGGAGGTCGACCTTTTAGTTATTCATGTTGATTGCCTTACCGCTCAACACTTGTTTAAGTATTATTTAATCTATATATAATTTTTTTAAAGTTTTACTACTAGGGAATCCTCGATTAATTGAATAAAATATACAAGAGATGTAGACAGGAGATAGACAATTTCTGTAACAATTGGCGCCAAGATTCATAGCAAATTGCTTTAACCATATACTTATAAGAAAATTTTAAGTACAATAGTCTTTCTGTTGCTGTGAACTCCGACACCCGTGGGTAAGATAGATAGATACAGATAATGATTTTGCAATAGATTTGGTGGGTTAAATTTCACAAATATTTACAAACACTTTAAACGTCTTTATTTTACCAAAATAAAATCTCTTACTTACAAAACACTATGACTAATACTATCAGCTGGTGTCCTATATGTTGCTTCTAACACAAAACTGATCGCATAAACCAGTCGCCGTCTTATATACATTTCAATCATCCGATGATTTTTTCAGTCGTTTCATTTGCCAGTCTAGGTGGTATTCGAATTCAAAATCACGTCAACCTTAGTTTTTTTACAGCCATCGAATTTTCGGCACCGCCATTGGTTACTCTTTCCTATTTCAGCCGGTTTTTATGTTCTCGTGTTCGCAAAGTTTTTATCAGGATGATTAACTTCTGGAAAGTTTCTTAATTTTTGGCCGCGTAAATTGAATGTTACAGCAACAGATTATGCCATTATACATGCATAACCAGAAAATTCTTTAAGTATGTAATTCTTGTGTTCATTAATTCGTACGTTTAATGGTCTCGATGTTTCTCCAATAAAAAATTTATTGCATTCGCAAGGAATCTTTTGTATGCAGTTTTTTGAGATCTGAGTTCGATTTTAGTGATTTCAGTGTATTTCTTGTTTTGAATGCTGTTTTGACATTAAATCTGTTACACACTCTTTTAATCTTTCTGAGAGACTCTGTATATATGGTATAGTTGCAACTACAATGTGGTTGTCCTGAGTAGTAGTGTTACTAAGAGAAGTTCCGGGTTGATTCTGATGGTTTGTGTTCTGTTCAAGTCTGTTTAATTCTTTGTTGATACATTTTAAAGGGTAATTGTTTCCAGTAAAGAAACGACAATTTGAAAAATCGAAAATTTGTGAACATGCTTGGAACCTAGGCCATAAAATACAATTTCAGAATTTAGCTATACGAAAAATAAAAGAGTCTGCTTTAATTCTTTTGAATGAAGACGATTGTATCGCTTTTAATTTTGCCACCAATCAATCGTATCTGGTTACCGACAATTAAGGATTAATAATGGCCATCTCCTTTTGAACAACCCAGTATCGGGATAGTTCATAAGGTTTTTCCTTAGTTTCGCTTATGGCGTTAATGGGATCACTGAAATAATATAATTCTTTGAACACATTTTTGGCGAATTAAAGTCGTACCTAGGAACGCCATTTATAAATTCTAAAGACCCTCTTTCAAGTTCTTCCAACTTGAAAGCTGTTTAACTGTAATACATGATCTTTGGAATTGTTTGTGCTACCTGTATATATAGAAACAACAAATTTTTCTTATCTCAACCTAAATGTCATATATCAAATTTTCATTTTGCATTTTATATTTTCAATACATGTTTAAAGCCATTGAAAACGAGGTCAGAATAGACCTGGAAACGTTTGTTATTTCCCAAGCAAACATAAAAATAATTAGTATAGCTCCTGTAAGTGTTATATATAGTACATCTACCAACTTCTTGTTATTGTTGACTAGCTTACATTTTAGCTATCACAACCTTGCAGACATTATATCTTTTTCTAATCACCGTTACAATATATAGACTTAAGAAATACGAGAAATAATTACAAATTGACAGTTGTTGGTAGGTACCTTTAAAGTAATAAAACAAACAAAATATAATTTGGTTAAGTGCGAGTGGACATACTAAGGGTTCCGTTCACCTTCAAGATTCTTACATTCCAGTTTCAGACAAGCAGCGAATGAGTGCATTTTCTTATATTTACCCCAATATTTTTTAAAGGAAGCGTTTTAAATTTATTTTTCACACATAGACTTTTTATTTTAGCTGCTACATGATTCGTTTGATTTTTATAAAAATATGTATTTAATTTTCTAATTTGAGTTTAATTTTACTAATAAACTTTTAGGGAAGCCTTTTATAATCTACTGTCTGAATTTTAGGCTCTGTAGATTGGAAGATAAAGATGAAAATAGCTCAAGTTTTAAATAGTAAATTATTAAATCTTTTAGACAAATTATTTAAAAATACAAATAATATATTTTTTTCAAATTTTTAGATAGTGTAGTTTCTAAAGTGGAAATGAAGTCGATGTTTAATATTTTTGTTAATATTTTTTATACAAATGAATTAAAAATATGATATATTTATAATTCACATAATAAGCCTTTTCTTTGTACCCAAATTTAATATTGGGGTTTTCTACTAATTCTTCTTATAAATTTCAAGTGAGCCCCAGTACCCCTAATTATTTTCAAAGTTTTAGGTAGTATGGTTTCGAAAATAAAGCCGGAAATGGAATTTTTTATATATTTTTGTTAATCTCTTGTAAAGAATTAATTTTAAAAATATGAAAAATATATATTTGTTTTCCTCAGAATGAGCCCTTTCATTTGATGTATGCATGATGCGTTAAAAAATAATTTCTATTTTCCGTTTAATTCTATAACTTGGCCCCCAAAATTAATATTAGGGATTTCTTCGTATTTTTCATGCAAACAATAAGCTTTAGGCCTTATAGTTTGGGGAATAAAGGGGTGAATGGGTAATTTGTTTTTTATATTCTTGTTAATATATTTTAAATATTTATTTTAAAAAATTATATATATATATATATATATATATATATATATATATATATATATGTATGTATTTGTCATAATGAACCCTTTGATTTGATTTATTATGTGATGCGTTAGAAATAATTTTAATTTTATATTTTTCATTTAATTCTGTAATTTGCCCCCCAAAATTAATAGTAGAGATTTCTCCTTATTTTTCCGGTAAAAGTCAGGTGACGCCCTATATTTCTTATTTTTTTCAAATTTTGCGGCTTATACTTTCGGAGATAATGTAGGGGGAATGGGTAAAAATTTTCATATTTTTGTTAATATCTTTAAAATCATTTATTTTAAAAATATGAAAAAATATGTTTGTATTTGTCATTATGAGCCCTTTGATTTGATATATTACGTGATGCGTTAGAGACAATTTTATATTTTTCATTTATTTCTGTAATTTGCCCCCAAAATTAATAGTAGAGATTTCTCCTTATTTTTCCGGTAAAACTCAGGCCCTATATCTCTAATTTTTTTCAAAATTTTACTTCTTATAATTTCGGAGGTAAGTTTTTCCCCCCAGAAGTAGCCCTAAAAACAAAATTTCTTTATTAACGATATGTACTCCTGATCGGGTCACCAAACTATATACTGTTACCAAATTTCAACCTTTTCCGTCCAGTAGTTTAGGAGAAAATTGCTGTGATGTGAAAGAGGGAGAAATCCAGAGTGATATTACCAGGGTATCCGTATATTGTTTATACTAAACCCTAAAAAGGTACTAATTGATCTAACATATAAAATGGTATATGTTTCTAATATAAGAAGGATGTTAAATTGGTAGTTGCTTGGCACTGACCAGTTAATTTGTTTGTATTCATCTCTTTGTGTGTAGTTGCTCTTGTCGCTCAATATTTCGAAGATAACTCATAAGCAAGCATCTGAATGAAAAATACCAGATTACGGGCTGACTTAAAGTGTAGTAACACACGAATTAGATTTAGATACAACACAACTTCTATTGAGACATTTTTTTTAACTTCAAAAAATCCGTAGGAAAAATGAACAAATATCTGCTTTTCCTGCCTAGAAGAAAATAGATGTCGTCATTTTTTTAACAACCCACAAAAAAATTTAAAAATGCGGAAAGGACAAAATCAACTGATATATCGGTTTGAATATTTTAGCGCGTATTACTGCTCTAAAAAGTATCATGTCTAGTATCTCTTAAATCACCGCCAAGTGGATTTTTCGGGAAATAAATTACCTACATTTACTACATCGGCTGTTTTCAGCTTTCGACACGAAGTGAATTATTCAGAAAGCAAGTCGACCTTTTCCAAAGGAACAAGGTATTTTTTCCGTTCTCCGCACGAATCCTACTGACTCTCCGTCAAAAAATGTGGAACGTTTTATGGGAAACATTTTTTAAAGGTAACAGAGGCACTTGCTGAAATGTATGTCTTGAGTTACCGAAACCATTCCAAATTTGGTATCATATTAGGGGTTTAATCTTGGTTTTGACCGTCAAAGTATTCAATCTTCGGTTATCTAAAATTAACCACGATTATAGAGATACAGTGCTTTCGAAAACTAACTAATAAATTCATTAGTTCTCAAAGTGAGAGTTTTTCGAAAAAATAATTTGACATGTCGATTCTGTTTTAAACAATGTCACTGTTTGAGATACGAACCTTATTTGAAACGTAATAGTTATTCGAGATATTGCGTCGTCGACAATTTTTGACATGGCGACCAGGATAATTGAAAGAGCGCATCATTCTACTTACACATCGTCAAAAATATGATTACATTAGATAGGTTACATAAAAAATTAAAGATAATGATTATAGTGAATGTTGAAATTGTACACCGTTGGCTACCACACAGTAAACAAGACGATTAATAATTTCGTGTTCAACATGGTCAATAATATCAGGAGGTATACGATGTACCTCCTGAGGAATTCTCGGTTGTAATTCTTCTATATTCGCCGGTTTATTAACGTATACTTTGCTTTTTAAGTACCCTCACTAAAAGTAATGTAGGGGTGTTAAATCTGGCAATCTGGCTGGTCACTCAATCAGCTCCCTTCTCCCTATCCAACGACTTGCGAACATCTCAGCTAAATAAGCACTGACAGGTGCTGCATAATGGAGATGTACACCATCTTTTTTTGAAAGAACATGTCATTTCTCGGAAGATCACGTTTCTCCTTTGGATACAAATTTACTAATTCAGGAATAAGGTCGCCTCGAAGAAATTCCAAATGTCTTGCACCAGCTAAGTTCATGTCAAACAAATAGGGACCCAGTATTCTTCATTAGATTATGCCGCACCACACATTCACTTTCTGAGGATGTTAAGTGCGATACTTATCCATCGGGGATTATCGGTAGACCGATAACGGCAGTTTTGTTTGTTTATGAGGCCGTTCAAACAGAACGTAGCCTCGTCAGAAAAAAATACATTTTTTACGAAATTATTATCATTCGTGCATAACTCTTGCATTTGCTCGCAGAATTGAATTGGGCAATCAAAGTCGTCTTCACGAACAAGTGAAATTTTTGTCAAATCCCCATTGTCGGATCAACAAGACAAAAATCACCACAATAGATTTGTTTTGGACAAATTGTGGAATGAAGTGGCTTTGAAATTAGATGCAACACCTATGCAAACTCTTTATTTTCTTGTATATCCTCAGTGGGGCAGTTGGATTTTGAAACTGTATATAAATATTTGAAAGAATTTTTTGTCATGTTTGGGAAATTCTACCTAAAACGCTGGTCTTTTTCAACATGGGAGATTTTACTAAAGATTTTTTTATAAATAAATATTAATAATATTTAATTTAATACCGAAATGAATGACTTATAATAAGCCGTGGACTTATTATGTTTGAAATAATGTTTCTATTTTTTTAACTATTTATTTCTACTTCTAAGATTAGCAAATCACGTCCGAGTTGATCTAAGTTTCATGACAGAGTGACCTACACTGTTAACAAAAAAAATCGGCTGAAGATAATTAATAAGAATAAATAATCTAATTCGTAAAAGGTAACAAAGATTCAACTTGCAATATAAGTATTATAACAATCTCAGTTTTTATACATGATTAAAGGGTTGATGATATCATAATTAATTATTCATTTTAAGAATGAATTTATTGCTCGGAGTCGCTAATTTTAAACAATGTTTTTTTAACTGCTAAAATGCAGTGTCAGTATTGAGAGAACTTCACTGTTCGCTATTATCGAAGCTTCAACATGAACGCTCCATACAAGCAGAAGGTCAACGTATATGCTTTTATCGTCACTCTCGTCGATGCTCTTATCACTTATCGCAGCTCCACAATAAACGCACCCCAGACAACCATAATTTTTCACGATGTGTACGTAGAATGACAGCTTTTTTAAATTAGCATTTAAAAAAATTGTCGATAACCTCATATCTCAAGTAACGATTACGTCACAAATAAGGGTCGTGTGACAAAAAGTGCCTTTGTTTAAAACAACATTGACGTGTCAGAGGAGTTTTTCGAATAATTCTCACTTTCAAAAAACATTTTAAAAAAATAATATAACCGACTTCCACCTATAACTAAAAAGCTAAAAATAATTATAACAAAATACAACTCTATATAAATAAAATAAATAACACATTCAATGTTGTTAGGTACCTACCCAGGAAGTAAAAAATGTAAACATTAAAATGTGCTCATTCTGTACAAATTAATTACCGACCAATCTAGTATATTTTTAAAGTCGGTGCCAAGCACATCTAAAATCCTTCATTGCGTACTTATCAACTACTTCATCAAACTTGATTGTTGCTTGGTACCGACTTCAAAAATATACTAGATTGGTAAGTAATTAATTTGTACAGAATGAGCACCTTTTAATGTTTACATTTTTTACTTCCTGGGTAGGTACTTAACAACACTGGATGTTTTATTTATTTGCTAGAGTTGTATTTTGTTATAATTATTTTTAGCTTTTTAGTTATAGGTGTATAACCTTAATAGAAGAGGACCAGGTAACATCGAAAGCCTCAACATTACACAATGATACATTTTCATTTAAATTGACAGGTAAATGTTTACGAATAAAATGTTCTAGTACGTGTTCACTTAATAAGCCCAAAATATATTTATGACTTATGGACCACGCCATGTAACCTTTTTTCAACTTTTTTGACAACTCTGCATAACTATATTAATTCGACTCCACCTTATGTACCAACCATCCTGTACATACGACTGCCCATGGACAAGCATACATTTGTTAGCTGCCTTCTGTAAACTATAGGACGGAGTAGAATCCATCCCATATATACGGAGTTAAATCCGTCCTATATTTTAGCCATAGTATATAACTTCTTGTAGTCTACCCCATAAATTAATTCCTCTCCACACTTTATGCGACTTCTTATGTGCTATAAAATAAATAATTTTTTAATCACACTGTATAAATATAATTTAACTTCAGCATATATTTCAACCATCCTGCATATGATTTGTTTATTTCCATGTCATATAACAGTTATTTAATCACCCTATATAACTTTAATTTCACATTTTTTCCACCATTTTTATACCACCAATCGTCCACTCTACCCTATATGCGATACATCCTGTATATACAGCTAAACGGCCTAACTTATATTTCAATCATCAGATAAATGCAACTCCTTCTGTCACTTTACTTTGTGATTTTGTTTGCTATAACTAAACATCCTGTATATAAACCCACAAATAGCAGTTTAGATTGACTTGACATGTGTTGTCACTGAATTTTCTATTAGGCCGGGAAAATGTGACAACTAAAAGCACCGTCTTCGCAAAATGGTAAAATTTTCATTTAAATAGGTATTAGGTATTTGCCGGGTATACAAACAAAACGAACTTGTTACTCATTGATTTAAGGAGTTGAAAAGATTATGATTTACTGCCTATATGCTTGAGATGTACATGGAAAATTTTCAAATTCGCAATTAAAACTTCCAGTGCCTAAAATTCTCGCACTATTACCTTGGAATTAAAATATTTATGAGGAAATGTCCGTTATGTCATTTCGATGAAATTTTTGATAAGAATTTTGGAATTTTCGGAGATTTTCTGCAAAACTGCAAGTTGCACGTCGCAGAAAAGTATATGAGATCACCTAGGGATCTTCCTCAGTTAAACGTTAAAAAACTATACACATCCATAAGAAGTTTTCGAAAAATCGACCAATATGTTAGGGATATTGGTCGATTTCCCTGCACTCATGTGTTCATTCACAAATTTCTTCACTTTACCAATAGAATTATTTTCCCAAATTTGAAGTTTCACCAATATACTCTTTAAAACAAGACCATATTCATACAAAACGGTTCACCACAGGAGAAGAATTCAGGTAACATACATACAAAAATATATATATATATATATATATATATATATATATATATATATATATATATATATATATATATATATATATATATGCGACGAATTGATAACCTCCTCCTTTTTGGAAGTCGGTTAAAAATAATGTTTTTTTTTTCGTTACTTTTCAAAAACACTGTATATTTAATATCCTTGTTTAGGCACCTCCTTACATTTTTTTTGTTGGGGTTAGAACAGCTACTGTATGCACTAGGTCAAGACGATCAGAAACAACAATAGGCATGTTTTAACTGTATAGTAAAATAACCGCATAAAATTCACATGACACTTGTGTTTTTAAATGAATCTTTCTTTAAAATTACACAAGGAACTCCTACCTGGGTTCCCGTTATACATTATGTTCAGGCATGTTGATAATTAACATATTTTATAAGTAAATGTTTTACGGTTCAAGAACAGTATGAACAGTGTTAAACAGCTCTTTGTCTTTTTAGGAATAAACCCAACCTCGCAAGAACAAAAATCGTCAATAATGATGATTAATTGTTTCTTTGAAATAGCTTGAGACATGTTATCTGATGGACTTCTAAGAGCCACTTTATGTTGTTTCTTTTCCGCTCTTGAATTATCCCTAACAAAACTGTTAATGCGTCTATATCGTTGAGATTATCTTTTCTGTTCCGACAGACGAATATATTAACAGAAAGTTTTCTACCATCACAACAAAGCTTTATATATCACACTCAATGCCGTTTCAGCGAAGTTGTCTTCTACATGGAATAAAATAAGAATACTTATTATTCTCTCTTAATATATAATCATAGTCACTGTAAGTATCATATATTAAAAGAAAATTAAAAGTTGTTTGCTGTTGAAACGGCATTGAGTGTAAAAAATTAACGTGACACACTAAAATTTCCAGTTTCTCTAGTACCACATACAAAGTCTGTAGAACTTTCAATTTTGTCCTTCTCACTTGCCAATGTGCATTTTTTTTGGTGAAGAAATTCGATTAAACCAAATCGTCTTTCATTTCTTTCGCCTAGTTCATGTCATCCTTTGGCAAATTTCATTTTCTCCTATTTGGCTACCAATTTTGACACGGAGGTTACCTATGAGTAACATAAAGTGTGTTATTTCTTATTGAAGAGTAGTAGGGATCTGTGATTAGTGTACTTGTGTTGTATTTCGGAAGTTATACTAAGTACTTTTGTTCAAAGTCTTATTTTTTATTATTTTTAGACTTTAGTAATGATTGATTATTCATTAACAATGTTAATATATTTATCTCATTAGGAAAGATATGTATACAAGGTATGTTAACCTTGAATTTACTTTTATAAGCCTGAAGTTGTAGGAACTCCGGTACTTTTGTTTATCCGTACATTAATAAAAGGAAATACCCTTAAAAAATTTGTCCGCAGAAATTGTTATATTCGTTTTAATTAATATCGTTTTCGGATTTTAACTAAGGTAGAGAAAGTATATATTCTATAAATTTTTAATTCTTAACCATCAAACCTAACATTAGACATTAGAGATAATTCGGTCTCCCACAAAAACTGACAAATGTTTTTAAAATTACTAATGGTGTTAATACTGACGTTAATTCATTTTATTTATATTTATTATAATATTCATTACATTTGTCTTCTACATTTTTAGGTATGGTTTCGTGCTCCCAGCGCATTTCATAAATCCCACGGCAAGGGAAGCTTTAGCAGCTTTGAAAGTTATTGCAGAAGCTGCAAGTCAAGCCTAATTCTCTTTATAAGCAAATAAAATTATATATAAACTATTAAAAATAAAATGTGGTAAGTTAAGATAGTTTTGAATTTTATTTCCCATTAGAAAAAAATATAACTAACTGGCAATTTTGAACGATAGGTGTTGGAACTGAAGATGATATCCCTATAATAGAAATACAGGATATAAATAGTTTGAGTGCATATATTTTAGGTTCTTATACTACTATTGTTTATTGGTCCTAACAAAATAAAAAAAACATATCAAGTGAATTATTGCCAATGAGGCAATCTCGCCTGCCGACCAATACCAATCAGCTAGAAGAGACTTCCTAAAGAAATAATTTCGTCTACGAAAAAAATGAACACAATATTATTGACTAATAATAATTGTTTTGTTGAGAATTAGATTTGTTTCAGTAAATATATTTCTTATTAATTTCGTTCTTTGATATAAATTTTTGGAAGAAAAATTCGTGAAATTTAGTTAAAGTACTGAAGTATCAAAAGCTATTTCTGATATTTACAAGTTACTTACTATGAAATGATCAATTTTAACCGCTAAATGATTCAAAAACACATTATTTATTGAATTTAAACATTTGTGTTAAATACAGAACTTAAAAATAAATATACTCCAGATTTATTATTTTCAACACAAAAAATGCACCTAACAGTAAGATTTAATTCTGTATTTGTAAAAATTTAGCATTTTCCACAAAATTAAACGTTCCACTAAAAACTCCAAATCAAACCGCCACAAAGGCACACCGTCATAACATCGAAACAGCATTCACCCGATTCACCTTATCAGCAATCGCCCAAGTTGCAATATCTTTAGTGCGATATTCAGCGTACATAGCATTAAATTTATAATAATAGAAAATTGTTTTTGATTGCTAATTTAGTTACTATTTAACATATGAAAGATCAGAAGCATTTTGAATATAAGATATATTGGTGACGGTAAAAATCGGTGTAAAATTCGTAAAATTTTCTTTTTTTTTGACAAAATCATAGCTCTTTTTAAAAAGTGGTGTAAGGCTTTTTCATTTATTTTTATCTGAACTATTATTCCTTAAAATATTTCCACTCATACCGTTTACACCCTGTATATGTGGAGTTGTTTCCAATCCCTAACATAATTTCCACAGTGAAACATTTATGTACAAGTATTGACAACTAAACTGAATTATACATAAGAGTGGGAATACAGAATACTTGTCATATCTTAAGAAATCAGAATGTAGCGGCCCATTAGGACATTGAAGGGTAGAAGTAGTATTTGATTGTTAATGAACTCATACCGTCCTTCTGTTATCGTTGACACAAGGATCAAAAGAAATTATGCACTCACCTGATTTAACATCCTTTATACTTAACCTAGCTAGACATTCTGGAAGTCGCTGAAACCAGATGGCCCGACTCCGGAACTTGTGCTGTCGAGGGCGGTATTTTTTACTACTCTGGTAATGATGACAGAAACCACAGAAATGGGGTAGGAATAATAGTCTTGAAGAAATTGTTAAAATCAGTTGTGGACTTGGTCCCCTAAACCGATAGCACCGCCATGATACGAGTTGAAGCTAGACCGGTGAACCTTAATATATTCCAGGTGTATGCACCACCAACGGATGCAGCAGATCAAAATGTAGAACATTATAATGATCTAAGGGATCTACTGAAATTAGCCAAGAAACATGAGGTAAATATAATTTTGGGCGACCTAAATGCTAAACTGGGGAAAGGTAGATACGAAAATATCATTGGTCTCTTTGGTCTGGGTACAAAAAAAGAAAGGGGCGACCGCCTGCTGCAGTTCTGCCAGGAAGCAAGCTTGGCAGTGACTAATACATGGTTCCAGCATCACCCTCGTCTCCTGTATACTTGGAAATCACCGAGAGACCAAACAGAAAGCGTAATCCGTAACCAGACAGACTACATCCTCATAAACTCCAGATTTATATCTTCTCTAAAAGCGGCGCGCACATATCCCGGCGCTGATGTACATAGCGGTCATATACTACTGATGGCCGAACTGAGACTATCGCTTTTGAAACATAAAACACCAAGACGCCAACTGGCACTGGATAAATTACATCTTCCAACCGACAAAAACGATCTAACTAGCCATCAGAATTCGCAGAAACAGAAATTATCTCCCAAAATCCAAGGAGATGAGGTGACACAATCATGGGAAAGAATAGCAAATGTCCTAAAAACCACTCATAGACTGTTCTAGGATACAGATCTAACAACAAAAAGCAAAAATGGGTAACAAATGAAATTCTCATTGATGAACGTAGAAAAGCCAAAAATAACAAAGACAAATACAGAAACCTGTAAAGACAGATAAGGTAGAAAATCAGGATTGCAAAACGAATTTCTCAACAAAGAGTGCAGTGAAATAGAACAACTACTACACAAACATGATGATTTTAACCCCTTAAAAAACTCAAAGAAACCGCTGGGATATATATAAAACGGGGCTTAGGAATAACAACCAACGAGATAGTTCTCAACGATGACGAAAAACACAAAATATGGGAGGATTATGTAGAAAAACTTTTTTATGACGATAGACCGGATAAAGAACTCAAAATCGAAACAATCTAACTGGACCTTCTATTACGAAAGAAGAGATTGAAAAGGCTATACAAATTACGAAAAATAATAAAGCGGCTGGACCGGATGAGATCCCACCAGAAATACTCAAACTTCTAGATGAGAGAGGCATTGCAGTCCTTTTCAAATTGTTTAAACAAATATACGACACTGGTCTCTACCCGGAGCAATGGTTAACTTCGACTCTCATCCCCCTATCAAAAAAAGATCAGCGCACGAATATGCGAGGAACACAGATTGATTAGTCTCATGAGTCATTCCCTAAAAATATTCCTGAGAATAATAAACCGGAGACTCTATAAACGGTGTGAGGATGCCATAAGTGACTTGGATTCAGACAGGGGTATGTCTATGTTTTATAGACTTCGAAAAAGCTTTCGATAGGGTGCAACACCATAAACTTATGCAGCTTTTCAGGAGACTTGATTTAGACCAGAAAGACATTAGATGTATCAGGACTCGCTAGAGAACAAGGAAATTGGAATTAGAGTCAATGGAGTCTGGATAAATAATATACGATACGCTGATGACACAGTCCTGATTGCAGATAACATGGAGGATTTACAACAGTTGGTTGATGTAGTAGGAGAATGTAGTCAAAATATGAAACTTGCCATTAACACAAAAAAAAAACAAAATTCATAGTTGTCACGACAGAGTTGGATGAGTTTCGGAAGTCCAGCTTAATATATAAAGGAAAACTCTTAGAACGAGTAGAAAAATTTAACTACCTGGGAGTATGGATTCATGAGGAATGGTCATCGTACAGGGAAATTAAGTGCAGCATCGAACAAGCACGTGGCGCATTCCTGAAATTAAAAAAAGTCTTCACCTGTAGCGATTTCGACCTTGATCTTAGAATGAGATTTGTGAAATGCTACATCTGGTCGGTGCTCCTATACGGTGAAAACAAATGGTATAAACAAATTGGAAGCTCTCGAAATGTAGATATACCGCAGAATACTTAAAATACCATGGACGGCCAAAATAAGAAACGAGGACGTGCTCAGACGTATTAATAAAGAACGAGAACTCTTCAACACTATACAAAAAAGAAAGACTGCATACCTAGGTCACATCATGCGTAACCATAAGTGCTAGCTTCTCCAGTTAATTATCGAGGGCAAGATCGAGGGGCAAGAGGATTGGGACGGAAGAAAATGTCGTGGCTGCGGAATGTAAGAAAATGGACAGGCATGCGTGATATACAGACGTTGATCCACACAGCCAGAGATAGGAAAGTCATGGAAAGTGTGATCGCTAACATCCAGTAATGGATAACCAGAGAAAGAAGAAGATACTTAGCCGATTGAGCGGAGACATGACATGAATCTAGTATGAAAGCGTTTGTCAGCGTCCCGAAGTGGTCTAAATTGTTTCAAATGAATGGAAAAGTCAATTATTTGGTCATCTAGAAAAACTAAAGTCAGCAACGCAGTTGAAGCAGTTGCGAAATTATACCATTAACAGAAAAGTACAAGACCATAACCGTATAATCCTTGGATCCAGTTAATGCGATTAGTACAGCAGATTAGATAAACATAAAATAGATGGCACCTATAGATTTCAGTAACACCCAAGGGCTATCAAAGGCAATGCCATTTGAAGGCGCCAAAATATATTACATTCTAGTGAATAAAAGGTTTACTGAACAACGTATTGGGTACATTGATTCCCCGCCATAAATAATGCAAGGAAAACAAAATAATGTATTGATGCGATAACATCTACACAACCATTTCTTTTTATTATAAATTTCACTTTTAAAACTTCGTGTAAATACTTTATTTTTCATTTTGCACTTTGTTTTCAATTAAGATATGGCCTAGGTCGACCAGCCTATTTTATATCTAATTTGTTCTGAAGCGATTTAGTATTGTTTTTAATATAGTCAATGTTAAAGTTGATACTCATTTTCACATTTATGTAAACACACACTCTGTATATTAAATATTCTTTCATAGACTACGAGGACAAAAACAAAGCAACGTTCAGATAGGTCCGGCCAGTATGTAAATCACAAAACAAAAATTTGAATTATTGAAACGTTCAGATCGGTCCGGTCAATATCAGTACAGCTCGGCGTCTCCGTGCGGCGTACGAGAATTGGTCCATATAGTTTGCATTAGCTATCTTCTATCTCACGCTTTAAGGGTGTTATATAGTATCTCATAGAAGCTATATAAGTTTCACCGGGTACAAGCCAAAGTGCACGGTAATATATTCTTTCAGGCGAATATAAGTATTAATACAAGTTTGGATTAAAGCTTAAATTGTTTTTTGATAAATTCATTGGTATTGAAATGATATTTACTAAACCTTTTGTATTGATTTTTAACCGTATTAAAAGCTTATTAAATTTGGTGGTTCAGCGCACGAGTGCACATAAGGGACAGCCGCCCCGGGTACATTATCAAAATAATCAGACATTACTGTCGTGGTAGCACTGATGATTGTGCTGTGGTTTTACCCCGTCAACAGGTGACAGATTTTGGTCCACCATTTTCTTACTTCTGCTTCGAAGGGGGATGGGGGAATGTGTTATTGTTGAATAATACGAGGCGAAATTTGCAAAGGGACCTCCTGGCTAATCGGGAAAATTCGAGAAATAGGTGTTTTGCTCCGATTTTCTCTCATCTGCCATGTTGGCTAAATGAATTCTATGATGCAACAAAGTATCAACATAAGCATAAAGTGCCGCTTGTGACCAGATAAGGACGTAAGAAAACGTAACGTAAAGATTTTCTCGCGTTTGATAAGCGGAAGAATGAAAGCTGGTATCAAGAGGACAAGTAAGATTAAGGAACGGAAAATATTCTGGAAACTTGAACGATTCCTGTCCTTAATTTTACCTGGCCATTTACAAACCTTTTGGGAAGTTTGGTTTAGTCAACATGGCAAAAGCCAGAAAGTCGGAACAAAACATCTTTTTTTTTTCGGAAAATCCTAACCAAGATGTTTGATACGCGGTTCAAATTTTCAACATCCAACATTAACACACTTTGCAACCCCCGTCGAGGCAGAAGCGAGAAAATGGTGGACCAAAATATGTAACCAGCTGAGGGTCTATTTATTTAGCACATAAACTTCGCTGCGTTAAGCAGAGTAATAGCTATTTGAAGCGTGTATTAACTAACAAGGCCAAAACAAAAAATATCGTTTATTTAATCTATGACTAATAGAATAGCTAATAAAATGTAATCAATAGCCAATTGTAGGTATACTTACCTCTGCGGATGTACCACATATATGCAGCATACAAATTTCACATCAGTAAACCTTTATAAAAGATGTACATTATTCTTCCTGTATTGCTGGATATAGTTTAATAAATGGGATTTGAATTCCGTTTTATGACAACCAAACATATCCATAGTTCGAGAGTGGGATTGAACTCACCAGAGCAAAGCGAACTTAATTTCGAAGTTTAGATAGTAATCTGATTTAATATTTTATATTAAAGTATTTGTTTTTAATGTTTGTTAATGTTATGTTGTTATGTATAATCCAATATTTAACGCCAATAACGAATATCTAAACTTATTTTATTCTTTTAGTTCATGAACAGGCTAAATTGTTGGTTTTAGTATATATTTTTTTTAATTTTCCGTACATAATTACTTTGCTTAACCTCGTCTCTCGGCATTTTGTAATACATGTAGTATAGAAAATCCGAAATTTTCTATGGAGTTCAAATACAGGATAATAAATGCAAGACAATAAACGACTTTATTGGTCCAGTAGTATAATGTACAGGTTACTTTAATAGTACACCAGAATAAATCTATTTTCTATATGTGTTTCATAAAAATATGAACCAAGTGCTTCAAGAAAAAGTTTACAATTTTGTATTATCTCCTTACCTTTTTAAGAGCGTATTAATGAAAATGAAACGCAAACTCATCTTATGTTACCGGGAAAGCAAAAACATTTAAGAGATGAAATTTTCCTTGCAACACTTGTAAACCTGCATGAAAAGCTTACAATGAACATTTAAAGTTAATTACATAAAACCGATTAATATTTTATCTAGCTATTCACATCAAATTATTTTGCATGTGTCAGTAAAAACAATTAATTTAATTTAAATTAGGATAGAGGGATTATAATTGTATGTTATATTGAAAACCCGGTGACCTTTAGTACTAGACGAACCTATGATGCTTTCAACTAAATCGCTTTAGAAAAATATGTGTATAATCGAAGTTTTTTAATAAATCAAAACTTGTTCAAAAAGCCCAAGCGAATCGATGGATACTCCAGATATGTATAAAAATTATCAAAGTGTATAGATGACTACATACACTCTTGATAAAGCTCTAAAGCAAGGAAACATATATGTCGAGTATTTTCGAATAAAAAATTCTAAAACATTTAAAACCTATAATTGACGAACATTTTTCGTTTAGTTATTTGAGTAACGTTTCATAAAAACCCCAGTGCAGACTCTACTATATGCCTATTTGTGTACCTGTTTTGTGGTTTCGTATTTATTTCTGGGTTTAAAATTTTTCAGTTGCTACCTTAACATATAACAACAAATGTAATCAATTACCTTATTTTAGCTAGAAGATAATAGGTCATTATTAGTTAAAATTTAGGCTGCTATTTGATAAAAGCTTTTATATATTTAGTTTTGTGTAGTAGTTACAGTAAAAGCCAAACATCTGTTAAAAATTGCTAATAATATTATTCCGAAAAATCGTAATTAATTGATTAAAATACCTATGGCATGAATTTAATTTTGTTAATTTCTTACTGACTATTCAAACAGCATTTGACTTTAGAAAAATTTTAAATTTAAGTATCAGGAAGCATAAATTACAGTTCCTTCTCTATTGCTTTAAAAACTTGGACCAGCTGTTGTTACAAGGGAAATTAGAGCATCACCCAGGGTGTTTTAGATTTCTTTCATGAATTTATTTACAACTAGTTTCCTTACGCAATTTTATTATAAAGATAAAATAAATTTTACGGACAAATAGAAGCCAATTTCGTATTTAATTTTGCTAAGAAAGTTAAAAAAAAAGAGATTTCACCTGGAAAAACTGCTTTAATGAGCACGGTAGATACGTAGAAGTAATTAATTTTAATTTCGATTATATAATTATTTTATAATATTATTTGAATTGTTTCTGAACCTTAAAAAATGTTATCAATGATTAATTTAAAACTTTTTTGCTTATTATTGATAAGAAGCTCAAAATAGTTCTATATATGTTATTATAATCAAATATAGTGTTGTATATTATCACAATCGGAAGTTGAGTTTTACTTCTAAAGTCGCTAAATTTGTTTCTTAGTTGTTGTAAGCATAAAATAGCACTTCCGTTTTGAATGCGCTAATTAAAGGGTTTTAAAGAGATATTTCCATTTGTTCTTAAAGAAAACAGAATTCATAAAGAATCGATGTATGTTAGTTTAAAAAATTTAAAAATTATAAAACAAAACTTGTGCCACTTGGTTTTTTACAAACAAATTACAATATTTTAGCAAATGAATTATAAGATTTATTTATATTCCCATTGAACATTATATTCTGGTAAATATGACAGTTCTCTTTCATTTTCCACACATTCCAACGATTTGTCCTCAATTTCATACCAACTCAAAGCTAGTTGACAATTTTCAGTATATGTAGCAGCAAACTGTCGTTCTAATATACCATTTTCTTTCGCAACCATGGTTACACGTGTGAACAATTTTACTTATGCATACATTATGAACCGTCTAAGTATTGACTAACATAACTGCAAATATTCTATTCAGAACATTTTAACTTCCGAAATTTGGTAGTGTAGCTACCTCACAGTCAGAAAATTCTTTACAATATAGGCTGTACTACATCCAATACATGTAATAATAATTATAATAAAATAAATAAGTAAAACATAGAACTAAATAAATGCTTTTAAAGTTTGAAATTTAGTAATTTAGTCACTTTGAAGTATTTTTGTTAACAGTTTAAAAATGTGTGCGTTTGTACTGTTGTGTTTTGCTTTTTATTGACTAATAGTGTAAACGACTTGTCGTCAAACAATGAATAACACATTTGTTAACAAATTATTAAACAACTTAAATTTTAGGTGCAAATTTTCAATTGTAATAGGAGTTTACCCCTGAATTCTCAGTAAATATAATTCATGGGCTATTATTTATCTCGAATTTACATCCAATAGTAGTTATCTCACAAGAATTCTTGAAGATATAAAAAGACATTTGAAAAGTGAATTTACCTATCTAAATTTATTTCCAAAATAATTGTTTTTGATTAACAATAAATAACTATTTTCTATTAGCGTTTGGCGCTCTGTGAGTTTAACTTAAAATTAACGTAACTTATAGTATTTACTAGAGCTTTCGTTCAAATTTTGCATTTTAAAATTTCGAATATACATTTTATTTGATCTCTGTTAAACGGATACAACTTCTATAAATCAAAATATTTTAACAACTCTGAAAGGTTACATTACAGACTTGCTTTTATTAAACTCCAATTCTGCTTCTACAGAATCAATATCGTGCTACTGTATACAAACTATTCACTTTTGTAGAGGATTGAGCGACGTGGAAGAAAATGTAATACATTGTTACATTACGAATCCCAGTTGGCTCTGTATCAACAACTGTTCTCAATTTCGACGAGAGCGTAATACGAAATCCTACATCGAAATAAGAGTTGGTGAATCTTTTAGGCTTTACATTCTGAAAACATAATTTATCACACCGTACCGTGAATTTAGTGGCATGAAATCACAAAGTTTTAAAGAAAGAAGAAGTAGATTTCATCTATGTTATCTCATTTTGATTAAAATACTGAAATAAAATACTTTGAGAAACAAACAAACTGTGAGATATCATTGTTCAACAAGAAGTCGTCAGTAGACAAACAATCCATGTTAATATAAAAGTAAAAAACGATCAACTACTTACAGTTTTGTACCATAAAAAATGGTTCAAAAATTATTTTTTACACACTTGAAATTGTCACAATTATTTTAAAATAATTGAATGGAAATTTTTCACAAATTTGATAATTTTAAGTAATTTCAGAATGATTGTAAATGCACATTTTTGTTACTGGTATTCATTTGGGTGATCCAATTTGTTCCCTTATTTAACGACTTACAAACACTTTCTTTTTTTTATTCGTTCCGTCTTTTAAAATAATATTATCAATTATAACAAGATTAGAAACATTGATTTGTCACTAAGTCTACTTAAAACATTATATCGATTTTCTTTTGTTTTCACTTCTAGCATCTGAAATGTTTCGCAGTGTAAGTTATTCACAGACACAGTGTATAGTATACACACAATTTTTGGAATTTTGACATCAGTTTTATGGTTTGTCTTAAAACCCCTATTTATTATGTTGTACTTAAAGATACATTAATTTTTTTCGAATAAATCAGTAACATTGTAGGTATATAAAGTTTATTGTTTGTGCCAAAATTTCAGTTTGCATGTTTTTTCTAAATTTTCATTCTTACAAAGCACCTCGGTTTCAAGAAACTTATCTTGTGAGAAAACAAACTTTACTCTCCGTCTAGGTTTACTATAGATTATTATCATATAATTGTTGTTTAGTTTCTATAGTAAATTTTAATTTGGCCTCTTTGCTGTTAATATAGTTTACAAAAGGATACAAACCGTATACTCTATATTCTCATATTGAACAACATCCTCACTAACGCTACTAGACATAATGATTAGCGATATAAATAATTAAAATACTAAAGAAAAACTTTAGCTTTTTAATGTTTCAGTATTTTATTCGAAAACTCGACATATGTTTCGTCTTTTGAGGGCTTTTTCTTAGAGTACAATAGTACGAAAGTCATATAGTTGTAAGATGGAGCTCCACATGATACTTGCTTTAGCATCTTAGTCAAGCATGTCTTTATACTGTTAATTGGTTAATGCATTATTTTGTAAGTGCCTATTTTTATACCTTTTTGCTTTGCCAAATCCCTTATTATTAAATCCACCTTGACATTGAACGCTAAAATGCCTGTTCTGAAATAGTTTGAAATACTTTTATAAACATGCGTGCATAGAAATCGTTCCACAGTAAACCCGAAACTAAGAGTTATTGACAAACTGTTGATATGATTACATATCTGTATTGTAGGTACTGTTTGAAAACCAATTAATATGCCTTTGACATGCATTCAATTTTACCGAGGGTGCTTATCGCTTACATTCATAGCCACCAATAAACAAATGAAACGTATTGGTGTGGCAATTGAAATTTGGAGAATATTTTCGTTTTTCATTTCATAATTTGATAACTTATTGGTGTGTAACAAATACGATACCACAAAAAGCTGCACAAGTAATTTGAGGCATGTAAACTACACGTACTACATGCCTCAAATTTCAGGAAAGGCAAACGAGTGAATAAAAACAAATTTAAAAAGTTATTGACTTGCATCCACCCTCTTACCAAATTTACCTGCCAGCAATATATTGTCCGACTACCTGAGAAACATAGACTGGCTTTAGAACTGCTAAGTTGAATGTGTCGTATTAAAAAACGGAGTAAATGTCAATTACCTGCTTTTCTGTATTTAATTAATGTTATCTATAAGATTGGACAATAAAATAAAATCTGATAAATTGAGTCAGGGTGCTAAAGATTACAATAAATGAAATATAAAATGATTTGGTGCAATGCAAGTTGTAGTTGTGAACGTTGTAAAAGAAATACTTATAGTAGAATTAGATATACTTCCAATATTTTGAAAAATAAATGTGCAATTATTTTGTCACAATACTTCGTCTTCGTTAGAAAAGTAGCTCTTAAATTAGTTTCGATTAGTTTAGTAGTTAGATTTAGCTTGTCTTCAGTAGTTATTCGTAGTATCCTATGTCCACGAGCGTGGAATTATATCAACAGTGATGATGTCTTCTATATTGATATTAACTAAACTTTAGCCAGTTATCCAGGACACATGCTGTGTGAATAAGTCCACCATTTGTATTAACATTCCAATAATCGGCTTTCCAAAACTTTGAAATTTACTAAGATTCGTTTTTCACTCTGATTCAAGCTCACAATAATCTGTAGCTAAAATTTTTCTTAATGTCAAATTTTGTAGCGGATAGAGTTTCATTAGGTAAGAGTTCATCTTCAATCAGAGCACCATTTTGTGGAAGTAGATTATTCTATAATGGCTTAACCATTAGAAAGCAATCCATTACCTCAAAATCAAAATAGCGAAAACAGTAGTCATGATCGGCTGTTACCATAAGAAGGTTACTGTTATATCTGCTTCTACAGCTAAACGGAACACGAATTGCCACGTGTTTCCTATCAATGACTCATTCAACCAAGTTCAACGTTACTAGAAACCTCTTTCTACTTTTTACCACTCTTTTGAAGAAGAGATATCAGTATTACTTAAATTTTGCAAAACTAAACTTTAATTTTCAAGTCATGTATTTGATAAAATATCTCTTAATTTTCTAGTCGTTAAACATTTTCTAATGATCGAGATCCTGTTGTAGAGATAACTAAAATATTCTTGCTGAAAAAAACACCCAAATGCCCAATTCACAGGAACCTACATTCAGTCGTTCGGTAAGTATTAAAGAACCGGAGAAGCAACATGTCCTATTAATACTCCAACTAGTAGGCGAAAAAGGCATAAAATTGTTGTTTGATGTATTTGGAGAGCGAATTGATTATTGTTCAGCTAAAAGTTTCTTGATGAGATATGTGTTGTCTGCTCAAAATGAAATTCAAAGTGAGTTGATGCGTTGTTGACTTACAGCACAGCAACTATCGGAATCAGCATATTCAAATCGGCCTATCTCTGACCTGACGCAGTATACACACTTTTCCAACCCTCCTATTGTAGAAGTAAAGACACATCGTGCAATACAAATACCGTCCCTTTATATTTTCAAATGAAAATAGCTAATTAACGAATTGTCATATTCAGTCCTACAAACATCAAAAAGAACTTGAACATGGCAATATCCTTTCGGCAGCCTACGTTTTACAAAAAAGTAGTTGGAAAATTACACAAAAAGTTTTAACACCATCATACTTTTTTTTCTACAACCCAATAGCAACGCCATCTACCTTGTTCAAGTGTGAATTTAAACCTTCTAGGAAGCCACTCAAATACCCACAAAAATTTAAATGTATCAGCGGGATCAAACCCGAGACCTTCGCATTATTAACAATACACTCTAGCCAACTGAGCTAATGTGCTCTCTCATTAAACAGTCGCCGAGCGAGTCCAGCAGCGACGCATTGATTGAACAGTTATCGTCAAAGTTAGACAAATTAACGCTAAAATAATTTTAAACTATACCTATAAACCTTCTTCTTGAAATGCTCTATATATTGATGAAAACATAGTTAAATCCGTTGCGTTATTTAAAAGAGAACGGTGTGGAGCTACTTTGTTTTATAATGTGTATAGATTTTGTAACATATTATTTTAATGTACATGAAATTCTGTTAAGGTAACTAAAGTATTTAAGTTGATAACGATTAACACTGTTTCCATCTAAATACCTTTCCAATTAGCGCATTGTACATGACCATTTTTTTAGATAATAGAATTGGTATATTAAGCTATCCTTAAATGATTTATACCATCCCAGACTTTTTTGTATTTCATCAATTATCGTTATATTTCAACCAATTCACACAAAACCTTGACAAAACACATCCCTAAGACTTCCTGATGAAACATTTCATCTATGGGCGAACGGCATGTAAATTCATTTAGTAGTTTTTGAGTTTGTCGCGACCAGACGCGGCGAAGGACTCTGTTTTAAAATACCAATAGATGTAGTGATACTGGCATGGTACGAGATATTCTGTCAGGAATATTTCACTCACAAATACTAATAATTCGAATATAAATATGAAATCTTGGAAACTGTTGAATGCGTCACATACTTCAGGAAATAGTTTTGATATTGATGTCTTTGAAAATAGTGTTGCAAAATTATGTAACTGTTATCTTTAATTTAATACGTGCTGTTTTTTGCCTTTTCAATTTGGGCAAAGCAAGGAAGTAAGGGGTTAATGAACCTACAATCTCTTCTTTTTGTTAGTTTCTTATCTAATATTTCTAAAATTTCTCTCGGTAGTAATATACACGTTCTTCTACTTCTCTTTGTTAAACGTCGGACATCCAACCAAAAAAGAAGAACAGAAATCTAACTAAACTTACTTCGAACACTCGTCCATTTACTTGGTTATAAGAATGCAAATTCACTTGTTGTTGAAAGTAAAATCATATCATTTGCACAGTCTTTTGTGTGTACTGGCTTCATGCTAATAGACCTTTCATGCAGTTCAAGTGCATCTTCGTAAAGTATGAGCAGTAGCTATTAGTTATTATACAGCTACACAAAAGTTACCTCAAGTCAATGTCACATTCCCCTATGTTTTGCATGCGATCTGAATTGAACATGGGAACAGCACAATCTCCTGATTTGACGTATACAAAACTAAACCCCTCAACTTAGATGATCTAAAAAGACGAATCACGCTTGCGATTCAATCAGTCACATTAAAAGACATTTCTATCCCAGATTACTACACTGGCATTAATGATTTTTTGTTTTCTTATATTATTAAGAAATAATCAGTATTACTTGTTAGGTATTTAGTGTAATGTAGCCAATTTGTGAAATACAATTATTTTATTTTTTTAATGTTAATTTTTGTAATAAATCTGAAAATACTTAATATTTCAAAACAATTGAAGATATATGTAGGACATTGTATATGAATTATGTCTAGAATTTTCTGGAGAATCCCAAAAAATAAATAATATATAATGACTTGCATTTAAAAATAAGAAAGTTGATATTGGTCACCGTCACATGACACACCCTATATATTTCTATTTGTTGATAAAATGCGCATTTAAAAATACAAATCGACAAGTCCAAACCTTTTTCCCTACAAGCCCTTCTCTGTTTGTTATCGAATTTATTCCATTTGGCTGTTCCACACTGTATCGATTTGTAGAATTCTGCTTTGAATATCAGATTGGAGATGGTTCCTGCTGAAGGCGTTCATTTGCTAGAGGTGTACCAACTTACCTTGTACTTATTCTTGGGGGAAATCGTGGAAAGGAGTTGATTTTCCACTTGTACATTTGCTATTATACAGGCCTGTCGTACACGTGATAGAACATTTATGGAATAAGCTAAAACGAAGAATTTGTGTCAGAGCACGTGCGCCATCCTCAATTATTGTTACAATTGAAGAAAGTGACTTTCCAACTGACAAGAAATAATAACTAACGATTAGAGGGATACTTAGTCGTATAAGTAATGTTATTAAGGAATAACTATTATTATAAGTTATATTGGAAAAGTAGTTTCTTAAATAAAAGCTTGAGAAGCCGAAATAAATTGAAACAAAATCAAACTCATATCAAAGATTAACTTGTTTTTCAAACAGCATTGTTTCTAGAACAATATAGTTAGTTATCCTGAAAATTTTAGAATAGGCCGATTTCTATACACAAATGTTTATACGATATTACATAGGAAAACTAGTTAAGAAAAAACACAGGGCCCCTATCCCTTAAGTATACGGTATCAATGTTTGTCTATTGCCTAGTTATCTCTATAAATTGTCAATAAAAATATTTCAACAAATCTATTTTTCAGAAATAACTAAGGAATGAAAACCCGCAGGAATAACTGAGACAATTATAAATTGTTAATTGAAGACAAAATCAAATATTCAATCCACTAGTTAAACTATGAAGTTTAGCAGTTAATGGATTAATAACTTCTGGCAATTTGCAAAACTTAAATGTTTGTTTGGTGAGTCGACAAACTACCAAAACAGATTTATTACTGACTTCCAAGTTTAGTACTACACAGCGAGTTTATTACTTGCTACATCCGAATTCCATCCAGACTGAAATTGAATGGAATTTGATTAAAATTCTTTGAATGCCTTTCGGGGTCAGTCGGTAAACCGTAAAATCTACAAGAGTTAGGATGAAGCAAATTAAAGTGTCGCACTATTTAGAACAATTTCCATCCTCGCATTTTCAATGGAAGATTCGTTCATAATCTTGTTGTCGAGTAGTTTTAGTTTTATTTGTGAAGGAACTACAATTTGCTGACGAGACCATCTCATTATACTAAGTAGTTTTCCCAACTTTGTATTTAAGTAATCAGACCGTTGAGAATAGTCGATATGTAAGAATTATAAGGGACACAAGGTCAACAAATTCGAACAAGAAATTGACTTTCTTAATTTTTCCAGACAATTTCTATCATTCTATTATTGTCACTATTGTGTGTTGTTATGTTGAGAACGACTGAATATATGTTTCTTACACAAGCGATTTGTAGAAAAACTAACAAAAATACGAGCTTCGATAGATATTTTCACATAAATTTTAAACACAAACCGAAAAAAGTAATTTAATTAAAACGCATTTTTTTTAATAAATAAATATTTTTTCTGAAGTGGTACCAAATTGAACAGCAAAATTGCAAAGTACAACTCATAAATGTACTCCCCAGATTATTTTCATTTAACTTCAGAAAAAATATTTAATTGTTGCAGAATTTTTTTTACTTTTTAGTTAAGTTACTTTTTTGAAGTCGTTTTTTGTTTTTTTAACGTATTTATTTTATAATTTTTAGAGATGTAATGGTTTAACTGGATGCAGTAGTCCATTCTAATTAACTTTTTCGAAATTGCCAAAAATAAGCCAAACATAAGGTTTTTTACTTTTAAGCTACATTCACTATTTTGACCAATGTAGTTTTCTAAATATATGTATTAAGAAAGTTTTGCATATGATTCAATTTACGTGGAGCCACTGTATTGTAGAGGATTTGAGAATCTCCATCTTTTTTAGGTCTGCTAGTTATCAGACATTTTGATTTCATTCCAATTACATTCATTTAATAGTCTCTCCTCCACGATATTTTATAATACATCAGGTTTTTCATTTTATAACAAATATATTCATTATACAATTTTTAGAATATAGCGTAATTCGATGCAGTTTTCAATTCTAAGAAACTTTGATAACAATTTGAGATATATTTTTTTAATATCTTCATCTTTAAGCAAAATTAATACTTGTATACATTTTAACAAGTTACATGAATATTGATTATACAATTTATAGTGTTATGGCATAATTAGATGCAGTTTGTAATTCTAAGTATACCTGTTTGATAGCAAGTTTAGATGTACTTCACTTTTAAGTAAAATCCATATTTGCTGACAAACCCTCGTATACTGTTGAAAAAGTGGCATGTAATGCTTACACTATACGTCATACGTTACACACCATGCAAATCTTTTTATGAAGAATATCTTTTTCGCTAAATATTATTCATAAGAAAGTATTCCATTTGATTCTAAATTAAGAAGACACACTGTATATAGAGACCAATTGATAATCTCCATCTTAAAGGTACTTAACTGACGGCTATTTTGACTTAATTCCAATCTATTTTCAATTTATTACACCCTAGATTTCGAAGACATATTTGCTTTTTAATTCTGGCGCCTCCACCAAACATTATTATATAAAAAAATTGTAATAAAGTTTTTGCGATTTAAGTATAAGCTATAAGCTTCTTGAAAATCCCATGTTTTTTATCAAAACATGAGATTTTTGTCTACGTTTCGATGATTTCTAATTCATCTTCGTCTGGACTTGGTTGGTTACGTTGTACAACCAAACCTAGACAAAATTGTTTTTATCAAAAAAAAAAACAAAATGATACACGAGATTTCCGAAAAACCAGAAACACATACCATACTCGTGAAAGCATCAAAACCAACCAAAAATCCTCGCAAGGTACTTTAACGGGGATCGAGGGACTTACGAAATTCCATGTGGCGATTGCCCACAAAGCTACATGGGTTGTACCAACAGGCGCGTCAACCATCAAGTATATGAACATTCTTTGTCAGTTCGCAAAAAAGATCCCACTTCAGCTCTCGCGCATCATCATATGCAAACAGGACACTCTATCAACTTCGAAGATAGTAGGACTATCATATCTCTTAATTACCTTAGGGCATCTTCTATTCGCGAAGATATAGCAATAGAGAAAAGACCCCTCTGCCTAAACCGACGCGATGACAGCTCTCGCCTTCCTACAGCTTGGACCTCCATAATTGCCAGATTAAACAAAGCGACACGCCTGCCAACACCCAACCAATCACAACACAACCCTTTCATCACGTGACATCCGCTTCTAACCCACCGATAACTATAAATTAAAGAAGCAGAGCAGATTCACATTCAGTTCAGTTACCTAGTGACTCTTGGGAAGTAGGCAGAATGAGGCCCCGAGTTCGATCTAGACTATGAAACACTTTTTCATTTTACTCTTGATAATGGCTCCAATGCAGGAGTCGAAACGCCTAGCACTTAATAAATTCAGACGCGGTTCTCACCCAGAACCTAGCCTAGTTCATAATAATGACCGCGGAAGCCTTTCAGAAATCGTTTATTTCTTCATCAGTCAAAAACTACAATTAACAGAAAAGTTGAACTATAATATTGCGATTGAATTTAAAATTAACTTTACAGCGCCAATTGAACATTGGAATCATTATCCAGTAATAAAAGGTATAGGAAAATGACAATGCCAAATTGAAATTTACAGAGAAGTTGATTACAATAGAAATTATTGATAAATAAAGCTGCAAATTGTTGGACAAAAAAAGTTTAATACCATAAAGTTAGTGAAAATGAATTAACGAAGATTAGGATTTGAGCGATAATATTTTGAAATTTTGTTATCAATTTCAAGCAAATTTCAATATATAATGTTAACGTTTAACAGATCAGGTTTTTTTATTTATATTATTATCAAAGCTATTAATATATACCATCTCCAAAAAAATTCTTTTAAATGAATTTCGCTCTGTTGCTAGGATGCTGGTGTTGTCAAAGTTTGCTGTATGACAATTATCAATACAATGACTAGTTAAAGCCGAAGAATCTTTGTTCAATCTTATATCGATTTTATGAGAAGTTATTCGATCTTTAAGTTTTCTTGAAGTTTGTCCAATATAAGTGGCTGGACAATTGTTACAATTTTATATATTACATTGGATTGGAGAAATCTTGGGATGTTATCTTTAACTTTACTGAACAAATCATTAACAGTTTTAAGAGAATTGTGAGAAAATTTAATATTAGGTTGATTGATAAAAATCTTCAAGATCTTGGGGTGATATCTTTAAGGTAAGAAAGGGACACATATACGTAATTGGAATTCTGTAAATTTGAGTCATTACTTATAATAGATTTGTTATTTAATAAGGGATTAATTGGTATCTGATTTCTATGTGTAAATCTTTCGACGGTTAGAATTTGTGCATTATTGAATAATATTTTATTTAACAATTTTTTTGGAGACACTATATATTGCAATTTGCTTGAAATCGATAACAAAATTTCAAAATCTTATCACTCCAATCCTAATATTGGTTAATTCATTTTCACTAACTTTATGGTATTAAACATTTTTTCGTCCAACAATTTGCAGCTTTCTTTATCCATAATTTCTATTGTAATCAACTTCTCTGTAAATTTCAATTTGACATTGTCATTTTCCTATAGGTACACTTGAAATCTAAAAGTATTACCAATTATTAGTGGATAACGTTTCCAATGTTCAATTTGTTCTGTAAAGTTAATTTTAAATTCAAACTCAACTAACGTAAGTGTTTAGTATTTTTAACTTATTATTATAATTCAACTTTTGTGTTAATTGTAGTTTTTGACTGATGAAAAAATAAACGATTTCGAATGTTCTCAAAATATATATACTTTTATATATTGGCTGCTTCCTGATAGCATTCTAGAATTTTGTACTTCTATACAGCTCTGACTTCCTTTCTGGTATATATATATATATATATATATATATATATATATATATATATATATATATATACATTGTAAAATCAGATAGTAGAGATTTAATATTTATTTAATACACGGTTGGATATTGTGTTCTTATCTGGGTTACAAAAACTATAGAGCGAAAAATCCTTGCTAAAGTTTTCGCTTTAAATTGTAAGAATTGAAAATGACTTTTATTGTAGTGAGTTGCTAGAATTCAAAATTACATATTTTTATTGTAGTGAAATACCTTTTTAACTTTTGTTGTAGAAAATCATTGCAATAAAGTATATTTGCAGTTTTTAAAATTTTATTGTATGCGGTATTTTTTAAATACTGAATCACATTGATTCAGTTCTATTGGAATGTAATGATCTTTGATATTTATTTAAGAGCTTCAACGCGAGCGAAGCCCTGGGTAAAAGTTAGTACTAAATAATAGGGTTTGATGTTATGGTTTAAAAAATGATAGTACTTCTTCATATAATATGTGATGAAACTAATATTTTTTGAGATTCCATATTATTCTAAATAAGACGTTCAAAGTAAGCTTTTCATACTATCTGTATACCTATATGATATAACCTTATTATGTTAAAGAATAATAATATAATATAAATTTTCTCCAGAGCAATCTGAATGTAAACATTTAAAAATCTCCGTTATGAGCATAGTTTACAATGCTATATATCTTGACATATCTGTTAAGTTGACCTCAGAATCCCTAAAGAAATATCGTATTTGTATGTTTAGTTTCAGTTTACTCTGAATTGACGTCTTTGTAGGTGATGTGGTTATTTGAGAATAAATATTAGTACATGTTACATACTGAGACTATGTAAACCTGTATTTCCAATTGGGTCCGAAGAGGGACGGAAAATCGACCTAATTAGGCCTGATAAAAATTACATGCAATACTATACACTAAAATAAAACTATTCCTACACATAATATTTGGTTCTGAATATCAATTAATAGCGTTTTGACTTATATACCTATAATCAGTAGCAGAAACGTAGTATAAATATCATTAATTATTTAACAATAATATCATTTCAACACAAAATTGGTATAATTATATCTCGAGTTTAGAAGAACTGTATTACAAACATATTCAAACCTGTATTGAATAGGAAGATTACTGCATTAATTAAACTTGTAATGTTTCAAAACCCACACAGATAAAACTTCAAAAATTCTGGAGAATACGCAGATATATTTATCAAAATATCTAACAACTATTTTTGAGAATAAATAGCAATATATTACAGTCTTCTGACAATGTATAGTACGGTCTTTTTATATACTAAAATAAACTAGTACAACTACTTTGCCTTATAATATTTTTTAATAGATTATGCAGTAATATAATACTCTCGGCCCACAATACATTTTTCACGCATGATGTAGCATAAAGCTATAGTAATTAATATAGCTATGGCTATGCCCATTCCTATACTGACCCAAAATATTTCTTCATTAATGCCTTGGTAGGAACGACCTGAAACAAAGATATTTGGGTGAGAATTTGACGCAGTCAGCAGAAACCTCATATTAAATTCAAATATGTTAATATGGTATTTTTTTCTTGTGTAAAACAAGCATATAGCATATAGTTTTTCCAAACGGCTTTGATTCACTACAAAAATTCTAGAAAATGCACAAAAAAAACACAAATTGAAAAAAGATGTGGGATATTTTTATCATTAAACTTAAATGCACATACTTACATTAACTGACAACTGTTTAAAAAATTAGAGAGCAAAAATCAGTGCAGACAGTAGGGCTCGTCTATCTAATATATTATATCGTCTCACCTTTACCTCGATTATTAAAAAAAAAAATTTTAGGGCACGATTTTCTTTAGAATTACCCTAGTATTTTACAATAAAAAATCCGATGAATTTTATTCAGGTTCTAGCCTTCAGTTTTTTGAACCAGCAAAATATCTCACATATCCTCCGAGAATGTGATTAATGATAAAAATCTATTAAAGTTTTAACTGCTACATTAATAGGTTACATTAATAAAAGTACTAAATTCTAGTTTAATGTTCTCCTAAACTATTATCAATAATAGTTTAACCTTTTTTACGGTTCTTCTGCAGAAATAGAGTAACATTCTTCTACAATTCTCTAGTGCAAGTGCTTTCCCAAGGAAAAAAAGCCTTGACTCATAGAATGACCAGCGATATGACCAGATCTTACTACATTAGATTTTTTGTGGGGCCGAAAAAAATGAAGAATACCTGCGAGCGGCAGGGGCTGCTTTATAGGAACAATCTTCCGTGGCGGATATCGATGTTTGATCGTGGCATGTAAAAAATTGACGCCACTACTAAGTAGTAAAATAAATACCCTATTTAAAACGGATTTGTTTTGAATCTGAATTCAGTGGCAGATTTACAAGGTTAGAAATTAATTCCTTCTTCTACCGAATGTCGTAAAAACGATGGAACAACATGGTATAGAAATGGTAATCGTTCCTTGCTGTCTTTGGTAAATGATGAGAGTCTTGGCTTTTGGATGAAGATGTACGTCAGGCCGCTTGTTATAGTTGTTTCGGAAGGCGACTTGGTTCAAATATCAGTCGTAAAAATTATTTGTGGAGGCTGTATATTTTCTGGCACCGTTTGGAAGTTCGAATATGTGTCGACTGGCTAGACATTTAAAGATTAGATTGATAACCCTTTGTTAGAAGGTTAGAGCAAACGCCATTTTGAAGAAAAAATGTCATTAAGTAATGTAATATTTTAGGGTACATCTGCCGGGTCTTATATTGACCTGTCGGCCCTTACATTCACCTGCCTGGCCTTATATGCACCTACCGGGTCGTTTTTTGTATAGTGTGGCTGCGTGTTTCAAGGTTAGAAGAACTTTATTCTGGCCTGGGGCCATATATTTTTCGGTATGGATATTTTTTGTTGGGCCATATTCATGCATTGAGCTTATTTAACAGTTTAACCGATTCGGATATTTTTACTGTTTGGCTATTTGTTGCATGGAATAATTTTGCGATATTTTACCACGTATTGGTTCGATACGAATGGAACACTTGGTGTGCTATTTAAGGTTCAAGGTACACAACTGTTAGCTGGATGTTGCCACGGTTTGGAATTAGTTTTAGATAATTTTGGTTTCAGTTTTTGTTGGGGATAAAGTTTTAAAGTCAAACTATCATTTGGATGAATCCAATGGCTTTGAGTTTAATCAAAAAGATAAAAGTGTAGAGAACAGTACAGATAATTTTTTCTAGTCTATACATGATATAAAGATTATTAATTTTCAATTGTAAAAGTAAGGCATTACTGTTAACAGATTATACCTAATTTTTTAGACATGTCGTAAAATATCTTATTTCATGATAAATTTGTAGTCAGTTTTACATATTTTTTGAACATCTTTTTGAGATATAATTGGTTAAATTTTGAAGATTTAATGTTCTAAGATTTAAATGTCATAGAGTCAGTATTTTTGTCAATTTTTTTGTGAAAATATAGAATAGAGTGATTATAGATCTATATGAGGGTTTTGATAAATTCAAGTTAGGGAGCATGCTTCTCTACAAATAACCGGTAGGAGTTGAATAACTTTACCTCATGTCGATTTTGTCAGTTATAAGGTTTGTTTCATACTTCACGTCATTAAACTGTCTGGCACCCTTAAATAAATTTACATTTATTTTTTCATTGCCTAACCCACGACCTAAATGTTCTCTATAAAGATCTGTCGTTTTGCACATGTGAACCAACCAAGGCAGGTCATTATTTTGAAGATATTTGAGTGTATAGGTTAAATAATACCTTGTACTCCACAGAATATCGATAGAAAAGAAAGGATATCATACGACTCTAAGGGAAGTTTCTAGTATCATGTATTAGCTATATAAAGACAATTTTCGAGTGTAGTTGGTAATATTGTTTTCAGAAACGTCAATGTCTATTTCTGTTGTGTAAAGTTAAAGGTAGAAACAAGGGCGTACCCAGCTTTTGGTCTAGGGAGGGGCAAATTTGTCCTAGGTTTAATGACTCACGGCAGGATTTGCAGGTCCATGGGAGGGGGGGAGCGTCCCCCTCTGCCTCTCTTTCGGTACGCCCATGAGTAGAAAGTTAGTAAACTGAAGTATTCGTTAATTAAAGCCAAATATAGTACAAGGTGGTGTAAATGTAATCGGCATAGAATTAGTTAATAATCTTAGTGAAGAAGAAGTTATGGACAAAGCGATACAAGAAAATTACGAAAGAGTTGCGGGAAAACCCGATGAGAAACTGTCATCTAGTTTACAAAAACTTGAACACAAAGACGAACTCATACGTCAGGGAACAGAAAAGTTTAATTGAATTACTGGACGCAAAACTGAAAGAACTAAAAAATAACAAAGTTTGGTTAAATACAAATATTAGAAGGTAAGCCACAAGAAGAATTTTTTTTCACATAACGTCAGCATATCCAAACTAAAATTTAGAAAAGACTATTAAGATTAGTCGACCAGCTACACTAAAGGCAAAACGTTTTGTTGTAAAACCAGGTAGACAATTTAGAAGCATTGGAAAGGATACTGAGAAAAAGTCAGAGTATCGTCAGTGATTTCGTTGCAAGATGTGTTTTTGTTTTTTTAACAAAAAAGCTCAAAAAATTAGTACATAAATTGGGCATGAGAAGATCTATCGCTTCAGTTAATACAATTGTTTTAGCTATAAAATGAAAAAAAAACCATAAACTATTATATATTTTTTTCTAATTTTGGGTAAAAGTTGCATTATCTAAGATACCAATTAACGAAGTTGAGCATATAGTAGCTCATTTTGTTGCTTTTTCATTTCTCGTCAACACTGTCCATAATTGCAAAAACGGTTTCATGGGTGGATTTTTAGGTTTTTTTAACTAAAACGCATCTATAAAAATTGTTGAATTTTATGTCAATTAGTCATGTTTTATCATTGGAATACGTTGATGTCGGTTTTGTTCTATTACTAATTTTGGTATATGACCTGGGCTAGAATTATTACAAAGTATACAAGTAAATCAACAGTGAGATTGCAATCAATTAATTTTAATCTTTGGTAGAAGGTACTGCAATGAATATTTAAGCCAAGTTTATCTGGTTCAGCTTTGCACCGAACCCAAAGTTCTGGAGTAGTTTTACAAGACCTGACGACAGGGTTCAGTGGTACGTAAATGTAAATTAATCAAGTTCCTTTGCATAGCTTATCGTCCAGAATTTATTGAATGGCGTTAGAGTCACTGAAGTTCTGAAACAAGTACGATTCAATAACGGAAGGAATTGCCACGAAGCCTTCCTTCTTGCGTGCATTAGAGATAGAGACTGGAGTAAACTGTCAAGACATAAATTATTGTTATTGAAGATGCAGTTTCTGTTTTATAAAATGGTTTTAGTTGACATGGACACGAAGCAGCAAACGAAATCGAAAACAAAAATCGTAAATTTACAGTTGCGTGGACCAACCGTTCACGGTTGAAGAAAAGTTTATAGCCTATTGAACTTTGTTAGTTGTGAATGAAAATTAACACTAATGATCGAATGTGGAGAGACTGATGTGAGCAAGAAAGCATTTGGTGAACTACAGTAATAAAATATCAAGTTCTGCAGTTAATTTTTAGGTACAGTCGTGCAGCAACGTATTAATTGCAACTTTAAAATTAGTGGAGATATTGCAAAGCGAGGCAAACGATGAAAATATTAATAGTTGTTCTATTTATGCATCTGAAAAAGCGTTAAAAGTTAAAAAGTGACAACGGTCTGCCCAAACTGGTAAGGAGTCATCAAAATATTTGTGAAAATAACCAATTAATACACCGAAGATCTTTAACTCGTTTTAATTTTCTCAATAGCTGTCGATAAACCGTGTGACAAATGGTATAGCTCGTTTCACTTTGATTCGATATATTTTGCCTACAGGATCCATAAAAAAAATTGTAGGATTGTTGCCACTGAAAGGTCAAGAAAATTGTTTGAATGAAGGGTCAAAAAGTATAACAAAAAAAAAAGAAGTTTAATTTTGAAGGACAAAATAAATTTCGCGAAGCTTGTTTAGCTTTAGATCATTCATTAAGGAGTTCTATTCTGGCAGAAATTTCTATAATAAATTTGCATTGTTATAGAATTGGTCATTAATATTGTTAACATATGTAGTTGTAGGCATCACCAATTTAAGTATTTTTTGGATGAAATAAGGAATGAGTACGCAGATATTCTGCTCCATGATAAGGTATGTATAAGAAGACTCAAGGTAAAAAAACTGTGCTTGTTATTATAACAAATTATCGCAATTCTCCTAGAGAAGGAGATGACTATCCCGAGTTCAGAATCTAAATTAGCCCCACCTATCAGATCTATTTCAAGATGTTCAGTTCAGTAAGACTTGTAACCATAGTCAATTAGTCAATAAGGAAGATAACATTGAAAGGAGCAGACTTAGATAGGGCAGTGTAGTGATAAGATTTTCGGCGACCGTTCAATCTGTCCTTATGCTTTACCCCAGTACCAGAGTAACAATGCCACCACAAAACAATCGCGACATTTAAAGAGAAAAAAAAGAAGCAATTCGAATGACAAGGCTTGTACTATCTAGAGTTGCCGATGCAGATGCTGGAGTATCGGTAAAAAAAGAAGAATATCTTGGGACAAAAAGTTTCTAATATCTCTGTGGTAACTAAATATGGACTATTTTTGATTGTAGTTGGTAGTATTGTTATCGCGAACGTGATTTTGGATTGAAAAATACCGGTCCAACTACTTCAATCTTATCAACTGGTGTATTTTACTAATTCATAGAGTATGTGGTTCAGTTCAGAGTATCGCCGTTTGTGTGCAATAATTTCCAATAAATTATGAAACAACAACAATAACTGCCAACTATAATAGAATATTTATAAAATTGCCAGGTGTTGAACTATAGTATTATATTTCTCAAATAACAATATCTCAGTCGTAAGATGTAACATTTTCTTCATTTGACACTACAAAAAAATTAATGGAAATTTTAACTTTTTATATTTACTGCAAAATTGTTGAAATTCCCCGATGGGTATTTAAGGCGCTTTTGTATTCTAGGCTCTTCAAACTAAACTTTCTATTAAATTTATTCCCAAGCGTTCCACTGAGTCGAAAATACGTTAAAATTTTGTAAATTTAAGACAGTGTTGAAGATATGAAAACAACACTCTATTGTTTCAATTTCCATATAAAATTTTCGGGCATTGTCATAAGCATAATTTATATACGTTAGCAGGGAAATAACACTGATAACTGTGCCGCGAGGGTCATAATGTTAAATGTCCCGTGAGTGTAAGAGACGATTTGAAGCGCAACGCGACGACTATTAATTTTAGAAATAAAAGATCCGAAAATGTCGTTTCATTCGACAAAAACCTCTTACAAATATTAGTTTAATGAAGAACACTGAATAAAATTGTTTTGGTCTAACGAAATACACTGCGGACAATATTTGATATTTTTAATTTGTTTCAATTCGAATATGGAAGATACATAATAAACAGCATTTATAATGAATCAGCCTATGTATTATTTTTTTAAGAAAAGTTAAGATTTTAGAGAGTTTTAGTACTCAACTAAACGTCTTTTTTTAGTTGTAATTATTGTCCTCCTTCTTCGTATGATTAGACTGGTTATTATTTTCCTAACATTTTCTCTTGTCGACCGATGCTGTACGGGCGCTTTTTCGGTGATAATCCCTGTCTTTTTTGACGTATCCACCCTTCGTTTTTTTTCCTTTACATCCACCACGCGGGTTTTCGGTAGTACTTCAGATCCTCATCGGTCAGTTAGAGAGAATTCCTGGAAGCTGTTTTGTGTAAAACTCAAACCGACTGCATATAAATACCTAACTGGATGCACCTTAGTAAAAGCCTAACACGACGTGCCCATCCGATTGTTGAACCTGTCGATAGTCAAGTAATTAGAGAGAAAGGATCGCTAGTTTCGAACCAATTGAGACCATAACCAATTGTGAAGTGGCATATGAGATAGGGACAATAACATCTGAGCCAAATATGAAAATTATGGCAAGATTTGAAGTTGGAGGGAAATTCATTCAGCCGTCCAAACATAAAAAGGCAAATTAATTCGTCACAGATAACTGTATCAATATAAAAAGCGGTTGATTAAAATATTGCAATATAGACCGTGGGTTCAATTTAAAATTATAAAACTAATATTCACTTTTACTTTTCTAGAAACTTTTATTTACATCGAAGATACAACAGCTGATTCAAATATCACAATAACAATTTTACATATAAGCTCTTCGTACAACTCATTCGCGATCATGGCCTCCTTCCTTTATAAAACCAGCATAGAAAATTCTTCGGAAAAATCATCATCACTCCTACAAGGCCGAGTCTTTTCGAGAACCATTTTTAATCTCAAAGCGTTTGTTGTCGTACTGAAATGAAACAGGTTCGGCTTTGGGTAAATTTCGTAACACTGTCCCCCTTTAATTCTGATCGTCCCGATCAGAAACATCCCCTCCATGGTAGGGAGCAAGTCGATCTAAATTGACCACCTTCAACTTAGCCTTGGGGTTTCAATGGATCCGGTAGACGACGTCATTAAGCTTCTTGACCACCTCGTATGGACCATCCCAGGCGGGTGTAAGCTTTGGGGTTTACCCTTGCTCCGTTGGGGGTTGTACAGCCAGACTTTGTCTCTCTCCTGAAACCCGACTGAATTGGCTTTGAGGTCGTATCGCGTCGTCATCCGGTCACTGGTGGCCAACTTCTGCGTTCGGGCTAATTCGTATATTGCCAGCATGTTATGTCGGAGCTTGTCGGCATAATCGCCGATGTCTTGGAGGGTTCTTCGGGGGAGCCAAATGCCAAATCGCAGGATAATCGCAGCTCCTTTCCGAATAGGACCCTGGCTGGGGTCAGGCCTGTACTATTATGTACGGCAAGCGATATGCCAACAGGAATAGGGGAATATGCTCATCCCAATCACGCTGGTTATTGCTGACGACCTTGGATAGGTGTTGTTCCAAGGTCCTGTTGAATCTTTCCACCATTCCGTCTGACTGTGGGTGTAATGGTGTTGTTCTCGTTTTCCTGATCCCCAACATCGTGCATACCTTCTGGAATACATTCGATTCGAAGTTACGCCCCTGGTCTGAATGTAATTCCATCGGGACGCCAAACCTGCTGAATAGTTGTTCTACTAGCACCGTCGCTACCGTGGCTATCTCTTGGTTGGGTATCGCATATGCCTCAGGCCATTTGCTGAAGTAATCCATTGCGACCAGAATGTATTTGTTCCCCCTCTCAGACTCGGGAAACCGACCGGCGATATCGATAGCAATTCTTTCAAATGGGATGCCCACATTGTACTGCTGCATTCTGCTCTTGGTCCGGGTCTTCGGGCCCTTACTGGCTGCACAAATGGCACATTTGCGGCACCAAGCTCTGAGGTCTTCGAAGTAATTCACCCAGTAGTACCGCTGGCGAACTTTGTCAAGGGTTTTATTCATGCCCAGGTGGCCTCCGGTAATCCCATCATGTACTTCGGTCAGGATGGCTGGTACCTTTCTCTTCGGAACTACCACTTTGGACTTCAGCGCGTTCCCAGACTCACTTGAGAATTCCATTGTCTACTCTTAGAGAGTCCCATTGAGCCCATATCGATTTCAGCACGCCTGAGTATCTAGCTACCTCGTCCCATCGCGACCTGGGTGCCCCTCTCATTTTGAGTGACAAGATTGGTTCGATGTCTGGATCTGCCATTTGGTCCTGGATGCACTGTTCGGTTGTCCAGTCTTCATTGGCCTGCACTCGGATCTGGCTGATGGAGATACCCTCTCGCTGTTCCGTATTCAGACAATGTCGGCATTCCGCTCTACATGGTCTTCTGGATAGGGCATCGGCATTATTGTGCAAACGGCCGGCACGGTGTTCCACCTTGAAGTCGTTTTGCTGTAATTTCTCCATCCATCTGGCCAGTTGTCCTTCCGGTGTCTGCATGTCCAGCAGCCATTTGAGTGCGGCATGATCTGTTCGGATTAAGAAATGACGACCATAGAGGTATTTGTGGAAATGGTCTACAGCCCTTATTATTGCGAGAAGTTCTTTTCTGGTGACGCAATAATTTCTTTCCGATTTCGAGAATCCACGGCTGTAATACTCGATCACCCTCTCTTCACCATCTTGCACCTGGGATAGGACGGCCCCCAAACCTGTGTTGCTGGCGTCGGTGTCTAAGATGAACTTGCCGGATTGTGTAAGAAAGGCTCGGATTGGGTTGGAACATAGTGCTGCCTTCAGTCGCCTGAATGATGTTTCGCAATCCTGATTCCAATGGAAGGTCTCTTTCTCAGTGGTTTGCCGATGTAGAGGGGCGGCGATGGTGGCAAATCCCTCAACAAAACGCCGGTAGTATGGACAGAGGCCCAAGAAGCTTCGGAGTTCATGCTTGTCTCTCGGGACTGGCCAATCACGGATGGCTTCTATCTTGTCTTCGTTGGTGCGGATTCCTGACTCGGACATTACGTGGCTCAAAAACTCTACTTCTTTTTGGAACAAGGAACATTTCTTCTGATTGAGTCTCAGGTTGGCGTTATTAATTCTGGAGAATACTTCGCCCAGGTTCTTCAGATGGTCGTCGAATGTCTGGCCCATGACTAGAATGTCGTCGAGGTATATTAAACACGTCCTTCATGTTAACCCGCTCAGTACATACTCCATTAGCCTCTCAAATGTAGCGGGTGCATTACATAACCCAAAGGGCATGACCGTGAACTGAAACAGCCCTTTACTGGTGGAGAACGCTGTCTTCTTTCTATCGTTTGCGTGTAGACGAACCTGCCAATATCCACTTTGTAAGTCTAGTATGGAGAACCAACGGTAACCTGCTAGTGTGGTCAAAGTGTCATCGATTCGGGGTAGTGGATAGCTGTCTTTCTTCGTGACGTCATTCAGCTTTCTGTAATCCACACAAAATCGGGTGGTTCCATCCTTCTTTTTAACTAGCACGACGGGAGCAGACCATGGGCTGATGGATGGCTCAATAACTCCATTTTGTAACATGGACTTGATGTTTTCTTCGACTGCCTGTTGTTGCCCCAATGGTAGTCGTCTAGGTGATATTCTGATGGGTTGAGCCTTTCTGGTATCTATTCGATGCTGGATGATGTTGGTGCGATCGGTGGTTCCATTTTTACTGTTAAAAATTTGCCAGTGCTTTGTGATAAATTGCTTGGCTTTCTTCTGGTTCTCTGGTGCCAAGTGTGTCAAATGGTCAGCAAACTGTTGTAGGAACTCTTTATCGGGCCCTGTCTCCTTCACCGACGTTTGGTACTCTTCTTCACAATTGATGATGGTCTCTACTGGCTCGAAACAAACTATCTCTTGACCATTGGTAATTGTGATGTCGTTGTTGGACAAATTCAGGACTCTGATTGGTATATCTCGTCCGGTTTTAACTATAGCCCGTCCAACCAAGTAGTCATGAGCTGAGTGTACGGGCTCCACCATTCCAACGCAGCTCCCACGATTACTGTCTAGCTGCCCTTGAATAATCTGTTCCGTTCAACCGGGAATTCTAGCTGAAGACTTCGCCACAATTTTTATGGAGGTGACTGAACTGTTGACGGGCTGTGTCAACACAAATTCCTCATTTAGGAACCGAAGAACATCATATCTCGGGTTGAACATAAATCCATGCTGGCTAATTAGGTCCATTCCCAGTATAAAATCGTCCTCAATATTCGCTACCAGGACCCTATGCCGGATCATGTGTCCCCTATCTGTAGCACGACATCTGCCTCACCCTGTATTGACATGGACTCGCCGGTGTCTGTTCTGAGCTGAATGTTATTGGTAACTGGCCGAATTTCTGATGCTCTCAAAACCCTGGACTTGGCAATGGACACAGCTGCGCCGGTATCGATGGTGATGGTAACTGCTCGCCCATTGATGGTGCCTCTGATGACCAGGCTAGTGCTATCTCTGCAAAATCCCCGGATGGAAACGTTTTGGGGGCTGGTGGAGGGTCAGTCAGCATTCGCCCCCTTATGCTGACTGGCTGACGGTCCCTGGACGTGTGGATGTTCTGTTGGTTATCCCTAGTCGGTGATCGTTCAGGTAGCCTCACTCGACAATCACGTTGAAAGTGTCCTGTCCGTCCGCAGCGGTAACATGCCCCTCTGGTGCCAGTTCTTTGTGACCGTTCTAATATTTTGTTCAGACCAACCAGCAGCGCTTGAAATGGTGACTCTGACTCTTTCTGGTTGAAGGAAACTGCTCGGACCCTCGACTTGGACATGTTCATGACGGCCTCTACTTCCAAAGCCTCTACTCTTCTTGACCCCACTCAGTCTTAAATTTCTTTGTACTTCCACATCTCTGATGCCGTTTATGAAACTCTGTGTGGCTAACTGGTCTTTCGTTTCCTCTGGCAGGTCTGGGTAGGACAAGTGTACTAACCGTCTAATCTCTGCTTCGAATTCTTGGAGGGTTTCACCGGATTTTGCGTTTTTCCACTCAGTTGGACTTGGTATACTTAACTCAAGGATTGATTGTCGTATCGTTTGTCTAGGATGGCGATGATCTTGTCGAAATTGCCTTGTTCATCGACTGGGATGCTTTGGAGGAGTTATAGGGCCGGACCTCTTAAAGAAATTACCAGAGAAGTAGATTTTTCTTGATTATCCCATCCATTTGCAGTAGCTACGGCCTCAAATTGCCGTTTATACATGGGCCAAATAAACTGCCATCAAATGTGGGTGGTTTACTAACAGAACCTTTGGTACTCACGGTGTTCTGGTCTTTTCCTCGCTGTAAGTCCTGTTGCATTTTTTTTATTTCCGTTTCTACTTTATTTTGAATAGCACCTGGCTCTGTATGGAATCGATGTCATCTACTTTGGTTTCAAGGGCCTCCACATTATTTTTTTGCATCTTTATGTCGTCGTTTATCTCTTTTATATCTAATTCTACTATTTGCATTCTTTCATTAACTTGTGATACTATTTGCATTAATTCCTCAAATTGTAGTTGTCTTTTTCTTCAGTTTGGCCTTGTTTTTCTGCAAATTTCGAATAATCCTTCCATTAAATTTTTTTGTTTTTCTTCCATGGCAGTGACAAGATTTTGTTGTTCGCTTGTCATTGTAGAAACAAGATTTTGTAATTCTGTTTTACGTTTTTCATCGATATTAGTGACAAGATTGCCTAACTCAACTTTAAGTTTATCATCAAAAGATTTCACTAACCTTTGTTGAATTTCTTCTTGATGTTGTTTCTCCTTCTTGTCACGTTTTTCTCGTATCTGTGCTGTTTTTTCGTCTAGTCCCTCCGTAACGTGCTTGACTATTTTATTGGTAGTTTCGTCAATTTTTTCCATACTACGAGTTTCCATAAATCAAATTACGATTTTAACTGCACTTAATCCTTCACTTAAAACACCACATTGCAATATAGTCCGTGGGTTCAATTTAAATTTATAAAACTAATATTCACTTTCACTTTTCTAGAAACTTTTATTTACATCGAAGATACAACAGCTGATTCAAATATCACAATAACAATTTTACATATAAGCTCTTCGTACAACCAACTCATTCGCAATCGTGGCCTCCTTCCTTTATAAAACCAACATAGAAAATTCTCGTAAAATCATCATCACTCCTACAGGTGCCGAGTCTTTTCGAGAACCATTTTTTATCTCAAACCGTTTGTTGTCGTACTGAAATGAAACAAGGTCGGCTTTGGGTAAATTTCGTAACAATAAAGACAGCATGCTACAAAATGCAATTCTTGTTCTGCACCAGTATTGCTAGTTAAGAAAAAGGACGGTACCATCAGATTTTGTGTCGACTACAGGTAATTGAATAATGTTACCAGGAAATACAGTTATCCTCTTCCTCGCATAGACGATACACTTCCGACTCTAGCGGCATCTTGTTGGTGTGTAACTTTGGATCTAAAAAGTGAATACTGGCATGTTGGGATGCTATAATAGTAATGGAGGGCTCTTGCCACATTTGAAAGGCTTTGGGATTAACAGATGACATTTTAGGTATGGGCTACACGTTTCAAGAATATTTAGCAGGGCAAAAAATCCTAACCTTCAGCTCCATCCTGAGAAAGATTCCCTGTTTCAGAAGAAAGTACAGTTCTTGGTCACATTGTATCGTAAATAGAGATACAAACAAATGAGAACAAGGTGGAAGCAATTCGTAACTGGCCTCTTCCGAAAGATAGGCAAGAACTACATAGCTTTTTGAGATTTGCTTCCAATTACAGATGATTTTTAGATTTTCTACCATCACCGCTCCATTACATAAGCCACCAGGCATACGACAATGCTTTCAGGAGATAAAAATCAACTCTGTGTGTGCAACAATAACGCGATTGGTGTAGTATTATCCCCGATTCAGGATGGAGAAGGAGATGTAATAGAGTACGACAGCTGAGGATTTTCTAAATCGGAGAAGAACTACTGCATTGCTAGAAAAGAAATGTTGGCGATAATTAGAGCTGTTGATTATTTCCATATATATTTTTATGGTTATGAGAGTCTCATAAGAACAAACCATCCTGTTCTAAAATGGCTCCTGGGTATGAAGGCACCGGAAGAACAGTTGGGAAAATGGGTGAAAAAATTGCAACAATATCACTTTAAAATTCAACAACACTCTGGTCGTCTACATACCGACGCTTGGCCGAGACGACCTTGTCGTGAAGATTGCGGGCATTGTGGAAAATTTGAAAAGAGAAAAGGCATTACCGCGAATGACGACTAGCCGATGAAATGGTATAATCAGACATCACATCAATTTTGATAGGAAGAATGGGATTCGAATCGTGATTGGAGTTTTGATGTTAATCTGAGGAATTGTTGACAGAAAAGAAACGAAATATCAGTTGGTCTTACCAAAGAAAAGAGTGCTACACGATGGCATTTCTAGACCTCATGATTAAAACATTAGTCAAAGGATGATAACGCTTCCATTGCATAAACTGTTGAAATGATACTGCAACTAGTAAGGAAACCAAAAATGGCAAATTGTAAAAATGAAGCAATACAACGTGGGTGTTCCTTTTAGAATTTACATTGGCAAACCCGGGCCATTCTCAGAAACTAAGAGGAGTAACGTAAATATCCTGCGTACTGATGATTACTTTACCAAGTGGCCCAAATTATTTATTATTTCCAATCAAGAGGCAACCACTACAGCTGCGATCTTAGTAGAACAGCTGTTTAGGTGATTCGGGATACCAATAGAAAAATTATTTGTGGCGTCTACTAGTTTTTGTTTGTTTGTTGGGTAAATAACACCACACTTGAGAAAAAAACCTGAAAAAAAATTAAACGCTACAATGTCTTAATCTGACCTCATTATCACTGGCATTAAAACCCGAATTAATAAAAATATAATTCATTTTACGCTGCCATAAATTAAAATACCTTCGAGATTAATCATCCGACTTACAACTTACAAATACGACAAAAAACGATTCATGGCAAGAACGTTAGTATTTCATTCCGGAATTGGATACCATCTACTTGGGGAGCCCAGAAGTGACCGGCGAATTTTCGAACTGGCGACGATTATAAAAGCGATTGCCTTATGGGAAGTAGACAGAAGTTCAGTGGATGGCATCTTAAGCACATCAGTACGGTATTAGTTATTGTTTTGAATAAGTATTGTATTTGTTTTGGTAAAGTAAATACGTTTATAGTGAGCGTAATAATTTTATAATTGAACCCACAAAGCCTGAAATATTATAAAGTTGAAATTGAAATATAATGTCGACACGCTCAAGCTTCCAGTTGGTTCTGCAGCAGTCTTATCCTTTTCTTTTTTCAAGTACTACCTTACAATAAAAAGTAGAAACTTCTAAATTGACGCCCTTATTTCTAGCGTTAAATTGAGTGGATCAAAAAAGGTCAATTTTAAAACTGACACATAAAATTTAATTCAAAAACTTTAAGCTCATCGCAGTTAAAAGGTTTCTTTCATACAGTTTGAAATTCTTCTTGCCGATTTTTGCAAAAATAAAGATTTATGGAAGTTTAAACCAGTAGTATTTTTTTCTAGAAATTTAACTAAAAGTATCTCTTTACATATACAACAGCTTCTCATCATCAAGGAGAAATTCTTGGCCGGAGGCTTTATTTTCCTCTGACAAGACTACAATTCCGGAACGTTTGTTTATGATGGCACTACCAGAGCTATTAAAAGACAGGTCAGTGTATAACGTCGCTTACAGATCAAATTGCAAACGCCCTGAAAATGTTTAATTATGAATCAAGAAATATTATCACAATAAAGTACACTCTTCTTTGAAATATCTCTAGTAAGATTCTCAAGTAAAAGAATTCTTATTAATATTATTGCACTGAATTATGGTTATACCAAACACTGAGGTGAGACAACATAAAAACTTTTCGTGATATCTAAAATGTTGGTGTCTCACACGTCCGTATACGTCCGTCGTCCGCGAAGACGACCACCAACGTTGAAAATTGTTAGGATTCAATCTACCAGTGAAAAGAGCAAATGTACGGATAATTCAACATACAAATTTTAACGGTTGTTAGGTGTTATATCATTTAAAAACCTCGAATGACTGAACTATTGCGTATGTTTTCTTTCGGCTATTGCAGATTTTTATTTTATTAGTTTTTATTGCACTAATAATCTTTTTGGCCGGTCAGTTACTGACATTTCTTACTAAAAAAAGATACGAAACCGTGGATCCCTTGCATCGATTCGCGCTTTTGAAGTTACCGAACTTTGAACCTTTGACAGATCGAAAATATCCTTCATCCTTGCAAACTTTTTCGGTAGTTGAAGGAATAGAATGAATATATCCATTCACAAAAAACACATTTTAAAGAAGGGTACGAACCCATCGTGGTGGTGATCTTTTTGCAGACAACGGACGTGTGAGACAGAAGCATAAATGCGTCACTTTGAAAATTACTATTATTTGAAAACTATTTATTAATTTACTGTATGAACTTTGAAAGCTATTCGACTTGCTCCTTGCTGGTATACTGGATATTGACTTTTAATTTGTTGAAGATAGGCTAACAAACGAATCATTCAAATAACTTTATTCTCGTTCCCATAGGCACCTACAAACAAGAAATTCAAGCAGTGGTGTTTTCTTTCTCTTTCTGGTTTGATTTGTTCTTTTTTAATTTTGAGGAAATCCACTTCATAAAAAGTTGTTCTCTATTTTGGTTCCAGTGTACACCCGTTTCTTGATTGGGGCTTTAAAACAAACGTTGAAACTGATGTTTCGACAAACTCTGGGCATTTCAAAGCCGAAATTCTGGACTTGGATGAAAAAAGTAGAAACTGCCTTGGTCTTTTATTTTCCGTATTCAGGATCGTAAATAGTACCTATACTCGTTGATAGAGTACAGTGTCATTAGTGATTTTTATTTCTTTACCTGTTCTTCTGTCGTGATCTCTGTCTGCCGTTCTTTATGGTCCCTGTTAAATGTCTTTGAGAAACTATCTTATACATATTTATCATATTCATAAGTTTAGAATAGGTTTATTATGGCGAACTTTATTGCCGGATTTTTCCAGGAGTACTTTCCACGTATTTGTAAGTTAATTACGTCGTCTCGTTTATTTGACTCTCCATTTTTTTAATTTCAATTGCTCTGTGATTGTCTACACCGGTGATTTCTTTTTGGGTATTAAAGTCTATGTTATCACCTGTGTTTAGTTGAAACAAAGTCGATGTAGTCTGCTTATTCCTGTCATTAATTTAGTATTTTTCGTGCTTCCCGCGTATGCCTTTTGACGGTCTTCAGGATTCACTATAGACTCCGTGATTCTCTAATTAGATTTTATCTTTTGGGTTGTCGATATCTTTATCTAAGTTCGTGTGAGATACTGGTTTAAGTTGGGCTCTCTCAACAGTCGTTCTATTCTATCAGTAGTACCACTAGTATATACAGTAGTATATAATACGATATACGGTAGAATAGACTTGCTTGTACTCCTCTATGTCTTTCTTGTTTTTATTACTCGCTTGACTGAATGAATTTCCTAGCCGTTTTCCTTAGCTCTTTTGTTACGATTTTGATTGTTTGTTTTCTGGAGCTGAAGTCTTAATTTAAATGAGCTGGGTGTTGGCGACTGCTTATATTTGCAATGGGTAATGGTGCGACTAGGCGTTTTCTGTAAATTATAAACTGAAGCGCCTGTTTGGTGTTTTACTAACAAGATCGTTTAAGAATGGAAGACGATTATCTTGTCTAATTCAAGGGTAAAATGGATTTTAGAGTATAAGGTGTTGATATATTGCAAACCGTTTCTTAATTTCTTGTGGCCAAATGTTAAAAATATCATCCATGCATCAGACCCAAAACGTTGGTTTAAATTTGGTATTTTGGAGGGCTTAGTATTCTAGGTAAATCATGAATAAAGGAGGCGACGCAATTCACTTTTCAAATATGTGGGAGGTACTTGTGGGAAAATTCCGCAATAATAAATATAATAACTTTTTAGATATGCATGAGAACGATTGCCAAAAACATTCATCAGAGACTATAAGCAACGATACAGACAGAGATTACGAAAGGAAATTAACCAGTAAAGCAATAGAAAGTACTAATAACAACGTAACCGAACTACGAATTACGACCCATAAAACGGAACATAACTTGTGCAGCCATTTTTTTTTAAATTTTTTCATTCTCTTTCAGAATTTCACCATTCAAAATGTAAAATGCGTATTTGAAGAAACGCCAGGTTAACATTTCTTTTCAGACCACAAACCAAGAAAATATATATGGGAAGCAACATAGGAAACCACATTGTTCCACCCGTGAAGGACTTAAATCAAACATGAAGTTCAGCTATTTAGGATATCAAATGAAATTTATCAACCAAATAATGAAAGTTAAAACTTTTGGACTGGATGCAGGTTATAAGAATAGCACAGTAGTCAAGACTGAGTATTAAGAACTTAAAACGTTAGCATAAAAACTATGATTTTTGCTTACTAATATCACAAGAAATGTGAAATACTCTGTTAGCATTAATATAGATGCACTGCCAAGCTTCACAAAAATAATAAAAAGAATTCTAAGCTTCTAAGTTTATATAGAATAAGAAGAGAAAGAAATGTTATGTAAACTATCCAAAGACAACAGGAAAACGTTTTCCCAGCGATATTCAATATCTTCGATAACCTTGCAGTTAAAATCGCGGAGCTCCACACAATTGCTATCTACCGAAAACTCAACCTGTTCATTGTTTCCAATTCTAATACCATCCAGGGATTTTTTTATGCACACTAATTATTCCGAGAGGCTGAATTTCGGGATTAGGGTGTGAGTGAGCCATTCAAACTTTTATTACTCTGAAAAGCGAAACCATCTGAAAGCTAATTAGGGTACGAGAGTTTGTTTGTTTAGTGAATAATAAATGTTTTGATTGAACTGAGATTTTCTATATTTTAAATAAAACTTGGTGAAATTAATTATATTTAAAGTGGGATGCATCTTATGACTATGATTAACTTTTTGCCGATTTTGTCATAAAAAGTTATATTTAAAAAATAAACAAATTTAGCTTTTTCATTGTGAATACTATATGCATAGTTAGGTTTCTGCTGAATATTTTAGTAAATTCGTTAATAATATTGGTAAAGAACCGGATTTTAAAGATTTTATATATTTTAATATATTTAATGCTTACCATTATAGTTGTTAGATATTATTCCGCTAACTTTTCCAGCTACTCGGCCACCTACTGGCATGATGAAAGCTTATTATACTGGTTTCCTGCAACTTTTAAAGCTCAATACCTGAAATCAAAACAAAACTATAAACATATGATTTTATGTTAACAGGATTCTTTTGAATATATTGTTACGAAATTTACCTAAGCCGACCCTATTAATATATAACAATATTAACTTTTATTGATCATAACCAGCACATAGGAATACTTAGAATTCCAAATCAAAAATTACAAAACTACAAGTCAGAAATTTGTCCTTCACAAATTTTAAACACAGATTTAGATGCAAAAATATTACAAAATTAGTTTATCATGTAGAATATTATTAAATATCCACATTTTTGATTAAATAAAGAGACCAAAACTCTTTTACTATTAAATTACCTTACCACTAGCATAGACTAATACTTGCATAATAGAATTTTTTTGTTAGCCGTTCTTGAACAGAAAGTACGGTCAAAGTAAAGCGGTAACACTTTGGCAATTTAGATTGATATAAATCTTATTTTTTATATATTCAAAACAACATGATGCTCGTTTCCATTTGGAAGAGCATTAAAAAGTTATTTTCACATGTAAGCATTAACAAGTTGTAATGGTCAAAGTGCAATAGTAGCAATTGGGAAAAAATGCCCACATTACTGGTTGTCACATGTTTGCGAACATCCACGAAATAATGCTTGAAGAAAATATATATGATTGACAGATTCCAGAGCTGTAGTTTTCACAACAGATAAGTATTCAGAATATACACTACACATATTTGTACACAGCAAGACTGGTTGATCATATTATAGAGATTTCTTTCTCTTAGAACATCTGCGAGGAAGATTTTCTGTAAGAGATTACCAATTAGCTTTTTCAGAATTGATCCTACTTCACTTTTACTTTGACAACTTTTCAGTACAGAAAAAAGTGGGGAGAGGAAATCCCAATGAACAGTTAAAATAATCAAGAAACTCCTCAACAATCATTTCGATATTGCATATTATGAATATGAATAGTATCGTTAATCTTGATAACAATGGTCTGCAACAATATCCTCCTTCAAAAAAGTATATCATGAATATAAAGTATTTGATTCTCTGAATCTGTTCCTGATGGCCGATTTTTTCTATCACGTCTAGATTTGTTATATGAATGTTTTTTCCAAAATATCATAAATTTAGGTTTGTTAATTCGTCTTAAGCGTTAAAATTATAAACAGTATATATATACATACATATGAAATAGATTTTTGCTAGTCGTAAGAGAAAGAAGGAAAGTGCCCAAAGTGATTTCTATGGTAGTAGATATGTGCCTGCGCACAGGGGCGAATCCAGGATTATCATTTGGGGCTTGACGTCACTAAAGGTTGATTTTAGCACAATAAACACTAAAAAAATATACCACTCATATGATATTTTGGGGGACGGGGGCTTTAGCCCCTTAGCCCACCCCCTGGATCCGGCAGTGCATGCGCAGTATTCGCTGTGACTTTACAACAGTTAAATCCGTCCGTTTTCGCGGACAGAGTCATAGCTTATTCTGATTTTTCCGTATTTGAACCGCCTCATTTTTTCGAATTAATTTATTTATATATGTTAACCAACATATAAACCAAATTTTTCGACTTTTCACCAACACTTGTGTGGGACTTTTTCAAGGATGAGAAATGATTTAGTATATTGTAATGATGCTGCATGGCTTATTGAAGAACTGAGTTTTCTAGAAAATATATTTGAATGGAGACTTTTACTTCACAATGGAAATAAATACCAATCAGTGCTTCTAGCACATGCAATAAACATGAAAGAAAATTATGAAAATCTAGAGATATTACTTGAAAAAATAACATATTCTCAATACCTGGAATATTTGTACTAACTTAAAAGTTATCTCTATTCTTGCTGGTTTGCAAGGACGATACACCAGGTTTTGCTGTTTTTTATGTGAGTGGGACAGTCGGGCGAGAGACAAACATTCACAAAATGAAAACTTGGCCACAAAGAAAAAGCTTGACGCCGGGACATAAAAATGTATCTCAAGAACCTCTAGTGCCAAGTGACAACATTGTTCTGCCAACACTTTAAATTAATTCCTTGAAGTTTCCTTGGACTTCCATCGACAAATGCTGGATATGTGTTAGTACAAATTTTGGTTTAAACTAGTTGTGTTTTAACAGTAAACACAATTCCATATGGCAGTTTCTACGTTTTTGGTTATAAAAATAATTATTTGCGACATTCATTTACATAGCAAATCGTGCCTCGGAGTGGCATGCATTGACCGTTATAATTTAATTGGATAGACGGGTAGGTGAGAAATTCAAATCTACTCTCGGGATAGGATGTGGGCAAAAAAGACGAATACGGTGAGCAAGACGTAGTTGCATGGAACATTACCTCGATAGCATATAAGATGAAGAGATTTTTCAAGAATTAGCGTTGCGGAAAATCAAAATATGTGACGTGGAATACAACTGAATGAAATGAAATTTTATGTTTGTTTCTAGTTATTGTAAAAATGGAACATAATGCTCAGAATGTTATTCCGGTCTATGTATACATAATAAAAAGCAATATACTTTCTGTGGGAATGTGCAAGACCTTCTGGATTTTTCAATAGCTGTGTATCTGCTGAAGACGATAGCAGATACACAGCTATTGAAACGATGTGAGATCAACCACTTCAAGAAGCTGGAAGTCCAAGGAAACTTCGAAGAAGTTACATTATCTACCAACTTCAGACTAACACTTTAAATTAAGTTACTTTGTGAAAGCTATGGGCAAGAATGGTACAGACTCTCATTATCTCAAAACAAAATTTCCTTGAATCAGGGACGCGAAATTGAAAGAAGGGATTTTTGTAGGTTCGCCAATACAAGAGCTTATGACGAATAAAGTTTTCAATTCGAAATCGAACAAAGCTGAAAAAAGCTTGGGCGGCTCTTGTAAAAGTGTGTCATAATTTTCTTGTTAATACAAAAGCTGACAAATCATTATGTCACTCAAAATTAATTTTTTGGACTGGCATTTAGATTTCTTTCCGGAAAATCTCGGTGCCATATCAGATGAGCATGGGGAAAGGTTTCATCAGGATATTATGCATGTTGAAAGACGCTACAATGGAAAATGGGCAGAAGCAATGCTTGCTGATTTTTGTTGGTCGATTCGCAGAGAAACTGCGATTTAAACAATGAAAAGAAAAAAATAACTTGAATTATATTACCATAATGAGAGACATTACTGATATTTCTATGACCTGTGGCTGTAAAATTAGCATTTTTCACTGTAAAACTTACATCGTAGTCTTTTTTCACTTTTTATAATTGTTGTTACTTTCATAAAATCGTTTTTTAATTAAATGGACATTATATTTAAAATCTATGTGCTGCATTTGTTTGCATGTTATGTTCCGTCTTTAGATCCCCAAATATAAAGTTATCATGTATGAAAACAAGAAGGAGAGACAAAAACATTTTTTTTGCAGACGAGTGTAATCAAGAACAACTAAATTCTATGAGCATAGAAATGATGAAATCGCTTTTATTTTAACATAAAGAAGGCAGATTTTTTATTTTTATAAGTTGTGGTATCACTTGCATAATATTGTTGAATTTTGAAACTGCGTTTTAGGGCCAATGCCTCATTGTTGAATTAGTTCTTCTGGAATACTTTGAAGTAATTCTAGTGTAGAGCCTCTGTGTCATGGTATTTTCATGCTAGATCTACACGTTGGGCTCTCGAATTTATGTCATGTACTAGAACTGTAATTAATGTTCTTGAGCTGTCAATTTTTATGACGTGAAAGCCTCAATTCATTTGAATAAAGATGACAGACAGAAATATACAAAACTCGTTTTTTTGGTAGTAATGATAACAATGCCGGCCATATCAAAGATGATTTACCAGTTAAAGAAAGATGCGCCACGTGTATAAGCCAATTATAATTCCAAGATATCGAGGAACTCTCAGTACATTATAGCATAACGCCCTTGTATTAGACCATTTGTTTTCATGGTTGTATTTGAAATATATCTATAATTTCTTAAATTATTCACTAGGTAAAATTTTATTAGTTTCACTCCATTTTCATCTGCTCATAACCTTTGTTTAATCCCGTTAATTGATGTGGCTTTTTCTTTGTTAAGAGTAAATTCGTCTTTGTTCGTTTTTTGGTAGTATCCAGAAGGTCTTGCACATTCCCACAGAAAGTATATTGCTTTTTATTATGTATACATAGACCGGAATAACATTCTGAGCATTATGTTCCATTTTTACAATAACTAGAAACAAACATAAAATTTCTTTTCATTCGGTTGTATTCCACGTCTTTTATACGCTCTATAAAGTTGAAAACATATTTTGATTTTCCGCAACGCTAATTCTTGAAAAATCTCTTCATCTTATATGCTATCGAGGTAATGTTCCATGCACCTACGTCTTGCTCACCGTATTCGTCTTTTTTGCCTACATCCTATCCCGAGAGTAGATTTGAATTTCTCACCTACCCGTCTATCCAATTAAATTATAACGATCAATGCATGCCACTCCGAGGCACGATTTGCTATGGAAATGAATGTCACAAATAATTATTTTTATAACCAAAAACGTAGAAACTGCCATATGGAATTGTATTTACTGTTAAAATACAACTAGTTTAAATCAAAATTTGTACTAACACATATCCAGCATTTGGAAAAAAATGGTATAAAAAATTCACACTCTCTAAATAGTTGAATATTTAATATATTGTAATGTGTGTTCTTTAATTTCTTCAACCATGGCTGCACCACTGTCAATGAAATTTTTAGTCATTATTACTTTGATAATCTAATTTGAAAAGTTCCGGGAATCTGGGAAGAAACCGTTAGATTAATCGAGTTATGTTAAACTCCAAGTAGTTCCTGAATTACCTTGAGATGAAACGAATGCATTTATGCCGCAGCTTTATCGAATTACTACCACGAAAGTGGATTTTGCCCGAAGCAGAGAAACTACTTCGAATATAGACATTGGCCTAAATATAGCGACGTATAGAATTTCAGATTTTTCCCAGGACATTTAGGATGAGCTGCTGGTTCAAATTACAAATTGGGTCTTGATTTCACAGTAATTTCTTATGAATTGTGCATGTTTTATAGACAGAGTTAACAAGCTGAAATATATTTATTGGTAATCCTCTATTTGGCGTTTCTTGAAAGGACATACGTTTCAAACGGCATAAAGAGACAAATTTTTGCTGTTTTTTCCATGTGAAGTTGCCATATCAGTAGAAATTCTGATATATTCTAATTGATTAAGGTTTTAAATAAATACAGACATGTACTATATATTCTGAAGGATACTTGTGGCATCTTTTTCAATGTCTAAGTGTTTATTGGGAAATAACACCACACTTTAAAGGAAATTGCTGTATATTCCAAACGTTTCGGGGTCTAGATCAGACCCCGTTGTCAATGGCTAAGAAACTACGGATTAAAAAGGTACAATTCCAAGATGTAAATTTAAATATTTGACAATGTTTATTATTTGATTTTTGACGTAACTAAGAGAACTTTATTTGTAATATACAGGGTAGCACAGAAAATTTCTAAAGGTCATATAATCATAAAGTTCCTTTCAAATTGGAAGAATTTGAAAGGGAGATCTTCAGAACTTTATGTGGCGCTCCTAGGTGCGACTTTCTTATAAGATAGTGCATTCGCCAAAAATGCAACCAAAGAACTTTGTTGATTCAGTGATCCCATTTCTTCCTTAATCATCGGCAACCAGGAACGACTGAATTCTACGGAGGTAGTAGCGATACAATCGTTTTCATTTAACAAAATTAAACCAGACTCTTTTAGTTTTCTTTTGGTGTTGTGTTCTTCTTTGTGTAATATAACTGAATTTTGAAACTGTATTTTATGACCAAGGTCCCAAGCATGTTCACAAATTTTGGATTTTTCAAATTGTCGTTTTTTTATGTAATTTTTGTGTTCGTTTATGCGAACATTCAGAGGTCTAGAGGTCTCTCCAATATAGAATTTATTACATTCACACGGAATTTTATAAATGCAATTTTTTGTATTTTGAGTTGTGTTATTTGGTTTGGTTTTTGATATAATTGATCTTAGTGTATTTCTTGTTTTAAATGATGTTTTGATATTATATCTGTTTCCCACTCTTTTAAGTCTTTCTGATAGACCCTGTATGTCTGCTATAGTTATTGTATTAATGTGATTATCTTGGGAGTCAGTGTTGCTTGGTGAAGTTTGATGTTGGTTGTTAGGGATTGTTTGGTATTCCATTTTGTTTAACTCGTTATTAATAAATTTATTTGGGTAATGATTGGCAGAAAGTATATTTTTTATAAACGTTTTTTTTTTCCTTGAATTTATTGATATTAGAACAGTTGGTATTTGCTCTGTCATATAGAGATTTAATGATACCTCTTTTTACTGAACTTGGATGATTAGACTTAAAGTTGAGATACCTGTTAGTATGAGTTGGTTTTCTGTAAACTTCTGTTTCAAATGTCGATTGTGTTTTGGTTATTAAAATGTCTAAGAATGGTAATTTGTTATTCTTTTCAAGCTCGAGTGTAAACTGAATAGTTGGTTCTGTGTTGTTTATGTCGTTAAGTAATGCATGTAAATCCTCAAGATTATGTTCCCAAATTACGAATATGTCATCAACATAAGGCCACCAAACCAAAGGTTTAATCTGTTTTGAGAAAATTTTTTGTTCTTCAAATTTTTCCATAAAAATGTTGCTTAAAGCGGGAGACAAACAGGAACCCATTGCCATGCCAAAATCTTGTTGGTAGAAGTCATCATTAAGTTGAAAATATGTTGTCTTTGTACAAAATGTTAGTAGTTCCATTATTGTATTAATGGACAATTGAGTACGTTGATTTAGTAAAGAATCTTGTTCTAATCGTTCTTTTATTATGGGAAGTGTTTTGATGACCGGAACATTATTGTATAGATTCACAATGTCAAAACTTGCTAGTGTGAAAGTATTTTTATATTGTACATGTGATAATTTTTCTAAGAAATGTGCGCTGTTTTTAAGATGAGAATTAGACTTACCACTAAGTGGTGAAATAATTGTTAAAAGGAATTTTGAGAGCTCACTGCATCGAGAATTTATGGAGCTGACAATTGGTCTTAATGGAATGTTGGGTTTATGAATTTTAGGTAACCCGTATAAATGGGGCGGTTTAGAATAGTGTGGAGTAAGATGTTTACGTTGTTGTTCTGTAAATTCATGTTTATGATTGTAAAGTAAGCGGTATATTTTGTTTTCTATAGAAGTTGTTGGATCTTTGTTTAATTTTGTATATTGTCCTTGGTTTATTATGTTTTGAATTTTGGATTCGAAGTCAATTTTATTTAAAATTACCATAGCATTGCCTTTATCTGCAGGTAAAATCTTAATAGTGCTGTCATTTTTTAAAACTTTAATTGAATGTAATTCATTTTTCGAAAGGTTATTTATTGTATGCATAGGTTTTTCTAGTTCAATTTTTGCTCTTATTCGATACTCTTGAGCTTCACTATTGTTTAATTTGTTTGCAGTTTGTTCTATAGCACTGATGATATCAAATATTGGGGAAATTGCAAAATTAAGGCCCTTTTGTAGAATTGAGGTTTCAGAAGCGTTTAACTGTTTGTCTGAAAAATTAATGACAGTTTTTGACAGATCAAAATGTTGGTTTTTTACATAATATTTCGGCATATTTTTATCGGAAAGAAGTTGATGAAATTTACGTAAATGTGTTTGTTTTTGAGACCTGAATTCACTGTTGTAACTTATAAGAGTACTATTTTTAATTCTGTTAAATTCATTCTCTGGTATTCGATAAGCAAGAAAGTTCTGTACATACCCAATATCTTTTTCTAATTTAAACTTATTGTAACGATGAAATTGTATGCGGTCTCTAATGGCAGCGAAGCTTGCTCGTTCCAATATGCTATGAATTCTTCTCCCTACGTACGGTTGACGAAATCTTAATCCTTTGGGAATAATTCTCATCTCCCGACATCTGCACAAGAATGTCAAGCTATTCTTGGTTCGTGCAAGCTTCTTATACAAGTCCTCTAAGTCCCTAAACGCTTTGGTTACTGCAGTCCCATGGCTGATTTCTAGTTGTTTTCTGAAGGATACTTGTGGCATCTTTTTCAATGTCTAAGTGTTTATTGGGAAATAACACCACACTTTAAAGGAAATTGCTGTATATTCCAAACGTTTCGGGGTCTAGATCAGACCCCGTTGTCAATGGCTAAGAAACTACGGATTAAAAAGGTACAATTCCAAGATGTAAATTTAAATCTAAAATTAAATCTTCTCAAAGAGGATGCTTATCATCCAGCACTAAATATCTCGTTATCATTGCAGAGAGAGCAAAAAGTGAGTCCCTTCCCGAAAAAGTACAAATACAATTTCGCTAAAGGCAATTTTCTCTTATTATTCAATCTTTTAAGCGATTGTGACTGGTCAGACGTACTAGCATGTGATGATGTTAATAAAAGTGTAAATAGCTTTTACTCAAACTTGTACAGATGTTTGGACGCATCTATTCCTAAGTACATAGTCAGAAACGCGTCGAAGTTTAGAAAGTATCCTCCCTGGTTCACATTCAATTTAGTGCAAATGATCAGAAAGAAAAACCACCTACATGCTCTTAAAACGAGAGGTAAGGCAAGCTTATCAAATGTCAATGAGTACAGGTTATTGAGGTGTGATATTAAAAAACAGACCAGGACAGATTTTGAAAATTATAAAAAGACAATTGACAATAATATCAATAGAGATCTTCTGGTCATTCTTTCGAGGCAAATCACATGATGGTTGTGTGCCACGGAGGATGACTTCGAATAACGTTAACTTAACCGATGAACAAAGCATTGCAGATGCCTTTGCACAATATTTTCATTCTGTGTTTGAACCAAGTACGATCGATCAGCAAGATCTTTATTATAGAGGGGGTTTTAGTTTTCCTGAAATAACTGATAATGACATTCTTTCCAGCATAAAAAGTTTGAAGCCCAAAAAAACAACTGGCCCTGATGATATACCACCATATATCTATAAGGGGTGTGCCGATCTGTTGGTTACTCCTCTAAAATATATCTTTAATCTAGCTCTAAAGCAGCGATGGTTTCCTGATAAGTTTAAAGAAGCAATTGTAACCCCAATCTTCAAAAAGGGGCGGAGGGAAAATATTCATGACTATCGACCTATCAGCTTATTAAACAGCTTAGCTAAAATATTTGAAAAAATTATATATAACTTCATACTTACCCACATAGCTGACAAAATTTCAAAATACCAACATGGTTTTCTTCCTAACAAGTCAACAGTTACAAATCTCTGTATCTTCTCTGAATATGTATCGGAGGCAATTCTAAACAAACAACAGCTGGATGTCATATACACAGATTGTGCGAATGCATATGATAAGGTGGATTTCAGTGTCTTGATAAAAAAACTGTCGGTTCTTGGTTTTTCAAGTGAAGTATTGTCATTCATAACTTCATACTTACTCGCACGAACCCAAAGGGTAAGATAGGTACTGTCTTCTCCCGTCATTATATTGCCACCTCAGGAGTACCGCAGGGTAGCATCTTGGGTCCTCTCTTGTTTTTGATTTTTATCAATGACTTACCCGATAGCCTGAAGACCTGCGTTGGGTTGTTGTTTGCTGATGATTTCAAACTATTTAAACCCATTAATGGCATAAATGATGTTGTTGCTCTTCAAAACGACTTAAATTTGGCGCTTAATTGGTTTAGAGAAAACAAAATGTTTGTTAATACCCAAAAATGTTGTGTTGTTTCCTTCTCCCGAAAATCAATATATCTATGGAAGACTATTACATTGGAAATTGTAAGGTTAAGAGGTGTAAAGAGGTTAAAGATCTGGGGATAGTCTTTCAAGATAACTTCAAATTCAATACCCATTTCAGCTATCTGATAAACAAGGCATACAAAGTTCTTGGATTTGTCATACGTAATAGCCAAAATTTGAGTGTAAGAACAACCATACGGCTTTATACATCTATGGTGAGGCCTCACCTTGAGTATGCCTCTAACATTTGGTCACCAAATTGTTACACCCAAAGTAACGAAATTGAAAAAGTTCAAAAACGTTTTCTGCGCTATCTCTATATCAAAGAGAATGGCATATATCCCTTGATGGTATCTTATAGATCAATGTTGGCAACCTTCGATCTCTGTTCTTTGAGTACGAGGAGAAAGACCCATGCTGTTATCTTTATATATAACATTCTAAATAACAGAAAATATTTCGATTGTGGCTTGATCAATAGCGTTAAGTTTAGGGTCCCCAAAATTAGCTCAAGACTACTCTCATCTAATCTCTTCTACATTAACAACGGAAGCCCTTCACTTATCTACTCAGTGTCTGCAATGATATGCTGTCCAATAACATAGTTCCTGACCTATTTAACATCAAATTTGGTGAGCTTAGGCGCATATTATTGCTGCATCAGGATGCAATCCCTTCATGATATTGGCATGTCTGTGACATTGTCAAATACTTGTGTACTGTTTAATCCTTCACATGTAAGTACCTATTTGGTGTTTGTAAAGAGAGAGAATAAATAAATGAATAAATAAATATTTGACAATGTTTATTAGTTGATTTTTGACGTAACTAAGAGAATTTTATTTGTAATATACAGGGTAGCACAGAAATTTCTAAAGATCATATAATCATAAAGTTCCTTTCAAATTGGAAGAATTTTAAAGGGAGATCTTCAGAACTTTATGTGGCGCTCCTAGGTGCGACTTTCTTATAAGATAGTGCATTCGCCAAAAATGCGACCAAAGAACTTTGTTGATTCAGTGATCCCATTAAAATCATTAGGGAAAACCTAGGAAAAAACCTTATGAACTATCCCGATATTGGGTTGTTCACAAGGACATGACCATTAGCAAGTTCTTCCTTAATCATCGGCAACCAGGAACGACTGAATTCTATAAAGAGATGTAGTCAGCTTGATTCCGCAATCGTTTTCTATTTAACAAAATTAAAGCAGACACTTTTAGTTTTCTTTTGGTATGTTTTAAGTTATAGAAACAGTCTAAACGCATGCAATGAAATCCACAATTTGTCGAATTGTTGGAAAATTCTATTAAACACCATAGGCTGGACCCAGCCCTATAACAACTATAATTTCTAAAATTTATCAATAATGTTAACAGTCTTAGAATAGATTTGAAAAAGGCCAAAAATATGGCCGAAACGTCATCATTAAAACATATGAAATAAAACACAGTCTCGTCATTTGTAACTACCTAAAATCAAGAAAATATACAATCAACTATATAATATAAATAAAGTCGAAGAAAAAAGCATACAATACTTTATATATATATCGAAAACATTTATTACAAATTATAGGATCATAAACTTAATTTTATGCGTCATTTAGTGCAAGATGATGATAGTTGTCACAAATTACCAGTTAGAGAAAAACCGTAAATACGTACTTATTCAAATAAATAAGATACATCAAAATTTTTATTTATTTTACTTTTTCTTGCAAAAGTATTGCATTATTGTATCTGTCTCTACATATTTATATCCTCCAAAATACCTTGACTTGAAAGTGAGGGTCAAGTACAATTACTAATACTTGAAGTCATTCTACAGATCACTTCAAGCTTCCAGAATAGCTCTAGACATCAAACAAGATAATGACACTTAATAATCTCTCGTCTTATGAATAATTGAACCACTAGTAAAATAATGATTAATATGTCACATAGATATTTAAATTCAGATCTCAAGTAATGATGAAAACATTATAGAAATATGTTAGTATATGAACAAATCAGATATATAATTAGATGGATTATCTAGTTAAAACGATTGATAGGAGTTTTAGCCCTTCTTCAATTTATATAAAACGTAACAATCTTCTTTAATTCATTTTGTAAATAGGTCTTAAGGTATATTCTTGCTGTTTGTTTCTAAATACTGATATGTTTAAAATATTCCCAATATTGTAAAAGAATTTCAAATATATTTTTAATTTTAAGAATCTTCCAATAACACCAAACGGATTATGGCCAAATTTAACAAATATTTTTTAATATCGACACGTTATCTTTTCGAATAATAGGTGAAACTCCTTTAATTCTGTTAAATTCAAGCTAAAAAATATAAATATATTCATACAATACAAACAGATGTTGCAAAATTATATACTTTTCCGCTACCATGATGAATATATAATTTTTTTTAAGAGTATTTCAATTATTATTATTTACAAATATATTTATTTCACATTAACTTATTATTATATACTAGAAAATCATAAATAAACAAATAAAATAACATTGAATAAATCAACAATGATTTTTTATGTTCAACAGTTTTGAAATAGGTAGTTCTTAATTTTTCTTTATTTGTGTTTGTGATTCCTATTTGCTTGTTATTTGTCCACTTATTCTATTATGACTGCCATTCTATTCGAGTTTTCTAAAATGTTCCTCATAATTAGTCTTCACTCTCAACTAATCTGCCTATACTAACTATTGCTTTTTATTTGCCATTTTTAATTAGGATTTACATAACTTTTAAAATTTGGTTTTATACACTCAGCTTTTTTATTTAATTAAACCTTTTTTAGTTAAAATTTATTATTAATTATTTAATCCAGAGTTGGATCAGTTATTATGAGGTCTCAAATGCATACTAGTTGTTATTGTACATTATCTTTGTTTCCTTGAGGTTTATATTTTGACATATTTCATTACTAACTTCAAGAAACAGTTCAGTTATTTGTAGTAGCACTTTTTTAACTTTCGGCAATGATCATCAATAGATCTCAGATGATTGAAATATTCACCTTTGTTGTACCATTCTAAATTTCGAAAAAAAATTCTTTATCCTCTGTGAGTAGGTTTGGTGAGAAAATGTCACCTTGTCTGATTTCTCTATTCGAGGGAAATTCTGGGCAATTCCCCTCCACAGAACGATGAGTTCTATTACTACTTAAATTAAAGTGCCAAATATCATTGTTGGCAAACATGTCTAAACGAAGGAAGGATAACTATTTTCTGCAAACTTAATCTACTCTTCCATTAGGACGAAATGAAATAACTACATTGTTATTTCATTTAAAATTCGAATACAAAAGAAAAACGAGTTTTCCAAAATCGATTAAGTCAAACCAAAATCATTAACACTTTAATCAATAAATTCAAAAGTCATATTAACTGGGGACCAAAAATACAATGGAACCTTATTTTGACACAATTTATTATTTTAGAAGTCACGAGATAATAATTGTGAACTAAATCGAAAGGGCAAAAGAGAAGAAACCTCAACCTTGTTTTCGGAACAATTTTAATTTGATGTTAACAACTTTCTGACGCCATGTAGAGTTCAAACAATGTTATATGACATCGCTTTATTTGGGATTCATGCAAGCGTCGTCATCGCCATAGGATACAATTTTCCGAACAAGATGAGTTCGTCGTGACCCTCTATTGTGTGTTGGCATAATAGGCAACCGCATCATTTACATCAGTTTGCTTATTTGACTTGCATTTACATTCCCACATTCTACACACTGCATATCATTTTCCTAAATTTTCCACTTCTATGCATTTCAAAATTCATCTACTGCATTCTGTAATTTTAGATAAAAGTTTAGAATATAATTTGTGTAACTTTTGGACGTGAATAATAATAAGTCCTTATACGTATGCAATTTAATTTTCTATGAATTTTGATCATTCGTACTTACAATATTTTAATGTGAGCAACCTCTCCAGTAATCTTTTATTACATTTAAGTGATCTACTGCAGAAAATATTTCAATTAGGCTCATTTAAGGGATTCCCTCCTTCAGAAAAACTTAAAGGTCGTTTGTTCACTACTGAAAATTCTAATCTTGAATATTCTGGAATCCATATGATTAAGGAGAAGCTGATAACCTCTGTTTAGATGAGGAAACTATTTGAATTAGTTAGTTGGCTGTTGTTCGTACACATAAAATGATTACTCTTGAGATTCTCAGCCTTAGGCAGAAAGCCTAAAGCCCAAGTTACCTTAATTCTTAAAGCTTGATAAATGCCGATAATATATTTACATATATACAGGGCAATTCAAATTCGACACTCACCATTGGGTGTTGCGTAATTTAGTGCTTGAAGAAATCGAGATTTTAAATTTACTATTTCCGAATACTTCCAAAGATATTCGAAAGAAATTAAAAATTGAAGATTTCTTTCTTTAGGGTTATTTTTCAATTTTAAGTAATGGTATATGCTGTTGTGGTCTTTCCGGATATAACTCAAAAAAAATCTGAACTTTTTTCGTACTGTTTCTATCAAATTTGTAATAAGCTCTTAAAATAATATCTTGTCTTTCTTTATTTTTGAAACACATTGTGTTTGACATATGTGTACTCTAATTTCGTTTGACAAGAACTTCGGAAGAGTAAAGACCAACTAAGATGATGGTTATTTTTATATAAATACTTTTAAGGAAGGAAATCATAACCAGTTATATATCAACGCAATCTAATGTTTCATCCTTAAGAAAAAAAAGTTGATGATGGCCCCGAATAAAAACGTTGAATGGCAGATCTGAAAAGGTGGTCGTATAGCTAAAAAAGTGGCAATGAAAATGTGTTTTTGATTTTGCATTCCCTATAAATTTTCTTCCTTACGGCGTCGGCTAAGGAGATTTTTTTTTTCAACCGAAACAGAAACTGAAATTCGGTAACTGTTGGAGTTTAGGGCAGAAACTGAAACTTCCTTTTAAGGCAATGCTTTGGTTAAGTTTCTGTGCATTTTAGCCAAATGCGGATATGTGTTTGTGTTCGTACTTAAGGTTGACTGATTGTTAGTTAATTCAAAATGGTAGTTAAATAACACTTACAACACAACCAATAGAGCCAAAGACAAGGCTGTAGCCAGACATTTATTCCGGCGGAGGGTAGGATTGATTACTCTACGATTTTTTGAACATGGATGGTTAATTCGTTTAAAGTGAATCTTCAATCCCAGAGCACTTGGCCGTAAGAAAGTCGGTAAATGACTAACGCACAAAATTGAACTAAAACAGAAATTTTAAATAAATTTAAAACATAATAGATAAAAATGTTTTGACATTTAATTTTTGCATATATTATGGAAAGTGCTCAATGCATGGCATTGCTTTCTGATGTCCATTTTTAAACCAATAAAAAATCTACACACTAATTTTTTGAAATAGCAAAATTATTCAATGTGTACCTTTAAAACACGTTTAAAATATGCTGTAAGGTCGTCGTATACCTATTAACTATTAACCTGTTTTTCCCGCTGTGAATTTACCATGGAATATGAATCAATGGATAATTCAAAAAACACTAAAGCTAATAGCAAAAATAAACACAGCTTATAAGTGGAAAGACCTGTAAGGAGTTCACAAAAAGAAAATTTAGGAAATAATATCAACATTCAACGAAGTAAAGGATAAATAATCAATTCTTAATTATGGATATAAGAACCTGTGATTTGAGAATAAAATTTAAAGGAAATATTTCATGATTACATCCATGTATAGTCATAAAAACTATGAAAAATCAATTAAAATATGTTATCAATTTTGAAGAGGTAAAATTTTTACAGTATTTGTAGGGTGAAAACTTATTGGTTTTGACCACACACTTTTCGAGAAAAATTATATTGTTACTTTGTTGACTGGGACAGGAAATAAATTCTGGCGGGCGACAGTAGCGGTTCAGTAGAAGCGGACAGCTGATTTGCATTTGACTTGAAAATAAAACATTCTATTTTTGATGTGAAGTAATTGTCTTACACCCGCGGAGTCCGTAACCATATTTGGGGAAACTTGACTACAATAGAGTAGGAATGGTGAAGTATGTGTTGGTGACAGCTACAGCAAAATCCTTGAGAAGAGATTATACTAAATATTGAGAGGAATTAAGAGACAGAAGTCGAAGAAAGCATTTTCAAAACAATAAAACTATAAACCAGTTTATAAATTATATCAACAGGATGCAAAATACAAGGCGACCAGACCCCATAGAAAATGTAAATGTTAATGTCAGACCTAATGCCTCAAGTAATCGATTGATTAGCTATAATGATAATCAATACAAGTTCAAACACAGTTTTGCACCCTAACACCAAACCTTTATTTAAACACTCAAGGCTGTTTCAACAACTCTAAGTTGTCATCATCAACGAGTAAACCAAACAGTTCTTCGTGCAAAAAGATGGATTGCCTATGGGCTCACCGTTATCGCCAACATCTAGATGGAATGGTTCGAAGATAATACACTGAAGGGGTGCGAGAAGAATTGGCTAAGGGGTATGGCGACGACACCTTCAATATTTGGCAACATGGCAACATGGAGAGAAAGAACTACAGGCACTTCTGGAGCATTTGAACCGATCACAACCATCTATCAGATTCACCATGGAGAGGGTTAGAAAGTAGAAGCCTACCACTCCAAGATGTGAAGTGCCAAAGGACTAGGACCGGAATCGAAACAAAGTTTACAGGGTACACATACACAGGGTTGTACCTACAATCCAACTTCAACCACCCATCAACAACGAAAAATGGCATTATCAAAACACTGGTTCATAGAGCCAAAAATATTTACAGCAGGCCAGAGGCCCTCAAAAAAGAACAAATGAAACTTAGAGAAGGCCTTTTGACGAATGGATATCCGGAAACCATCATTTGCAAGGCATTTGAACAACTGGAGAAACCGCCTAGGCAGGAAGAGGAAACCACGATAGGGACCGTATTGCTACCATACACTAAAGGCTTGTCGGAAAATTTAGCGATCCAATGAGCATGACCGGTTAAAGGTATAAATACCGCCGATAATCTGAATTTCCCATCATTCACCTGATGATGATAGCAGTTCCAGAGGTATTCAAACGTTGTGAGATCAATCATTTCAAGACGATGGAAGTCAAGGAAACTTCGAGAAACGAGTTACATTGTGTACCAGCTTCAGACTAACATGCAATATCAAGCCATAATAAAGATGGATATATTAAATAAATATGTAACAAAAATTGTAATTAAGAAAAAAGAATCCAGGATTATGTCATTATAAGAATTTGAAGAAAGTATAGATGGAAAGAAATAAATTTATAATGAATTAAAATTTGCCAATGGTACAAATAAAGAATAGAGATTTTAATTTTTAAAATAAAATTAAGAAATATAATTTTATTTTAAATGTGCAAATGGACCTGAAATTAATGTAGATTTTTTTAGATAAACATTATAAATTATAATAATAAAATACCTAATAAGTGACGTCATTCATTAAAGTTCCGCAAGCCACCTGACCAAATAAAGAAAAAAGTATTGTTTGATATGTAATAGAACTGAACAGTTAAGTTATTTAGGGACATATGGGGAGTGGGTAGATTGAGACACACCGATAGTTCGATCTAGACTCTAAAACTGTTCTGAATCATTCATTATCGTTTCTGGATACTGGCTCCAAAGCAGGAGTCGAAACTGACACCTCGAAGAGAGTATTCAATATCTCTGACAAATGAAGTTAACCTAAAAATTACATCGTGACATTCTACCCTAGGAATTACGGGTAATCGCAATTACATGGAACGGCTCCAGATTCGGAACTTCTATGTGCTAGTTTCCCAGAAAATCCTAGATGTCGGTCTTAATATCTCGCGTCTTCAAATTTAACGAAATGTATCAAATACATAAAGAAGTGTTCGAGAGGACATTCCATTGTGGGAAGCGCAACTGATGAAGGTTCCCTAACCAGAAACAATATGTATTATATATATATATATATATATATATATATATATATATATATATATATATATATATATATATATATATATGTACGTACATTAGAATGACACCTCGAAGTGAGAACCTTAGTATAGTTAAAACACTTTTACTTCAAATGTAAAGAAAATTAAGCAGTAATAAATACTTGACCTTATTCTCATTAATGTGTGTTAATAATTATATATTCAAATCCCATACCAATTAGAGAAATTTCGGAACATGTCCTCAAATATTCGGTCCCGCTACCTATCAGGAAGGTTTCCGAAACCCATTTGATCCAAAATGTCATGAGACTGCCTTAATTATAATTCAAATGGGACTTGAGTTTGTTAATCAATCAAGAGTATCGAACTTTGCCCTGACAATTTTATTATTACAAAGATGATGGAGGGATATTTTGTGGATGAACGGATATCGTAAATTAATACTGAACTATTTGTCAATATTAAAATTTCCCTAACCCATTTTAAATTTCCAACAGAAACAAATTAGTCTGAAATTATAGAAATTTATGTGAGAGTTTAAAGCACCGTTACTCAAAGATTTTATTATGCCACATAAACTCTTTAAATTAGAACTTTATTTAAATAAGTATTTACAATTACGATTTAATATTTCATTCAATGAGCGTAAGAAAAGATATGTTCCTTGTGTTTACTACAATTAACAGAAGGTACAGGCAACAAAAAATGAAATAGAACGGAATATACCAACGGTCCAGATTAACTCCTTAAAGACATGGAAAGATTACAAGTTGAGACTGAAAAAGGAAAGATCTGGAAATTTTAAAACAGGACAAGTGTTTATGGCACAAGTTGAAAAGTAGTATTATACAAGATTTTTTAGTAAACTGAAAGTGAATATGTTCTTGCGCCTGGACCAAAATATTTATTTTGGTTTGTTTGTTTGTTTGTTTGGGCATCACGTAAGAACTACTGAACAGATTTTCTTGAATATTTTTTTGTTCCAAAGCTTATAGTTTGACGTAAAATCTAGTATAGATTTTATCTCCCTATATTGACATATGCAGTAGATATAGCGAAAAAACTTCTACGAAGTTTGGTAACACACAATTATTCTATTGGTTTCACCGCAGGTACCAAATATTAGATATTTGCATTAGCTAAATTTGTTTTCAAAATTCGGAATGTGCTATTGTAACTATCACGTTTCATTTAAAAAAATTCAACTGATATATCAAGGGTAATTTTACAGGATGTTCCATATTTAGGATAGGTGAAACATACAGCGAAGTAGAATTACAGGGGTTAAAACAATCTTTAAAAAAGTTATGTTAGGTGGCACATAAGCAGCTGCATATTTACAATTAAGGAGGACTGGAATTAGTTATACGGGGTGGTTCAAAAAAGTTATATTGGGTGGGCCATAAATACTTGCATATACCAAGTGGTTGAAAAACGAGTGTATTGGAATTATATTTATACAGGTTGGATAACAAAATGTTAAATTGTTTGGCACATAAGTAGTTGTATATACAATGTAGTTTAAATAAGGGTAGTATAGAGTTATAGTTTTAGAGGGTGGATAAAAAAACCTTAGAAAAAAAGTGTTATGTAAGCAGTTAGGATATTTGAATTATGTCTTGAGTTATTATAATTATGAAATCGGCTGAAAAATGTTAGAAGCAGTTGTTTATACAGGGTGGTTGAGATATAAGATGTAGTGGAATTATAGTTCATAGGGTCGTTAAAAAACTGTATATGCATATGTAGGGTGGTTTAAATATGTAGGGAAGTATAATTTCAATTAACAGTTGGGTTTAAAAAATATAATAAAGAGATGTTATTATCTACAAGCTGTTCCATATACAGGAACAGGTTGTTGAAACATAGAGTGGAGTAGAATTATAATTATACAGAATAGGTAAATAAATAGTATAAATAATTTTGTTATATAGAGTAGAACATGTAGAGTTGCATATATGGAGTACCTGAAATATAGGGCGAAGAAAACTTAAGTTGCACAGTGTGACTCAAACAAGATTAGAAAAAGTTGCATAGGAAGGGTAGTTTAAATGAAGTATGGAGAGAAATTATACTTCATACTGTGTTTCAAAAAATATGAAAAACAATTTTGAAATTACTATAAATATTAATACCAAGATTTTAAATATAATTTTTTTTAAATAGCTGAACTTATATCTATCCAACTGTAGATTAAGTATCAACACATTTTGGTAATTTGCTAAAATTTAAAAAAAAACTGATATGTTCTTGGATACTGGTTTTTAGAAAGGTCCTCAGTTACTTTCATAAGGTATTGGGCCTAAAATTCAGGCACAATTCAGAAAACTTGGAGAGGAATTCAAAAGAAAACCGCAATATATAGAAGATAATGTCCAAGTGGTATTTTATTAACTGTTTCAAGACAAACTTACATTAAGAACAAGTCAAATTGCCCATAAAAATAACGTGAATAATAAAGCTGTCTCTATACTGACCTAACCTAACAGAAGTCGATCTAGATCCAGAATAAAGTTTTGCGAAACATTAGTGATTACGCTGGACTGAAATGAGAAAAAAGAAAGCTTTAGATATATGTGTTTATCTTATCTACCTCCTCAGCTTCAAATTTGATTAGGGTTATTCCATTACCAACTAATTCAGTTGCATTTTTAATTAGCAGCATCATTTGTTGGAATTGTTTGTGTTGAATTTTTTTGCGTGTTCTTTTTATTTTTGCATTTTATTATATAATAATTATATTAACGTATCTTGGTCCTTTTGCATCTTCTTATTTCAGAACTTTAATTGTTCTTGTGGAAGTTTCTTTGACACTTCAAATCTGGTACTGAGCTTACCCAAATTCCATTCACCTTGTTTCACCATTTTTTCTTTAGCTCTTTTTATTGAATTACAGTTTATTATCCACAAATTTCAAAATGTTACCGTGTACTCCGGGTTCAAATTACACCGTCTTTTAATTAATAAAAACTTAACTTATATATATATATATATATATATATATATATATATATATATATATTTTATATCTTGTAAATCACTTATGAGTTTTAAAAAAAATTATTTATTGAAATACAAAAATTAAAAATTTAAATAAAACAGTAAATTGAAAATTAAAATGAACTAACTAAATGGTACAAGTATACTAAAGATAAATGACGACCGTGTGACCGCGTGGCTCTGATTTATAACATTAAGAAAGCTGACTAATCAAAAGAACGGTCAAGTCGATGCGTTCCCACGTTTACATTATGAAGCAGGAAACTGGTCAGCGAAATATGATACTTCGTATCATACACGTGCATGATATTTACGCCTAACAGCTCCCCTTTACCAAGAAAAGTTGATGCTGTAACATCAACTTTTGGAATTTACTGGATGCTAGCTAAATAAGCAAAAAAAAATACAAATATGGAAATGAAATAAAGTTAAAGTGAACATAATGATTAAGTTTAAATAGGTTACATAAAATATGAAAAATATACAAAACATAAAAGTCAAATAAGAATAGAAATGTATCAAAAAGGTTCTCAATTCTATAAGTCTGGATGTTCAGGTTCCTCTTCGATTTGGGGCCTCAGTTTTGGTATCAGCCTGGAGAACGGTTTTGTCAGGGTACTCAGACTCTCTGGATTGGAGCTGTCGTTTTTCGGAGGTCTCTTAACGTGCCTTATGATTTTCAATGAGCTGTATACAACAACAATTGTTACAATGATAATTATTGTAGCATACGTGAACCAGGAAATGTTTTTATTAACAAAGCGTTGGTTGATGAGATCGTCGAGATCCCTTGAATACTGGTCCAGCTTGTGGTTGGCTATGGATAGTTCTTCCATGTTTAAGTCGTCCAGCTTCAGGGGCTTAAGGTCCGGAATTGCAAGTTTCTCAGGATGAGAATTGCAGCAATTGAATGGAATTAAAACTGGATGAGAATTGTCCGAAATGTTCATGAATTTTTGTGGTTCGGCCTGGATTTTTGTAATACCAACAAAAGCACTACATTCCGTTTGTAGCCGAATGATAGAATTGTTCGTTAGCACTAAAGTTTTAGCGTCAATTCCTGGACAATTAATGGTCACATGTATGGGTTCCGATATGATTACAATCCACGCATTTGTTTCAAGTTTTTGAACATTGTACCCTTCACTGAAAACGATGGCACTTATACAAGTTTCGGGGACACTACGAATGTTTTTCAGGAGCTGCGCCTCACAGGGTGCATTTGAGTCTATGGGATACGCGTATAAATCGGAGCACAGTTTTCGGAGTGGAGTCAGCTGTTTGCACGCACTCAAGTCCTTGATTGGTATGTACATAAGAGAATCATCATTTCGCGCTACATATTTTTGAGTAAAAGAAAGGATGTGATGAAAACCAGTTCTATCATCTAAAATCGGAATAGGGTATAAATGGTAAGCTGTATAAAGCTGTTGCTCTACTAGAGGGATTTTTAAGATGAATACTAGATCTGAGTGAGTTTGAAAAGCTTGTAGTTCAATTACTTCTAAATACTGTGCAACACTTGAAAATCTGACTGGTAACGGTAAATTATTTTTAACAAGGTTTTGAGAAATCTCCTGTAATGCGGCAATCAAATGATCCGGTTTAATAATAGATGAGTGAATAATTTTCAAACGTGCAAAAGTTATTGAATTTAAAATATCGTTAAGGTTATCTTCAAGAAACAAATAACTGGCCATTAGTTTTTCACAAATTTCAAGAAATGATTGTTTGGCTTGAATAGTGGCTATCCGGTCATTTAGTTCATGTATCGTGAGGTTGATTTCGTTAATGTCTTCGTTAAAGATTTTCTCGTCTATTTGAAGTTTCTGAATAGTTTCATTAAAGTTTTTAATAATAGTGGTTGTAACGCTCATTTGATTCTTTAAAAGATTTTCGACTTGTAGTTGTCCTTGGTTAAGTCTGTTTATGCTGCTAGTATAAAATTCGCCATCGGATGCGTTTAGGTTACCGGTTATTGCTTTAAAGATGGTTCCAGCACCGTCTATTAATCCGCGTTTTGGTCTTTTAGTGACTAGAAATACTTCTGAAAATTTTGTTTTGATGGAGTCGGAGATTTGTGTTAAAAGGCTAATGTGTGTTTGGACGTCCACACGAAAGGCACCTGTATCGTGAAATTTGAAGCCAGGTATAGGATCGACGGTTCGTTCTAAAGTATTGAGGATTCTGTTATTATTTTCAAATAGTTGATTAAGGGTTGTCAAGTTCCGGTGAACTAATAGAGTCCATTTATAGTTTGATACAATTATTCGACTTTCGTCATGGTAGTAGATACCGAGTGTTGTTAATCGGTTTGACGTCGTACTGTGAAACTGCTGATCCGAGCAGCAGAAGAAACCTGAAAAGAAAGTTAGTTTTCAGAATATGGTTTCATTCTGTCAAAGTTCACTTTCGTTCGTTGGTTAGTTCTTAGGTTTAGAAGTGTAGCAAAGTTATTGTGAATCTCAATAATTTGGAATGGGCCATTAAATTTGTTCTGGAGTTTGTCTTTTATTTGTGACTCTTTTACGTATACATTGTCACCAATTTTGTAATCAGGTGGGTTTTTCGAAACGTGTTGGTCAAATCTTTCTTTCGCTTTTTGTTTCTGTAAGTTAGTCTTTTCACGTGCAATTTTGTAATAGTAAGAAATTCGGTTATTTAGGTCTCGTACATATTTGCTAATTAGTTCTTTTTGATTATAAAGAGTCTCTGGGGGTCTGCTGGAGGTATGTCCGAAAACGAGTTCGAACGGGGTGAAGCCATGGGTCTTATTGGTTGAATTGTTATAGTCAATAATAGCATACGGAAGTACGTTTTAGGGGTGTTCGTCGGGATTTTCAGCTTTGTGAATGCGAATCATTTCTAGTAGAGTAGAATGAAATCGTTCCACGGAGCCGTTTGTTTGCGGGTGTCCCACGCTAGAGTAGGTAAGTTTGATGTCATAAAGTTTGCATAGATCTTTTAGTATGGCATTGTCAAATTCTCTGCCATAGTCGCAGTGGATACGTAATGGTGTACCGAAATGTTGAAAGTACAACATAATAGTACTAACGACAGATTTGGCGGATTTATCTGCCAAAGCATAGGCTTGTGAGAATTTAGTCAGTTCGTCTCTTATCGTCAAAATGTGATTTCTATTAGGAATTTCTAAGATGTCGATGTTAATTCTTTCAAAGGGTGTTTTATGTGTCTCAGTTATGACGAGGGGATTATCTAAGTTTTTTCGACAAACTTTGGTTTGTTGACAGATTACGCAGTTCTTTATGAAGTTCTCAATGTCTTTAGTAAATCCCGGCCAGTTGAACCTCTCTTTGACAAGGCGTATGGTTTCGTTGATGCCGCGATGCAAGTTGTTTTTTCCGTTATGATATTGCTCGAGTATTAGTGGAATTTCGTCTTTGTTAGGAGTTTTTGTGATGTTTTGGCAAATCTTCCACTTAATGTCTTTTTCAGAGAAAATAAAGGATAGCATTTCCAGAATTGGAAGATCAAGGTTGTTTTCTACACAATATGTTTTCGATGGGGAGAGAACGTCTTGATTTTTGAAAATAGATGCGAAAAGGACTTCATTTACGATTTCGGGATCGTTTGGAAGCGGGACTATGAAGTATTGTCTCCTGCTAACAGTTTTGCTAGCGAATACGTTGATTTTAAATGTTTCAAAATCAGCGACTTCTTCGAAAATATCTTCGAATATGTCGTGATGGAATTCCTGAAGGTTGGATGATTGGGGAAAGATTAGGATATTTTTATTTGCCTTGTCTAGGAGTTGGCAATTAGAAAATTCTTACTATAGTCAATTAAGGAAACAGTTTTGTAACGTTCAACAAAAGTTTTGAATTATTGGGATATCGTTTCGGTAGTTATTTCGTTTTGTTCAGGTTCGGAGGTATTGTCATCGTCTTCGTCATTTAGGGGTAAGATTTTGTGGGGTGTTAGTTTAGTTTTAGCCTGGAATAGTACGCACTCATCAAGGTGGTTGATTTTAATGCGTGATAGGGCGTCGGCGTTTTTGTTAATTTTACCCGGTTTGTAAATGATCTCGTAGTCATATTCTTCGAGTTTAAGTCTCCATAGGGCTAATCGACTTCCGGGGTCTTTTATCGAGAACAGCCACGTCAACGGGCGGTGATCGGTACAAAGTTGGAACTTTCGGCCATAGATTATCGGTCTCCAGTGTTTCACTGCCCAAACAATAGCCAACAGTTCTCTCTCAATAGTCGAATACCTTGTCTCGGCTTGACAAAGTGTCCTGGAAGCATATCCAATGGGTAAATCTTTACCTATTGGCCCTTGGGATAGTACAGCGCCGATTGCAAAAGCACTGGCGTCAGTGGTTAGTATGAATGGTTCTTCGAAGTTCGGATAGATCAGTATTGGTGTCGAAGTTAAAGCACGTTTGAGTTCGTTAAAGGACGTGACGCATTCAGCGTTGAAATTAAACGGTTCATCCTTTTGTAAAAGTTTAGTTAGGGGTTTCGATATTCTCGCGAAGTTTGGAATAAACCTCCGATAATAACCAGTAAGTCCCAAAAATGACTTAATATCTTTGGGGTTCTGCGGTTGAGGAAAGTTTAAGATACAGTCGACTTTCGACGGGTTGGGTTTTACACCGTCTTTAGTTATTAAGTGTCCCAAATAAGCGACCTCCTTGCGGAGAAACTCGCATTTGTCAGGCTGTATTTTGAGGTTTGCCTTCCTAAGTCTTTTAAAAACGTCAGTTAGTCTTGCTAGGTGTTCGTGAATGGTGGGCGAATAAACGATTATATCGTCCATGTACAGCAAACATCTTTCGTTCTGGATTCCTATCAGAATATTGTCCATCACCCTTTGGAATGTTGAAGGGGCATTTTTCAACCCGAAAGGCATGCGAACAAATTCAAAATGACCGTTCTCTACAGTGAAAGCGGTTTTTTGAATGTCCTTGGACTCAATTTCAATCTGGTGGAAACCAGAAGCTAGATCTAGGGTGGTAAAATACTGGCACTTGCCAAGTTGGTCTAACAGATCGGATATGTTGGGTAACGGATATTTGTCATTTATTGTCAGTTCGTTTAGTTTTCTATAGTCCACGACTACGCGCCATTTCTGTTTCCCGGAGGCGTCGAGTTTTTTCGGGACAACCCATACAGGGGAAGACCAGGGAGAATTTGAGGGACGAATGATGCCCTGTTCTAACATTTTCGAAACTTGGTTACGGACTTCCTCTTTGTGAATTTGGGGATAGCGGTACGATTTAGTGTATATGGGTTTGGCGTTGTTTGTGTCGACGGAATGTTTAATTTCATTCGTGAAACTAAGATGGTCACCTTCTAAGTAGAAAATGTCAGAAAAGTCATGACAAAGTTGTTGTATTAGTTCGGCCTCTTCCTCGTTAAGGTGTTCGAGTCGGAGTTGATTGTTAATCTCCGTTTGTCTGTCGAAGTTAGGATTAGTTGCAAACGAAATTTCTTCACAGTGATTTACAGAGTAATTTTGAATGGGTTCTAATTTGATAGTGTCGAAATTTACAGTTTTTGGGCAGGCGTTAGCGTTTAAGATGGATGTCAAAAATTCGCCTTTGTCGTTGACTTGGACTAAAGCATTCGGAAGTCTCACATTTTCTAGGACGGTAGTGGTTAGTATAGCTTCTGTGTTACGTAAGTCACATTTGAGTTTGCAAATCCTTTCTGTTCGCGGCTCAATAGTAATCGTGTTTGAAATTGTTGGGTTAATTGTTGGAGATTGCCTGTTTGAAGATATTGTTTCGTCTGTTACTTTCATAAGCGGAATAGTTTTGAAGTTGGTTATAAGAAGTTTTTTGTTAAAGTCAATCACACAATTATAATGTTCTAAAAAGTCAGAATCTAGTAGACCATCGAATTCGATGTCTAAGTTACAGATGTAAACTTTGTGTGGATCGTTAAGATTAAATGGGACTAAGGTCGATTCGTTAATCAGGATTTTTTGTTAGTGATACCTTGTATCACAACGTTTTCTGGGTATCGGTGTCGAAATTGTTTACAAGTGTTTGATTTAAAAATTGATAAACCGGCACCTGTGTCTATTAACAGTTTATACGTATTAGTGGCGTCGTTGATGTAGAAAAGGTTCTTAGAATTTACCGAAAGTGAGGGGCTTATAGGAAAGCTTGTTCCGGAAAATTCAGGTTGGGGTTGAAGTCGTCGAGTAAATTCATTGTTTCGAACTGGGTTTGAAGATTGCAGATCTGTGTATCGGGTGGTTTGTCCACTGTAAGTACCTCTTGAAAATTTTGTCGTCGGTCTTCGGGTAATTCAGAAGGGAATTCTGGGTAATTGCTTTCAAAAGTTTCAGTATAATCATTTTGAGAGTATTCGAAATCTGTATTTTGGGGGTCTGAATAAGAACAATCGTCTTGGTAGTATGAATTTGTATAAGGGTCATCGTTTGTTAAATTGTTTAAAGGGTTGTAGAACTCATCTTGGTTGAAGTGGTGGGTTCTTTGTTGTTGGTTTCTGTAAAAATTGGGATTTGGTCGAGATTGATTAGGACTTTGATATTGTCCACTGGCAGAAGGTCGGTTTTGTTGTGCGGGATACCTATTGGGATCAGTATTGGGCCTAGTTTGATTAGCCGATTGATAAGGAGGATTCGGTCTAAATTGTTGCGGGTTGTTATTGTTGAAGTTTTGGTGTGGTTGTTGGTTTTGTTGTTGTTGTCGTTGTCGTGTTAGACATTCGTTATACAAATGCCCGGTGCGTTTGCAAAACGAACACTGTTTTACAAAAGTTTGAGGAGGTGGTCGTCTTTGTGGTTGATGTTGTTGAGGGTTCCGTACATTTGAGAATTTTTGATTTTCCAAGTGACAAAGTTGGAGTTCTCTTTTTATTCGGGAAACCGCGGTAATTATATCGGGAGGGTTACTAGCGCGAATAATTTGGCCTATTTTTGGTTCAAGTCCGGTCAAAAGACTATTTAGAGCCATGGAATCTATAAGACCAATTTGCGCGTCTTTTTCTTTGGTTGTTAGATTCTGTTTGTTAACAGCCGCGTGCATTTTTGCCTCGTGGCTTTGTAGTCTCGCTGAGAAAGTTAGTGGGGATTCAGTTGGTAGTTGTCGCATTCTTTGTAAATCCTGAATTAAAGCGGACAAGTCGCGTGAGTCACCGAAATGGTTTTCTAACAGTGTTTTTATTTCATCCCAAGTCGACGCATTTCTTGAATTAACAAGCTCGGCTGCACGGCCTCTTAGCTTGTTTTTAATGTGCAAAACTAAAAGAGTTATTTGATTTGCGACAGCCATATTTTGTGCTGTCGAACAGGAGCTGATGAAAGTATTTAAGAAAATTGGATTGCCGTCATATTCAGGGATGATAGCGAAAATTTCCGCAAGTTTGTAAGGTTCTACCGTACCTTGGCGTGTTTCAACCATATTTAGAAATATTATGAAATAGTTTATAAAAACAAATATATCAAATTAAATATTAAAAGGAAAAAATCAGTGTAGGGGTATTTTTGTAGGTAAATTTGTTACAGCAATTAATAAACAGGTCAATATAAATGTAAAAACATGAAGGTAAAGGTAAATGCAATAAAGTAAATAATTGCAGTATTAGAAACAATTAAAATAATATCGAACACAAAAGCACAGAAGGCCTCTATGTGTTTAAGTATATGTTTCAAGAATTGTTTTTAAAATAATAGAGATGAATGTAGGTGAATATTAAATGATAGAACTGTATGTTCAAGATACATAGAACTCGTATCGAATAAATCAATAAAATAATAAAAATCAATAACGTGATGATTGTAATAGTACATACGTTAATACTCCTGGCATGAGACTGTTCTGGAGAAGCTGAGGACTGGTTAGCTGTAAGGTTGCGTGTTCCGGGTTCTCGCTGCCACAGTTGTTGTCTCGGTCTGGAAGTTCTTGTCCACAAGGATTTGGAAATCGACACAACTAGTGAGTGTACACGTGTTCTAGCTGTGTTGGACAATCCTACTGACTGCGCCAATTTTATATCTTGTAAATCACTTATGAGTTTTAAAAAAAATTATTTATTGAAATACAAAAATTAAAAATTTAAATAAAACAGTAAATTGAAAATTAAAATGAACTAACTAAATGGTACAAGTATACTAAAGATAAATGACGACCGTGGGACCGCGTCGCTCTGATTTATAACATTAAGAAAGCTGACTAATCAAAAGAACGGTCAAGTCGATGCGTTCCCACGTTTACATTATGAAGCAGGAAACTGGTCAGCGAAATATGATACTTCGTATCATACACGTGCATGATATTTACGCCTAACATATATATTATAACTTATAACTTAATATGTCACTTTGAAAATTCTAAATACAATCTAAAGTTTAAAACCAATCTAAACTGACTGAACTGAACTCGACTAAAATCTGAAAACTCATCTAATCTATATGTAATCTCATTTATATATACATGTATGTTCTGTCCGTCTGGATGGTTCAAGTACTTTCCTGTGTATTCCATGTGAGTAACCTTGAAACTTTAGGAATTTTCTCGAAATAGGAAATGCAATAATTTTCTGTCAAGATGACATTATCAATTAATTTCTACCTTCAAAATCTTCCCTTCGGAGTAATCATAACTTCGGTTACAATACGTATGTAAATTTTGTTCAAAATTAAGAGTCATAGTTTTCATCTATTTTACTGTAATACATTGAAGATTGCAAATTAAATGAAAAGTTGCCCTTAGAAATCAGTAGGCTTAGGAAATGACCTAAGAGTATATCGTCCCATGGCTAATTTACAAAATTCTTTCGTTTTGTAAAAATCTTGCTCAGACAATTCAACACAGATAACGAACTGATTACAACCTCTAATGCGGCTTCGCAAGTTAATTGATGAGGATTCTACCGCACCGTTAATAAATCAATCAGCTAGGTATACTCCGCGTCAGTAGATCTACGTTTGGTATAATTGCTTATCACAGCTCCATAATTTGTTGACTTTGCTTGTGTTTGATTTAATGTTGGACATATGACATTGAGGATAAGTATTATTAGATCAATATATTGTTTTTATAGGTTGATTCCTTAAAAAAATAGGACACCTTGTGATAGTGAATTAGAAATTCAATTAGTTATCAGTAAATATTAGAATATCTTGGCAAAGCAAAGGAATTTAATTTAAGCCATATAAACATAAAAAGTTGAATTTTCTCGAAATAATTGTTATAACAGCATCGCAGAGCACAATCTTTTTCAAAATTTTTATAAAGATTGTTTGAACCTTTGGCCGTCTGGAACATTTGCCTCATCCAAATATGAATGTGTTAAAATCATTAAGATTACTGAAGAACAAAAAAGTATTAGAGATTTGGTTCAAAACTAATTACTGCAAGAAAGAATTTTTCAAAGATGTGTTTATTTATTGAATAATAAATATGGGCTCTCCTTCTTTGCTATTCATGAAATAATTCAATTCATATTGTAGACCCATATAATTTTGAGGATAATGTGGCAGCAGAAATGTTGATTTTTTTCTTTCCTCACTTCAGTAACAGAACATCAGAATGTACATTTTTATTTTTTTGTGTTATTCTTGTGTTATTCTTGGGGAATAACACCACATAAACTTGAAAGTCTGTATATTTCAAAAAGTCCAAACGTTTCAAGGTCTAAATCAGACCCCATTTTTAATGGTATTAACACAAATGAACAAGAAATTTAAAAAATATTTAAAAAAATTAAAAGGATTCGTAATGACAAATTTCGTAAATCACAATTTGACATTAATTTACGAAATTTGTCATTACGAATCCTTTTTTTATTTTATTTTTTAATTTCTTCTTCATTTGTGTTAATACCATTGGAAACTGGGTCTGATTTAAACTTTGAAACGTTTGGACTTTTTGTAATATACAGATTTTCAAGTTTATGTGGTGTTATTCCCAAAGAACCAGAGATGCCAAAATTATCGTTCAGAAAACAATTAATCTACTTTTTTAAAACAAAAGAAATGACACTGATATTTTGTTGTGTTTTATACATTACGTCCTACGACTTGGTTACCTAGCTCACAACGCACCATATATTTTACAGAGCAGTATGAAATCTGATATACATCTTTCAGAGTTACAACTTGGGAAAATTAAGTGAAAAGGTTTGAAAAGGTGTTTCATCCTTTTACAGCGGTCATATTATAAAAGGTGAAACAATATTTTATTAAAAGGGTAGTTGTGTGTTTGACATAAGAGAGCACACATTACAGGCCCTTATTAAGTTATTAGACTAAATGTTAGCATTAATAATTTAGTCCCTTTATTATGTTAATATTTTGTGCTTATTAATTCATAAACGGAAAATACTGGTTACGACTGCAAATTAAAATGTCCGTCTAACAAGATATTCAGTTCGTTATTAATTTTTGAATAACATAAAATTTGTCTATACTATTTTGGCCTAAAAATTGGTCTTTGTAGAGTAAACTTAGCTAAATTTGCAATGAAAATAATATGCAATAACTGAACAATCGAAATAATCTACCTATATATGTACATATTTAGTTACAATACAGAAACAGTTTTTGATTCAGCATTTTGTAACCTGCTAATAGACATCAACTGAAAATGATACAATAAACCACCATTGTGTAAAATTTGTAATGTGTTAATTTTCATTTATTCCCTGTGGCCAACATAAAAATGGGAAAGCTATGGAAATTGGGAACCGTATATGTAATATTGGTTAAATTAAGGAAAAAATAGCACACTTTAAATACCATTTACATAGTATTTGTAATAGTAGGATATATTTATTCCACATTTTTTGGGTATATTGTTCTGGATTCAATTTTTATTTATTTGACACATGTCCTAAATTTTTTAATACAAAGAAAAGATAAATGTGCTTGCCTGATCACTTTTTAAGCTGAACAAGGAGGCATTTACAGACGTCAGTAAGACATTTCTTTTTCGAAAAAACATCATTAACCTTTTTTAATAAGGCCAAATTATTTTATTTTTAAATTTAAGGCTTTTTTGAACTTGAAGATATGTAAGAATCATTAAATAATGTGGTCAGTACACGCTTTAAGGAAACTGTACCTGTTAGAGGTGTGAAAATTTGGGTGTGGGGATTTTCGAGTATTTTAGCGAAAAATATTCTTAACTAACGTTGACTCGAAGAAAGGTGTTAGATTTTTACTTAAAATAGCCTATCTCGTCAAATTTGGCCCAAAAACAACAATGGACAACTGATAACTGCTGAAATGGGACAGCAAGCAAACATTTCTTATCCACAAATTTGTCTGTCTGCACACACAGAGCAGGAGATTAAAGCCGATCGCTTCCAACAAGGTGGTTGTGCTTCATAGAGGTACATCCAAAAAATTATGTATTATTAAAAAATAAGATCTTAATATTAATATTAATTCAGAATTCAATCAATTCAAATAATTTATATTTAAAAAAGAAGCGACTTCAGCTAAAATAAAGACCGTTTAGAAACCGTGTGCACTCAATCACTATTTTCAGACATATCTTCTTTATTATCTGAGTTAAGGTACAATTCAATTGAAAATTTTAGAGTATTCTTAACTCCCTCTCTCTTTCACCGTCTCTAATTTTTATTCTTTGTCTATATTTTAACTTTTTTATTTGTTTTATTAATTGGACCACTTTCTATAAATGTAATTAATTCACTCTCTATTGCATCCACACTGTATATGTTTCTGTGTACTGGTCACCCCTATATAACTTATTTGTCTATCATTTTCTGAATCACCCTGTACAACTTTAATTCATCTCAATACAAATATTACAACGGTCCTGATATCTTTAAAACCACCCTGTATAAGTATAAATCCTCTCCACACTATTGACTCTTTCTATTTTTCTATTGTTTAAATTATTCCTGCACACCAATGATTTTACTTCGGCCCATATGTCTAGTATTCCATTTATGCAACTGCTCATGCTCTACCCTATATAACAAAATTTACCTTTTTGAACCACATTTTATGACTATAATTTTACTCTACCATTTATTTCAACCAGCCGGTATATGCATCTGCTTTTGGAACCCATGTCTATAAGTATACCCCTTCCTACGTCATATAATTCAAATATCCTAACTGCTTATGCTTATATAACAAATTTTTGATACACCCTGAATAGCAATAATTTTATCCCACCCATACTTCAAACACCTTGTCTAAGCAACTACTTATGTTCCAAACTATATACCTTTTTTAAACCGCCCCGTATAACTATATTATACTCCACCTAATTTTTCAACCATCCTGTATATTCAACTGCTTCTGACAATTTTTAAAGTCCTTTGTATAACTGTAATTATTCTCCGTCCTATAACGCAAATATCCACTCTATATAACTATATATGAAAATTTGACATTTACCATGATGTTTACAGTTTTCTTGCATATATTTTTCCGATTTTCAGAAAAATGGTAAGTTTTACGTTATAGAAAAATATAGCTGGAACATATCTTTGCAGAATACAATTTATAATATTCAAATACCTTGAGCGGTTTTAGAGAAAACAGTGAAAACTCATTGATATGCACTGAAATCTAGTTCCTTATTGACTTTTTTTCTGATTGTCTGGAAAACCGTAATTTTCATATTATAGACAATTATATGAATATAGTGCTGTTTAAATTATCAAAATTGCCCAATCCGTTTTTGAATAATCACTTGTCATGCATAAAAAGGGTGCATTTGAATTGATAACCTCCTCCTTCGCTTAAAAAAATAGGCAAATAGATACAGTTTCGATCGCCTAACAATCCTCAGTACCTAACTTAATACCTTTGTTGATTCAACCGCCGCACAGTGGGAAATATCGAAAAAAATTCTACGTAGGCGCCGATTTAAGTCGTGCCATCGTATTTTTTTTTTCATATTCTTTAAATATCCTCAACTTTACTATTCAGAAGCAAAAATTACACTTTTCTGTAAACAAAGTTTCACATCGACTTATATGAACCATTCTCCTCAATATTAAATAATTGTATAGGAACTAATTTGAAGTAAAATGGTCTGAAAAATCTGAAAAAATGTATTCATATGTTTTTTGGGTGCCTAAGTTCACAGCCACTCTTATTTTTACCATTTAAGGACATTTAAAGGTCGTACCAAGGTCAGTTGAAGGTCAAATCGAGAAATAAGATCTAACAAATCTGAAAAAGTTTATACATTTATTTTTGGGTTCCGTGAGTTAAAATAAGCTGTTAGTTTCACAACTGAAGAATATCTGAGGTCCTATCAAGGTCGTATACAGGTTATTTAAAGGTCAATTCGATAAAAACGCTCCGAAAAATTAAAAAGAAAATTATACGTGTGATTTTGGGCTCGTTGAAAGAAAACCTGCTGTAGGTTTCAACACTGAAGGACCACTAAGGTTGTATCAAGGTCATACAAAGGTCATTTGAAGGTCATATCGATAAAATCGCTCCGAAAAATTAAAAAAAATTATACGTGTGATTTTGGGCTCGTTGAAATTTTTTTGATCGATTTTCTTGATTTGCACTTCAACTGTATTACTTTCCATAATACAACATCTAGATGGCATTGAATGGTAAACATAAAAGCGTATTTGAATTCAGTTACTCCAAGAATATACCCATAATTTTTTTTCAAAATCACACGTATAATTTTTAAATTTTTCGGAGCGATTTTATCGATATGACCTTCAAATGACCTTTGTATGACCTTGATACAACCTTAGTGGTCCTTCAGTGTTGGAACTTACAGCAGGTTTTCTTTCAACGAGCCCAAAATCACATGTATAATTTTCTTTTTAATTTTTCGGAGCGTTTTTATCGAATTGACCTTTAAATAACCTTTATACGACCTTGATAGGACCTCAGATATTCTTCAGTTGTGAAACTAACAACTTATTTTAACTCACGGAACCCAAAAATAAATTTATAAACTTTTTCAGATTTGTTAGACCTTATTTCTCGATTTGACCTTCAATTGAGCTTGGTACGACCTTTAAATGTCCTTGAATGGTAAAAAAAAGAGTGGCTGTGAACTTAAGCACCCAAAAAACATATGAATACATTTTTTCAGATTTTTCAGACCATTTTACTTCAAATTAGTTCCTATACAATTATTTAATATTGAGGCGAATGGTTTATATAAGTCGATGTGAAACGAAACTTTGTTTACAGAAAAGTGTAATTTTTGCATCTGAATAGTAAAGTTGAGGATATTTAAAGAATATAAAAAAAATACGATGGTACGACTTAAATCGGCGCGTGCGTAGAATTTTTTTCGATATTTCCCACTGTGCGCCGGGTCGTATGAAATTGTATTTTTATATATGTTAGGCCTCAATGAGATATAATTTAGTTTTCACTTGTACCTACTAATATTAAATTTCTATGATGGAGGTGATAATAGTGAACTTCGTATATTTGGGGACACTGTTTGAATGACTGGTCATGTATATTAAAAATTTATTTATTTAGTTCTTAAGTATTTTTCGTAAAAATTCTTGATCCAGAAAATTTTATCTATTCTATTGCCACTTGCAACTAACAATCTCTAATTATTTGAATATATATATATATATATATATATATATATATATATTATATTAATATATTATGAACTAAGCTAGGTTCCGGGTGAGAACCGCGTCTGAATTATTGAATTACTTATCGACGTTTCGACTCCTGCTTCGGAGCCATTATCAAGAGACAAGTAGTGAAAAGAGTTTCAGAGTCTAAGATCGAACTCGGGCTGTCCTCAATCTGCCTACTCCCCAGAGTCTACAAAGATCACTAGGTAACTGAATTGAATTGTGAGTCTGCTCTGCTTCTTTTATTTATAGGTAGCGCTCGGGTTAGAAGAAGATGTCACGTGATGAAGCTTGTTTGTTGTGATTGGTTTGGGTATTGGTGGGCGTGTCTGCTTTGTTTAATCTGGCAATACGGAGTCCAAGCTGTCGGGAAGGCGAGTACTGTCATCGCGTCTATTTAGACAGAGAGGTCTTTGTTTTTTCTATTTCGATGGCTTCGCGAATAGTGGATGCCCTAAGAGAATTGGAGAGATATGATAGTCCTACTGTCCTCGAAGTTGATAGAGTGCTGTTTGGATATGGTGATGCGCGAGAGCTGAAGTCGGATTCTTTTTTTACGAACTGACAGAGAGTGTTCATATACTCGATTGGTTAACGCGCCTGTTGGTACGACCTGGGATGTAGCTTTGTGGGCATTTATTCGCGACATGAGATTTCGTAAACTCCTCCATCCTCGTTAGGTACGTTAGGTAGGTTAGGTATTCAATAATTCAGGTGCGGTTCTCACCCGGAACCTAGCTTAGTTCATAATAATGACCGCGGAAGCCTCTCAGAAGTATATATATATATATATATATCTTATATATAATATATATTGGATGAATATATTATATTAAAAAACTCTATCATATAAGCACTGATTACAAGAGTGACACCCTTTACTGTGTCAAGGATTAGGGTTGGAGTGAAAATGTGGTCAAATAGTCTGTAGGATAAGTACTTGTACTTATTGTGTTGTTTGTTCTCCATTTAATTACTTATACACAAGGCCGTAGCCAGAAAAAAAATAGGAATGTCATTTTATTCCACCAAATTTATGGATTGATTAGGACCGCGAAAGTTTTTTCTATTCATGATAGATTACTGATTATACACAGGGCGTAAATAACAAATATATAGAATATTTTATTAAAATAATATATTGATTGATAAACTTACATCCTTAAAATTTAATCGTCAATCTCCCGCTGGTTACAGGGCAGCTCGACCTACAGGTTATCAGTGGTCCTCTGCCTTACCCTTGCTATTTATAGGGAGAGTCTGCATACGTTTGAGGAAATTTGCTATCTGATAAGTATTTTTGAACAGTGTTTGAATTATAAGGGAGAGCCCCATCTTGTTATAAACAAAAGTTACTGATTTTTGCTAGTATCAAGTTATTTTGGGACCAATTTCCCAAATCATTTAGCAGTAAATTTCGATACCACTACGACCTCAATGATTACCTTTTTAATCAAAAGGCCCACCTCCTATATTAAAACAGAAATAACATTTTGTTCAATCGCCGGTTTATTATGGACCAATATTATACTTCCTGTACTAAATAAATCTTATGGACTAATCTTTAGTCGTTTAAGTACCCTTCAGAGAATGTTCTCTTTATGTCGCATTAATGAAATATTTTGAATAAAATCAAATATCAGGTATAGTATCCCCGACATGTTTGTTAATTTGCAGAAGTGCGTAGGAGATGGCCACCTAAATGGTTATGGTGATGACACAGTGATTATCTGTTCAGTTGAAGAGTGGGAAAATGTAATTAAGCAAATCAATCTATTTTTACAAAGCGCGTCAATGGTTATGTGAAAATAAATTAACAATGAAATCAGTGGGAATAGAGTTTGTAAACCATAAAGACAAATTTGCAGATACTGTAGCTATTATGATTAATGAAACATACACAAGCAGAGTTGAAACAGTCAAATAATATTACTATTAGTAGAAGATCCGAGCTTAAGTCGACATTCACCGAGCTGATAATACAATGAAACATATTTTATACTAAATTTAGTATATTAGAAAATATATTAAAAATGGGTTGCCTAAGAAAATCCTGGACAAACGATAAACGATTTTTAATTAAATGTTGGATCATCAAGATAATAAGAAAATTTTATCCTGAGTAAAAGTATAAAATTATTATTTACCTGGCGAACTACTGGGTTGCCCGGTATAAACAGGTATGTCCATACCAGTTACTTTCACCTGATTGGATAATAGAAACAATTTTATATCAACATAAGACTTGTTTTCTTGGGAACACGTTAATATAGGGTTGTCTGCAAAAAATCGGTCCTGGGGTTTGCGAATTTTAAAGATTTCAATTTTAAAGCAAGTAGAAATGTGTAACAGAGAGATCCGAGGTAAGCATACCTTGTAATAATCAAGGACCTAACATCGCAGTTGCACATGATGGGACCTCGAATATAAGAAAGTGCGCATCCTCGGTTTTTATACGACATAGAATGATAGCTATACTCTAGTAGTCAGTGAGGAATATTTTGCAACAAAAATTAACATTAGAGTTTTATTTTACAACTCAGGGAAGCCTTTTATAATCTATTGTCATTTTGAGGCTCTATAGTGGAAGATAAAGGGCACAATAGGTCAAGTTTTAAATTAAAATCTTACTATAACGAACAATTGTTAAAAGTTTCATCAGTAACATCAATTAAAGATTCGTCCGAGCCACCAAACTTGTAACCATTTTTTATCGCAAGTGTCATGGCTGTCATTCCCAGTACCCCTAATTATTTTCAAATTTTAGGTAGTATGGTTTCGGAAATAAAGCGAGAAATGAGAATTTTTTATATCTTTCGATGTTAATATCTTGTAAACAATTAATTTTAAAAATATATTTTGTATTTCTCATAACGAGCCCCTTCATTTGATATATTGCATGACACGTTAAAAAAATATTTTTATTTTCCGTTTCGGATTCTCTGTCATAAATTCCACACGCGTAAATATAAATTAGAGATGGGCTCTTTTTTTTAAATAATTAAAAATAACCTGCCCAGGAGTTCTTGAGGCACCTACCCATTTTCTAACATATTAATTAATTTATTATAAAATATGTTCATTCTATTATCAGCTCGGTGAAGGTCGACCTAGGTTCGGATCTTAGACTATATGGTCATCACCTTTAGTTAAGATATCTTAAAAAATAAAAAATACTTTTCAATTTTCTCAATAGTCATAGCAACTTATGGCATAACAGCATGGAGCAATTTTAATTTTATATTTCCAATTAATTGTGTATTTGCCTAAAATGCATGTTTCTCCTTATTTTTCCAGTAAACTTCAGGTCAGACCTTCAAAGCTTCAAAAATGTGTAGTTAAATAGAATATGCATGTTACATATCACCTTTCATGACTTATAAATTTTATATCTATAATATGCCCCCCAAAATTAATATTAATGGATCCTGTAAAGTTCGGGCAATGTCTAGAATAAAACAATAATCAAATCCGATATTGTAAAGGAATTACGCAGAAACTAAAACAATACCTATATTATATTACTAGATGAACCTGCATAAATGATGATTCTGCATAGTGTGAAAAATAACTGATCTGGAAAAATATATTGCTGTTTTATGCAAAAGCTGATAAAAATTGTACTTTATAATAAATCTAAATCTGGATGTAATAAGAGAAATGAAAATAACTGTTAGGCTAATTACATAAAATAGAACTAAATATTTTATGACCCTTTTATAGACTTCAGCCTGTCCAGCAGTGAGTAGAATACCTCAATGAAATAATCATAAAAAGTCGGTCATGTAGGTACTTAAAAAAATCGGGCACATACACACTTGTGGGGGAAAATGCGAACCTTTCGTTTTAGATGTCGGTTAAATGAGTGGATAGGTACATAGCGCTCGCCCTGAAATAAATAAATTTTATGTGTTTCCTGCACTTTAACTTGGCATAAAACAACTTAGTCTTTTATATTGTCTTTCATCGCCTACATTTCGAATCTTTTAAATGTATTCCTGAGACTCAGTGCAAAATAACATTGCAAACATTTCGTTAGAACCTTTTATTACCAACTTAAAAAGATTTCTCCTTTGCGCCATAATGTTTCGGTTTTATTTCATTTTACCAGATGTAAATAAATTAGTTTCATAATATTTCTCAGAAATTTAACGAACACGGGAATGCTGTAATTTGAAATCATAATCTATCAGTAAGGCTAAACTACGTAATCTGAATTAAGTTATGTGAAATATTCCAAATTATCGTTAATCATATTTCCAAAAATCTAAACCACCTAAGATTACTGAAGCGAAAGCTTTTTAACGGTGTCCCACACTTACAAATTTGAAAATAGATCAGCGAAATGCATAACTTTACATTTCATTTGTTTCGACACTACACGACACGACCGACCGACCGGCTAACACCACACACCGCCTCGATAATGAAATACCCATCCAATTCAGTCCTCTGTGTAAAAAACAGGGACCAGGTAATATATTAAGAGTCTCTTCCTTTATAGAAAATCAATTAATATAGGAAATAAACCAATATAGCATCCGAGTAATATACAATACCTGCACAAAATTGACGTAATAATTAAAGTACGTTTACCACTCAATAGAGGCACTGATGTATTACATATAGCCGGAACTTTTATATCCTCAAAATAACATAATTTAGTTAAAGACAGATGATCAAGAGTCTAAAGTACTATTTTCAATTCACATAAAATGAATAAAAATCATTTTAATATTGTTGTTTTCCCGCAATTTGTTTGGTGTATTGTTTAAATTTGATTGAATTACTTCATTGATTTTTAAACTTCTGCACCTTTTCCAATACCTTCCGTGTAAAATAAAGACAGTATTCGTGATTTGTGTATAGACTTCCGAACTATTCGGACGCTTTTGATTCCGTCTTAAGACGGCCGCTTTTTGTTGATATTGTGTTACGATTTCGCGAGTTATAGTTCCGGTCGTAACAACCGCTAAACCGCTTTCATTTTGTTTCTTTTGTGTTTACAAGTAGCGCATCATTTGTTTGCCTGCATTTTTTTGTTTGCTCAATCATTGAACATTACGACGCTATTTTTTGTGTAACGTGTTGTCCGCACGAAGCTCTAAACCAGTTCCTGCAGCTGCTGGGCTAGCCTCTGAAGAAAGAAGAACCAAGGAAACACCACCTGCAGGGCTTCGACTTAAAAGGTCAGTGATTAACTTTTATTTGGTGATTTCATTTACGCGACGGCACGTGTTTTATTGATTGTTCCGCTAAAGGTCCTTCGTCAATTACATTCTTACCTACCTAATTAAATATTATATAGATTCAGTACTTCAAAATTTTAAAGTGTTGATACCGTTGAATATACGTATTTAATTTATTGTTTTGTATAAATGTAATGTGTTTGTAATGATGTTAGCTAAGAACAAAATGAACTTTTTTGACCTCTTGTCGTCTAATACTTATTCAGATGAACAAAATTATTTACAAACACTTACTCAACATTTAAACTTATATTTCTTTGCATATATATTTAAATTAAGAATTAAATTCGGATTAATACTTGAGTCGTAAGAAAATAGTGACAATTATTTTAATATTCTGATATTTATATACATTATTAAGAGTTCAGTCTCAAATGGCTGCCGCTCTACTTTTATTTATTTCGACATGAAATCTGTATAATTGTTTCCTCGGGTAAAATTTTGTGATATCGGTTGCTGAAATATTAATGCCAATGAGTACCAGTAGATTAACTTAAAAACAGATTTTTAAGTGACAGTAAACTCGTAGAAGTAAATTATTTAATGATTAAAAACCTAAAACACATAGTTTCTTTATTTTCTGGTAGTGTTATTTTTTCGAAAAAACTAATTTAATTATTAACAGTTAACGATAGAAAAGTGACCATTAACTATCAACTAATGGAAAAATAGACCAATATGCACAGATAATAAATAATTAAATGCAAACCCAGTACACTGTGGAGAAAAAACATAATACAATTCATCAAAATTTTACCCCCAATATAAAAGATTCTATATCTACCCTTGAATATTGACAGTCACTGAGATTGTTCCGCTGGCTGTATATCCCATGTTCGCACTTTTAATGCAATATTTACTAATATTTTAAACCAATTTCGCAGAACTGTAACTAAAATTCAAGATAGACACACTGAAGTACATTATATGGACATCCAAGTTATCATTAAGATATCCCAATCGGACTATCCTGGTTACCATGGTGCGTTTTGCAAAATATATCTCCTAATTATTTAAATGACAATTCTTGAAAAAGTACTTATCGGACACTATCTATCTATAACTCGTATAAACTTAACATCTTAAATTATCATTTGACAAAGGTTCTCGAGTTTTAAATACCAGGAGGTTACGAATTTATGAGTTTATCCGACATTTTTTGGTGAAAAAATCAAAATCAAGACTTATAAATGCATAATTAAAAAGTATTTCTCATACTTTACAACTTTCCCGCTGACGGCATTACAATTATTTCATCACCCTTCATAATATAAGCAAAAAAAAACAAAAGAAATCCATATTTTTGTTTTTTTTTATAATTCAATATACTTCAACGGATTTACTATTAAAATCGTATAAGTTATGCTATATAAACTGTTACTAAGTTAATGGTATAAACGAATTGCTGTTGAATTTTATGTCCCTAAATGTTTTTTATTTTGTTCTATACATTGGTAACTTATTTTTACGATGGCAAACAAATTATACGATATTTTGATTTTGTGATTTTCTGCAAGTAAAATAGCCCCAAAATGTTTTATTCTCTATTGTAGAAATACGAGTATATGAATTTATGGTGTTTCATTCTAAAAATAATCTGAAAGTAGGAACTCACTATTTACATACATCCATAACAAAGTAACGTTTCTCAAATAAGAAAACTCGTCAATTTCACAAAGAAAAACTACTGAGGATCTTTGGTGATTCTAAGCACGATCCAAATATTCGATTCCGGAGACGCCGCGCAACAGATAACAAAGTAATACTGTAAGGATAATACTCACAAACTCCCTCAACAAATTACCAGAAAACACGTTTTTCTTCAAGAAATAAAATCTAACATTCTTAGGAATACAAAAACCTCATAACTTAGGTGATAATAAATTTTGGCACTCTAGCAAACAATATCAACGTTCTGACTTTTAATATCGTGAGTGAGGAAGAAGTTACAAAAATAAATAAAAGTTGCCGGTGGAATTGAGGAATTTTCAGTGGTTAACTCTTAGAGGTACAAGGAAATCATGACAACTAATTCTCCAATGACGCTCCAGCATTTTTATTCTTAAATTAAGAAATAAGTGTTACCAAGTTAAATATGTTTAAGCAGGTGGTGCATGAGTAGGAGAACTAAGTTGTTTAGGCACCAACAATTTAAACCCGAATTAATTCATGCAACATTTAGATGAGTATAATGGTATTTATATACTGAACCCAAGGTACATCACTTTCTTGAAGTTCTCTCTGGTTGAATTTTTGACTAAATAACTTTGGAATAAATAAATAAATTTTGTTCCATATTGTTGTACTACTTCGACGTCTTTTTTGCTTTCGACTTGAACAGATTTAGTAATCTGTACGGGCAGTAGGAATTTAGTTGAGTCAATGAACTTAATCGATATGCAATTTTTAATAGTTGGAGATAGAAACTTGAAACCTTTTGCATTTTCTTTAATATCCGTTCAATAACAAACCTGACATAGTTGAGTTAAACAAATAACTTAAAATTTAGCCTGAAACTGGTAGAAAATGTAACTCGTTCCTCCAAGTTTCCTTGGATTTCTATCGTCTTGAATGGTTGACCTCACAACGTTTCAATAGCTTTGCATCAGCTATGATAATCAGGTGATGAAGGGAAATGCAGTTTATCCGTTCTATTTATACCCTTAACTCATGCGTCTTTATGTCTTATAAAGTCCAATCAGCGTCGTCGGACCTGGCGGTTGGTTGTCGGTGATGCATAGCGGCACTGACTGAAGAAGAGGTCTCCAAATATTTTTATTTGGAGGCTGGAGTCGCTAATTATATTCTCGTTCGAGATAATTTATGCTGTTTCTATAAATTTGCTCTTATATCAGTTCTCTTAAGGGTGTTAACAGCCCCCATATATAAACCCATATTATATAACTTGTAATAATAAGTTGAGTATTTTTTAGCTCCCTAGTGGCAAATTGAGAGTCAAACATTTTTTTAGTCATACCATTTTACAACCATCGCCTCTTTCAAGTAAATTAAGTGGAATATATTTCTAAGAGGTAACCGAGATCGCTTTGTTATCAAAATTTACTCTTGGAAGGGTGGAATCCACCCCTACAGGTACCCCTGTATAATCCTTATTATGAACCAAGGGTGATAAAATAAATACGTTTAGTGTTTTTTAGCTCCCTAGTGACGAATTGAAAGTCAAACATTTTTTTAATCACACCAGACGGGTAGTTCTACCTTTGCGCGAACTATCTGTTTTTCAAGAAAATTTAAAGAAAAATATATCTGAGGGGTAATGGGATCGTTCGTTATGTATCTCCTATCGAAATTACAATACATTATAAATTTCGTAGGACAGTCTGTTGTATGAGCTACTACAGTTCGAAGTCTTGCAAAAGATTCCATATTCGTTTCTGCTGTTTGGTACTTTGGTAAAACATTACCTTCCAACTTTTTGTCACTTGGTGGACATTTTGAAGAGTCACATTTTCAATCTTGGGTCTTGATTCAAAATATCACGGGCTAATTCTTTTAAACATGGGAGGGAGCCACATCTTTTTGATCGTGCTAACATTATTCTTCCTCCATAATTTTTTAAAATCTCTCTATAATTACGATACTATCATTTCGACATTTTTCAATCCATTGAAATCTAGCTCAGAGAGACTCCAAATAGATTTTCCTGAAACTCCTGGATGTCGGAATTCATTTCGCGATAATTCAGTATATGTATGTATACTTTTATACTAATTAATTGTTGGAATTCAATCAGTTGAGGGGAGCGCAACTGATGGAGGTTCTCGACTATAAACAATATATTGTCTGCGTTCAAGGATTGAAAATGTCGAAAGATAGTATCGTAAATTCTTTTGACAGGTTTTAGTAAATACTAGCTACAGAGTACGACTCCCAAATAGATTTTCCTGAAAATCCTGGATGTCGGAATTCATTTCGCGATAATTCTCTCTATAATTGTTATCTTGGCTGGTTTATAGTTCTCATCTTCTAAGTGTTTAATTATATCATGGTAATGTATTGTGTTTTGCCTCATTTATTTCTGAATAATTACAAATTCCTTTAATGATGTTATCAATGTTACAGGACACCTTTAAATTTTCCCTCTTTTTTAAATTTTCACTTTTTCGATGCGAAATATTTTCCTCGCAAACGTGTAATTTAACTTTTAAGGACTAACATTTTATAATAGTTAGCTCATTATTAAACATTAAACATTGTGTCAGAGTTATGTTTTTTTTTAGAAATATCTCCCAAATTCATAAAACATTAGGAACTAATTGTGGAACTAATTTCAAAGGCTCCCAATGCCCAAGCTGTTTGCATTGCTGTACTAGGTTTTAAAAAATTAAATATGCATTCCTCTGCATTTTCCAAATTATCTTATGTCCACATTTTATTAACATTATCAGTTACTCAAGTAAAACATGAAAATGTTTTTTAACCGACTTCCAAAAAAGAGGAGGTTATCAATTCGTCGCGTATTTTTTTTCTTTTTTTTTGTATGTATGTTACCTGATTTCTTCTCCTGTGGTGCACAGTTTTGAATTAATATGATCTTGTTTAATAGAGTATATATCCAGATTGGTGAAACTTCAAATTTTAGAAAAGAATTCTATTGGTAAAGTGATAAAATTTGTGAATGAACACATGTGTGCATGGAAATCGACCAATATCCCTATTATTTTAGTCGATTTTTCGATAACTCCTATGGATGTGTATAGTTTTTAACGTTTAATCTATTAAGGAAGATCGTTAGGTGATCTCATATATTTTCCTGTGACGTGCAACTTGCAGTTTTGCAGAAAGTCGCCGAAAATTCGAAAATTCTTATCAAAAGGTTCATCTAAATGACATAACGGACATTTCCTCATAAATATTTTAATTCCAACGTAATAGTGCGGTAATTTTAGGCACTGGAAGTTTTAACTGCGAATTTAAAAATTTTCTATGGACATCTCAAGCATATAGGTAGTAAAGGCATAGTATTTTCGGCTCTTAAATCAATGAGTAACCAAGCTCGTTTGTTTGTATACCCAGGCACAAAATACCTATTTAAATGACAAATTTTCCATTGCGAAGACGGTGCTTTTGGTTGTCACATTCTCCCGGCCTAATAGAAAATTTAGTGACAACACATGTCAAACTATAAACTGCTATTTGGTGCGTTTATAGACAGTTTATATAACTAAACATAGTTATAGCAAACAAAATCACAAAGTAAAGTGATAGAAGGAGTTGCATTTATATGAAGATTGAAATATAGGACGGACTAGCATGATAGTGGTCCGTAGGCAGCCGTATATACAGGATGGTTGGAATATAGGGTGGACTGGACGTTTGGTGCTATAAAAATGTTGGAAAAAATGTGAAATTAAATTTATATAGGGTGATTAAAAAACTTTTATGATGTGGACATAAGCAAATCATATACAGGATGATTGAAATATATGCTGGATTTGAATTATATTTATACAGTGTGATTAAAAAATTATTTCTTTCATAGCCCATAAGAAGTGGAGATGAATTAATGTTACACAGGGCGATAATATAAAATGTTAAAAATATAATATTATTTGTGTCGTAGCGCACAAGGAGTTATATACTATGGTAGAAATATAGGACTCATTTGACTCCGTAAATATGGGTTGAATTCTACTCCGTCTTATAGTTTACAGAAGGCAGCTACCAAATGTCCGTTGGCAGTCGTATGTACAGGATGGTTGGTACATAGGTTGGAGTGGAATTATCTATTGTTATACAGGGTTGTCAAAAAAAGTTGAAAAAAGGTTACATGGCGTAGTCGATAAGGCATATATATATATATATATATATATATATATATATATATATATATATATATATATATATTTGGCTTGTTAAGTCAACGCGTACTAGTACATTTTGTTCGTAAAGATTTACCTATCAATTTAAATGAGAAAGTATCATTGTGTAATGTTGAGGCTTTCGATGTTACCTGGTTCTGTCTATTAAGGTTATACATACAAAATAACAAATAAAGAATGAAAACTACCTGAGTTCAAAAAAAAACTAAAAAGTTGAAAATAAAACATTAAAAATATATATAACCGACTTCTACCTATAACTAAAAAGCTAAAAATAATTATAACAGAATACAACTCTTGCAAATAAATAACACATTCAATGTTGTTAGGTACCTACCCCGAAGTAAAAAATGTAAACATTAACAGGTGCTCATTCTGTACAAATTAATTAACTACCAATCTAGTATATTTTTGAAGTCGGTGCCAAGTAAAATCGAACATCCTTCATTGCGTACTTATCTACTACTTTATCAAACTTGGTTGTTGCTTGGCACCCACTTCAAAAATAAACAAGATTGGTAGGTAATCAATTTGTACAGAATGAGCACCTTTGAATGTTTTAAGCAACAATCAAGTTTGAGGAATTAGTAGATAATTACGCAATGAAGGATTTTAGATTTGCTTGGCACCGGCTTCAAAATATACTAGATTGGTAGGTAATTAATTTGTACAGAATTTAGGTAGGTACCTATCAACATTGAATGTGCTATTTATTTGCTAGAGTTTTATTTTGTTATAATTATTTTTAGCTTTTTAGTTGTAGGTAGAAGTCGGTTATATATATTTTTTAAACGTTTTATTCCAAATTAAAGTTAATAAAATCTAGAATATGATCAACGATGATCCAAGACATACTCAGTGCGTGAAGTAACATATTTATGAACAAATTTGAAAAAATATATTCAGAAGAAACTAAATTTTAGTCTGGTGGCTTTATGTTAACAACAAATTCGTTATTTGGGAGCATAGTCTTGAAAAGTTACATAAATTATTAAATGACAAAGAACATACTATAAAATTTACATTAGTAATAGAACAAAATAAACAAAATAAAGGGTTATAGAAAACCGACTCATACTAACGGGTAAATTAATTTTATTTCAAATCAGCCATACAAAATAAAAAGTAAAATATTATTCAAGCATTATATGAGCTGTGCTGCTGACAACAAATTCAATGAAGAAAAAAAATTTAAAAAAGTATTCTTGCTGCAAACAATCACCTTACAAAATTGATCGATTATCTTCTGACTTTTTGTATTTTAAATATGAACGCTTTTTGAAAATCTTGATTGGTGTTACAAGCTTACTCATCCATTAAAATTGTGTTTCATCTTATTTTACTCAAAACTTCATCATGTAGCCAATAACTCATTATTGGAAAATGGTGTAATTTTATTACAAACATATATTAACCCCAGATTAATAGAGAAGTACATATAATGAAAATATATTTCAATTTTAGAAAATTTTCCTTTGGAACCTTCATTTGTCTTTAGGTATACTCATAGAAAATCTATTTGCCTTACTATCTTCGCTGCTGATCGATGTATACCAATTGATTAATCATACCAAAGCTTTTGAAACTAATATATGATAACAACTTACTTTAACGAATGTCTGCGCATTTTAAAAACTCAAAATTCATCTTAATGCAGATGTGCCTATAATAATCTAAGTTAAAATGTGTCTTCTCAGTGACAAATGAGAATTTTCAAATATATAATTGAATTAGATATCATTTATCAATTTGTACGTGACATCCGTTTTGAACCGTTTGCTGTATACCAAATGGAAAATATGATTTATGTTGTTTATTATTTTATTTCATTAGCAATTTTAATGAAGTCTAGAGAAAAGTTTATTATATTATAAACAGCATTCTTTGTGAAATTAACAAATCGTTGTTACGGTTTTTCAGTGTAACCAATAAGTAAAATAATATAAACGAAAGAGTTATTCTAAAATACTGTGAATATTAATCAAATACAACAATGTACTGAAAATTGAGAATAATTTATTATAGAATAAAATTTCTAAAATATCTCACCGAATATTGGGTCCATGTTTACTTGCCCGAGAAAAGGATAGTGACAACACACCGACTCTGCCGCAGAATTTGTTGTACGAATGTGCCTGTTCCCGACTAAAATCCATACCATACTGAATAAGAGCAGACGCCAGAGGCCAGACTCCAACGTCCTGAATTGGCAGATCTGCGATCTGCGTGGTGCTCCTTCCATTTCATGCCAGGACGAGGTTGGTTGCAATTTATTGTTGTGGTCCTCGAGTACAACAAACATGTAACACTCGACTTAAATTGAGCTTAACTGAATATAATTATTTTCTATAAAATGTGGCTCGTATATTTCCGTATATTCATATGAAATTTTTATCAAAATTTTGAATATTCCTTTTTGATTATCCTTGCCACTGGGGACGAGTAATATGATCTAGGCTAGGTGCGGGTGAGACCTGCGGTTAAATTTGTAAAGTACTTAACATCTCGGCCACTGCTTTAGAGCCATGAACATGAGGAAAGGAAACTGGAAATCGAGTTCGAATTCGGAGCCTCAATTTGCCTATACAACACGTTTCATTAGAATACTAACAAAAGAAGTATTTCAGAGTTAAGATCGGACTGGGAGTCTAAACATGTCTACTAAGCCTACCTAACCGACAGAAAAATTATAAACACCAACTTATATTTGTTTTGGAAAACCATATGTAAGAAAATTTGTACCCGTATTACTTTATATTCCGAAGATATTAATTTCCCCGTAAAACAATAGTGAACCTCATTTCCCCCATTTAATATTTCAATCTTTCCAAAATGAGGAATCACTTACTAATTCACCTGTTAATTGTCATAGCATTATTTTAGGTTCCCGAAAAGTAAAAAACATTTCTCCACCAAGATATTCAGTTGAAGTAAAAACAATAAACACCCTACTGTCTCATCCCATGGCGTAACAAACATTTTATCAAAATAAAATATAGCCTATGTTACTCGCAGAATGTGTAGTTTTTTATTAGTGATATATATATATATATATATATATATATATATATATTTATATATATAAGATACAAAAATTCCATACATAATTCCAATATACATTGATACACTAACTAAACTTGGACCCCCCCCTCCCGGTTCGAACGCGTGGCGCGGGATCCCGGGGCGCTTCATTTTGTTTGCATGGTGTAAAAGGAAAAAATAATCATCATGAAATGATCAAGCCAACTAACGTATTTTAAATGATAACGATAGATACCGTATTTGTGTAAATAGCTTTACAATTACGACTTTATAATTGCCCATTTTTTAAAGTATTAGTATGTTATCCTTAAGAGATAGACATATCCCATCGCGGACTTTTCTGTAGACCTATATAAGATACACAATTCCACCATGCATTATTTTGTTATATCTCAAAGGGTTTAGGTAGTGTTTTCGTTGAAAGCTCCCAGAACGGCTTATTTTTTCCGACAATTCAAACTAACATCGTTATATTTTAGCCAATGTATACAAAAACCAATCTATCCATTGATGAAAACAGGATGAAAATCGGTTCTGTAGGTTTAGAGTTTGTCGATAACAGACAGACAGACAGACGCGGTTGAGAACTGTGTTATAATAGGCTTGTTCATAGTAGCCGATGGAATTATCAGCAACTGGCTCTAAGAACAAACATATTATGTAGTGATATACATGTATTTTTTTAATCCTACGTACGTACCTAATCAAAAATGCGTGATGATTAAGTATCCATTTTTAAAATGTTATAGAAAGTATGTTTTAATAAATTCCCATTAACTCCTTTGGTTTTTATGTAATCACATAAGTGGTTTCTTTTCACTTTCCAAACGGGAGGTTAGTTGTCGTTATAGTTTTTTATTGGGGAAATTGTATAATAATATACTGTCACCAAAACCATTATGAATTTAATTACCACCAAGGTTAAGAAATAAATGAACAAATAGCGCCAAAGTTCAAATATGATTTTCTTCTTTTTATAATGCATCCACAAATATTATATGTAGTAAAGTGAGCATCATACCCTCTATAAGAAAGACGTCCTAATTTGTTATGGCGCCTGGTTCAATAGTTTATTGATGTTAATTTGGTTAATTCAGATTTGAAACAGGTGCAAATATAATGCCACACTTTCACTTAAATTAATTCAAAGTAAACTAAAACTCAAGTGCATCAACGAGAATCACTCAATCAATAACTCACAATCAAACAATTAATAATATAACACAAGAAAATGTCTGAAAGTTTTTGTAAATAGTACACATATTAATATCAAGCTGATATCAGAAGACAATGACACTTCACAAAAAACAATGATATATATAAGTTTTATACTATTTATGGAATATATAGAGGCGGATCCAGGCTTGACGCCACTGAAGGTTGATTTTAGCACAATTAACACTAAAAAAGCATACCACTCAGATAATTTTTGGAGGGGCTTTAGTCCCTTAGCCCACCCACTGGATCCGCCAGCGGTAATAATTCAATTCAATTCAATTCAGAGATAGAGCAATGGTTAAATTGGGAAAGATTTGCAGTTTTACTGGCCCAATTTAATGACACTTTCGGATTTTAGTAAAAAGTCATGGCTTACTAAATATTTTGAAAAAAAGAAATTCTGTCGATTTAGTCAAATCCCTCTAGATCCTTTGTTTTTGATTTTATAAAAAAAGTGCAGATATTAAAATTGAAGGGAATTGTATCCCGAATATGATTGTCATGTCCTCGTTGGCGTGATAGCTCTCATTTTCGAGATATGACACAAACTTATCTTTTTTTGAATGGAGACCATAGTTGGCTATGACCTCAAAAAAATCGGACATTTTTAGAGCTTTCAACTATATAATACTCGATATAGTTATTCATAAAAATAACGGAGTTATGGATGATTTTCTCTCTTATTTTCACTTTTAACGTAGGTAGCCATGAAAAAGACTGTTTGACGTTTCCTCATTTGAGAGTAATTCCATTAGTAGTGCTGAACTGACAGTCGATATTGACAAGTTTTCTTGATAAAATGGAATATTCTAACGAAGAAAAACTTAATATGGTGGAATGTTATATCATATGCCATAAAAATTCAGTTCGTGCAGCTGAGGAATACTTTCATAGATATTTTAGTCGTCGTCAACCGGCCCTATGTACATTTAAGAGGCTTTACGATAGTTTACGCAGATATGGATCTTTTACTAAAGCACCAAAGGAACGTAATCAAATTAACGAAGCAGACCAATTAATTGTTTTGGCAATGGTAAATCAAAATCTATCTACATTAACTTTGGAGATTGCAGCCGAAGTTGGCACAATCCAACGAACGGTAGTTAAGGTACTGAAAGCGCATAAGTTCCACCCGTACAAACTTTCAGTTTCTCAAACTTTGCATGCTGGTGACGAACATACACGTATTTTGTTTTATACATGGTTTAGAGACATGTGCCTTGACAATCCCCAGTTTCCATTAAAGGTGTTATGGTCAGATGAAACTAAATTTACTAACTGCGGTATGTTCAATAGGCACAATGAGCATATCTGGGCTAAAGAAAACACTTTCCATGTAGAACAAAGACGACCACAGATAAAATTTGGTTTTAATATTTGGTATGGTATCATAGGGTCTACTATTCTGGGGCCTTTTATCTATGACGAATCACTTACTGGGGAGCGCTACTTGCATTTCTTGCAATAGACTTTTCAAGACATGTTTCATAATTTAAATTTGCGAACTCGTTTAGAAATTGAGTGGTTCCAACATGATGGACCACCTGCTCATAACTCGTTATTAGTAAGACAACACTTATACAATATCTATCCAAACTCTTGGATAGGAAGATATGGCCACCCCGGTCTCCCGATTTGGCAGTTACTTCTATGGGGTGCGCTAAAAAACAAAAAGTATACAAAAGAAAGTATGAGACAGTTGGTGACATATTATGTACTTTAATTTCTTAAGTTTTTAGTAAGTACCTACTTATTTAGTTTTTTCCTTATATCTGATATACCTAATAAAAAAATCGGTCAATGTTTTTTGGAATAGTTATTAATAAATCAATCTATTTCATGGCTAACTACGTTAAAAGTGAAAATAAGAGAGAAAAGCATCCATAACTCCGTTATTTTTATGAATAACTATATCGAGCATTATATCGTTGAAAAACTCTAAAAACGTCCGATTTTTTGAGGTCGTTTCCATTCAAAAAAAGATAAGTTTGTGTCATATCTCGAAAACGAGAGCTGTAAGGCAAACGTCGTCATTTTACTATCGATCCCGGCAGGGATCAGTTATCAACTATGCGGATGATTTCCCGGAAACCACCTAAAACATATATATATATATATGTCCTCTATTACCTACATAAAAGGAAAAGAGGAAAAGATGGATGTATTCAAGCACACAATTCACAAAACTGTGAAAATGTCAAAAATGATAAATCTTAAACAATTTGTTAAATAATGGCGACACAAAAGGATCAGTCTTTATTAACTGGCTGGTTGAAGCTCAATTGGTTGGTTGAACTGACAATTCCTACATAGTTGGCCGTTCCAGTCTGGTCATTGTTAATTTCCATGCAGTAGGAAGGCGAGTGCTTCCGTCACGTCGGTCAGTTAAGTCAAATGGGTCGTTTCTCTATTTCAACTGTTTTACGAATCGTCGTGACCCTAAAAGGATTGAGGTATATCATAGTCCGGGTCTCCTTGAAAGTGAAAGATTGTCGTATTTGTAAATGATGATATGCTAGAGCCGATGTTGTATCCTTTTTTGAAAGGGTAACTTCATATATTAGATGATTGATGCTTCTGTTAGCACGACCGAACTAGGTAACTTTGCAGAAAATCGTGACAAGATATTTCGTAAACACTTCGATCCTCATTAGACGCCTTGTACTTTGTGGTCAGGGATAGGTTGGTGTTGACAAATGTTTTAAGTTGATTTCGAATTAGATTTAGTGCTTTTTTGTCTGTGGCAGATGGAATTGTGGTTAGTTTCGGTTGTAGAGATTTTCGGTTTTTATCTATTGTCAATATTTGTGAGTCAAATAGATCTAAGAACAAAAGTTTCATGACAGAATTTGGTGGTGTGATTGAATATTAATTATTCTAGTGAGGCTTGGATAGTAGGCAGATTAATTTGTGTCTCTTGATAATGGCTCCAAAGCAGGACCCATAACGTCGATTAATTTATAAACTTAAACTCGGTTCTCACCCTGAACCCAACCAAGTTCATAATTATAACCCTAAAAGTCTCTCAGTACATATATATTGTATTGTAAACAACAAAAGCCAAAAGTTAATTTACAATGAACTAGTAGATACTGAAGAAATTATAACAAATAATGCAGCTTTGTGAGTAGTGGAAAAATAATATATTTCAAGGACCTTTAATTTATGTCAGGTTCGCTACTACCAGAAATAAACCAAAGGATCAAACTTACATAAATGACATTCAAAAAGAAGTACAAAGAAAAAAATATTTGATCAGTGTGTTCTGTCAGTACTGACAGAACTGAATTCCAAGAATGCTAATTACACAAAAACTTCAATTTACACTAAGGAGTATAAAGGGATGCATGATCAGAACATAAGAGAATAGAGAGAAAAAAATGTCAGGTGGGCAACAAAAATCAGCCATTGGTAAAAAGACCAAGAAAACATCCTATATAAGATGGGACTAGGATATCAGGAAAATAACGGGGAAAACCTGGTCCAAAAAAAAAAGATTAAAAGCGCAATGAAAGAAATCAGAAGCGAATATGTAAAGAAGTATACACCATCAAATACTTGTAGAATGTAGCACCCTATGATGTTGATAATACTATAATAATTTACTTTGCATTAATATCTTATAATTGCTCATAATAGGATTTAATTGAGATATTCCGCCACGAGCTTGTTTTTTTCCATTTCATGTCATATATTTTGTTATTATTTTCATATTTAATTCGAGAATATCAAAAATGTTTGTAATTTTCGTTACTGTTTATTATAAATAAGGGAAATGAAACATACCATTCGAAAGAATACCTGGCCTACCACAGTAACAGGTCCGGAATACGACTATGGAATTCCAAACGTAACATGTACGAAAACAAGTATGGACTAGTATAGAAGTTTCAACGTTACATGTACAAGACCGAATATGGAAATCCAATTGTAATATGTATGAAAACAAGACTAGTCTAGAAGTCTGAAAATAACATGTCCGGAAACCAACAGTAATAGATCTGAAAATGAGTACGAACAGGTCCGGAATACAGATGACAATATTCGGTTAAGATAAATGGATTATATTTATATGTTTGTTGTCGATACGTAGAGTAGATTAATAATGAATAAAAGAAAATAAGACACGTTGTTACTTATGATTGAAATTTTAAGGTATTTTTTATCATAATTTATTGAGGTTAACAGGCTTAATAGTTAGAAACAGAAAATATAGAATGCCAACAAATCTATAGCAAATAGTATTATCTATTTAAATATATATCTAAAACTTTTGTACGTCTATAAGTCATTGTTTAAGTGAATCTGTGGATGTTTTATATTGAAAATTGGGGTTGGTAGGTGGCACTGCGATAAGGTTATATACATTTTTATGAACTCCTAGGCGATTGCGCTGATTTTGATGAAATTAATTGTTTGTAATTCAGTGAATCCCAGGATGATTTAAATTTACAAATAAATTTAGTAGATGGGGCTGCAATCGGGTTCTAGAAAAATATAGTATAGGAGGTTAAGTCCGGTTTTGATTAAACTTTTTGTTTATGTTTGAATGGGTTAGATTTATAATTTGATCTTGTAGAGGGTGCTGCAATCGAGTTGTAGGAAATTATTTTTGTTCTCGCCTAAATGGTGGGCGGGCTATAATACTTTTATATGTCTAAAAACGGGTCTATTTTGGTAAATTTCACTTTTCATGTGCAAATAGCATAAATTTGTAAAAAAATTATAGACATGACCCTATGTTACTATACAAAATAATAAAATATAATCATAATTCTACATTCTTTTTATGCAAATTGAGGTAACAATGTTGTTTTTTAGTAACGCAGTAGTTTTGCATACAAATTATTGCTGTCCCAGAGCATGAGTCTCAATTCATAAAGGCCAATCACTCGTACTTTTTCATAGATGGTACTGTACTTAAAAATCGTTATCGAAGATATACGTGTTGAACTTAATTAGGATTCCAATGGATAGTTATTACTTAAAATGTGTAAAAAAATAAAAATTATTTTACATTGTGTCCCCAAGAAAGGATAAAATCTTAACTATCCTTAAAATAAGTGTAACAAAGTTAAAGTACTTAATTTCGTTCGATTTGTAGTAACTATTAAAAGGAACAAGAGCCTTTGCGTGGAAAAAATAAGTTTGACGAATCAATCGCTTCACTGTCATCTGAGGAGTTAAATGGGTTTATTGTGTAACCGCTGAGTTCCCGTTATGGAACGGTAAGCCTTCCCCACACAGAATGCGTTATAACGCAACGCTCAAGGAACGCGCGATCGCCTCGTCGTTCAGCGATATGACTATGACACACACACACAGCGTTATCTGGGAAAAGGATTTAGTACTGCGTGTGTTTCTATTGTAAGTAGATATCTGAATAGAAAGCAAAGAGTAGTTCGGATGAGGAGGAAGCTGTGCTTCTTCTAGCTTTGAGTTGTGAAAGGAAAAGACGGTGTTGGGTGCACAATATTAATAAAAACAGGCATGCACTTGGTGAATATCACTGTCTGTGTCAGGAGCTGCTCTCAGACGAAGATCTTTTTTTTTGTATATTCCCGCTTGTCACGACAAAGTTTCAAGGACTTACATGATCTACTGCACCCAAAAAAGATTGAAGTCCGCGAAAAGTTTGTTCATTATTTTGACAATAGGTCATAATTGTATAAGTTGAAACGCCTTATATTAAATCAGCATATTCTGTTGTTTTTTTGAATATTTGCTTCTGGGGATAAAATCGAAAATTTGCCTCATCGAATTCATAGAAAAAGACTGGCTAAACACAAGCATGCATGCATGTAAACCAATTTCTTATTAAAAATGTTAGGATACGTAATAATAGTAATGAAATTTTTCCTACCCAGCTCGTCAGCAAAATCAATCCATGCCTCTGCCTTCTTGACGATATTTTTGTACAAATTATGAGAAGTATCATACAAATAAGCAAACTTTCTCACGTGCTCGATTAATTTTCTTCACACATCTCGGTTGAAAAAGAGGCAAGTATCCCGCGTTATTTTGTATTTTGTGACAACCCGAACGCCTGACGTCGCGTTAGAGAAGGTAACGCGACGTCATAACGTCGTGCGTGTGGCAGGGATGATGCAAACTTCAGTAATAGAAACATAACGCCTGAACGCGACGGTCCAAAACGTCGAGCCTCGCGTTATAACGCTTCCTGTGTGGCGAAGGCTTAAGTAATGAGGATATTTTATATATAATTCTCATGTGGGCAGTTATTTAGTATTGGTTTGGACAGTGATGTAATATGTCTTTTTTGTTATTCCTTCCAATCTACATTTACAAAATATTTACCACTCCTTTAATGCTACACTGCCTTAGTATAATAAAATGACAGTTGTTGTATTGGTAACGCAGTTATATTAGATGTATTTTAAAATTATTAATGTAGTGTTACGATGGTTACATTACTTCTTTTATTGTAGAAAGAACCTCCTGCAATAAATGGCTTTGACACCAGTGGAAAAGCAATGCCGTTATCGGCTTAATTTAAGGCTGGACCCTGTAAAACATGCTAAAGCAAAAAGAGAAAATAGGGCTTCTAAGCATATACGGAAGGCTGCGAATAAGAAACGACGGGAACCTCAAAAGCTGCGTAACAAATTATGGTGATGATAACGTTCGAGCACCCCAACTTCACCTAGGTCTACAAACCGAAAACAAGTAAGACGAGACAGATTTGCGTTACATAGAAAAATATGAAATTGCAGAAAACACTTATATAATGCAACAGAAGTGTAATCATTACAAAAAGAGATACCAAAAAGCTAAAAAGTTAAGTACAAAGTACAGTCTCATCAGTCTGGAGAATCACGGAAGCAAGTGCCGTTATACAGTTGCGGTCCGAAAGGCGTCACACGGGTTATGACCTCTGCCCCCTCCCGCTCAAATCGTACAAAACAATTTGATAAAGCTCTTGACAAAATTACGATATTAGACCAAAATCATTGTTAAAATTCGAAGATAATATACCTATATGAATTGGCATATTTAAAAAAAAATTATTATATACTTTTGTGTACCTACTTATACAAAATAGTTCACTACATTATAATTAATTAAAATTAAAAAAATATTTCGTGAAGGATAATAATTTCAGTTTTGTTGTCTTACGGTTTCAGTTAATGTATCTATATGTACGAAGCTAAAGCATATTCAATAAGCAAAATTAAATAACGTCCTGTTCCTGAATAACAAAAGAATATACAAATTTTCATGTCATCCTGTTATAACTGAATTACAAATACAAATACAAGTCGAGTGTTCAACCACCCAAATGACCCAAACGCCAACCTTTATTTTAAACACCAAACTTAGAATGGGAAGCTGTGGAACCTTTGGTGTGTCACAAATGTAAAAACACAGTATTGCACCCTAACACCAAACAATTTAGAGTTGTTGAAACGGCGTTGAGTGTTTAAAATAAAGTTTTGGTGCTAGGGTGCAAAACTGTGTTTTAACCAAACTTAAGAGCTGCTGAGTTTGTAGAACCGGAACATGCATTTGTAACAGGTACGTGTTTGGAACTGCAATCTGTTTAATCTGTTCAGAATAATACTATTTAATCTCTCCTCTAACATATACTCTCTGGGAAATGATATTAGAAAATTAAAGAGCAAAAGCAGCGTTATTTCTCTCTATGTCGGTTATTTAACCTAGCCTAGTTCAAGAACATAGCAACCTCATATTATTTTTGTCTTGCTTTCTTTTGATTGACCGAGAATTCAATTTGCTTTCATGGTAAATCAAATAAAATTTTAAAATAAATATGTTTAACCTCCAAGGACGGGAGAAAAAAATATAGAGTGTTTTTGAAAATTTTATGCAAAAATAATCTTTGCTTTGCTATTCGTAAAATAACAGGATTAGGTTGGCTAGACGTTAAAGAATGATGTACTACTTTAACAGTCATAACGTGAAAAAAATTTACTGAGTTTTCTTGTTCTATATAGTCAATTTTATATTTATATCTATTTCAAAGCCTTTGTTTTTCTGAACGGATCAATTTATTTACTGCTTGAATTTTGGTACAACATTTCTTATGACGGCACAATAATTAAAAAGAATAGAATATGTGTATAACAAAGATATTTTTAACAGGCTTTTATTTTCACCAATTTAAAGAAGTCTGATTAACTAGAAAGGGTCGATGACAATAAAATTATTACATAACTTTGTTATAATATCCTGACTGGGATCATCAGAATAAAAAGAAAATATCTAAACTCGTTTGCAAGTTATTATTGGAATTATTAAGAAAACGCATTATAATGAACCGTTTTTATGGTTTATTTAAAAACAAATGAAATTTTGAGTAAAAAATAATACAAATTTTTAAAAGATCCGAAATTAATTTTGAATCAAAGAACTTCGAGAAAGTGTAAGATAAATTATAGTTTAAACACGCTTTAATAGTAAACTGAACTAAAAAAAAAGAAAATAATTTTTAATTATGAATAGTTTCTGTTACAGCAATAGAAAGTCCAACAATCAATTATGATTAATTTAGAATAAGATTAAAATAAATACTAAATTATTAACAGGATAATTCAAATCATAATAAAAAAACGTGGGGTGCTTTATACTAAATGTTACAATAATGTGAGCTGTAGCTGTTTATACAAATAGCTTTAATGTGTAGATATGTTAAATTGCACCCCACGCTTTTTACTATCATTTGAATTATTCTGTTAATAATTTAGTATTTATTTTAATCGTATTCCAAACTACTTATGATAATTTTTAAATTATTTTCTTCTTTGAGTTCAGTTCACTATTAAAGTGTGTTTTTTTAATTTTTCTACCTATAATTTATTTACTACTGTATTGATTAGAATTGATTTTTGAATTAGTACCATGTTTTGTACCAAAATCAAGCTAAAGTTTTAAATTTTCTAACAAATGTTTTCATTGTGATATATAAAATCAATAAAATATTGCTGTATACCTATTTAAATTCCTACATGCTTTTTAATACATTTTTCTAGAAATGTCAAATCTGCTAGATTTCAAATGATATATTTATCTTACATTTAGACACATATAATAATGACATAACAATTATAATATGAAAAAATGCGAAGGCAATTGCAAGTCATTTTTCCATTTGTAAATCTAAAGAAATTTAGCTTGTCATTAATTAGTATTTAATAACAAAATCAGGAATCTGAATTGAACCACATAAAAATTGCATTGTTAACTAATTAAAGATTAACATCTTTTTTTCTATTATTATTTATTATTAATTTGTAGACATCAGCGTTTCATTTTTATATAATAATAAAATATGAAAGTGTGATGAAAGTGTAAACAAAGGAACATACTACTATTTACTCATGTTTTAAAAGATCAGTGAATACAGAGGGCAAATTTCTAATCTAAATGGAATTTAGCTATTCCATTTTATGAAATTTATTACATAAATCCATATTATGCTAGAAATAGAAATATGTTTCTGCTTAAAATTAAAATTTGGCTTAAGATTATTTATTTTAAGGATATCGTTTTACAGGTACAACCCCTTAGCAATTTTTCGAATGGACTCGCCCAGAAAATTTTAAACCGCCAAATATTTTCAATATATGAATTTATACCTTAAATTTTGGAAAAGTGAGATGAGGGGTCTCTAGATCAACTCTTCTAATTTCCAACAGTGATTTATTCATAATGATAGGGTTATCTGGTGAGGTAATATAGCTTTTCAAAAAATATGTCTTCCATAGGATTGACTAAAATTTTGCAAAAACTACCGAGGCTACAGCATTTATTTTTAGAACATGAATTGTGTATGAGAATATCTATCGCTTCAGTTAATAAGAATGTTTTAGCTATAAAAAAATGTATTTGGCGGCTATTTATTTTTTTTGGAATTTCAAGTAAAGGTTTCATTATCTAAGAAATCAAATAACGAAATTGAGCGTATAGTATATAATTTTGTAGGTTTTTCATTTCTCTTCAACATTGCCCATAGCAGCAAACACTGTTTCATGGGTGGATTTTGTGTAAAAGGTAAATGACCTGAGCTGATTTTTCATGAAAAGATATGTTTTAGGGTTAACTTTCGCAATTTTATTTGCTTAAGATGAATTTATATGAGGTACTTTACTGATTGGCTGTAACATTACCTAGGAGTGGCTACTAGTGTCTGAACTGAAAAAATTGTTATATTTCAGTTGAAATGTTAATCGATAACACACTATTTCATTAAAATTAAATTCTGATTATACTTAAATAATGGTATTTATTTTATGTGGTGCTACGAAGCAGTAACCGCAGGTATTTTAACACCGAGTGCAACCAACATAAAGCGAGTTCCATGTCCATGTAATTTTGCACGCATTGTACTAGTGAAGCCGATTGTTTTGTATGATTATACTTTTTAAGAAACTTAATTTTCACTTGATTCTAGGTAGACAGTCCAGTTAAGTAATCTAATTGCACCATTGTCAGATTTAAAGGTGCAGAGCCCATGGAGGCACAAAAGAATGAAGGCACTAATGCCACAGTGTGGAACTCGTTAAATATTTTTCAGATAAGTCAAACTCATAGCCTAAAGGTCTCGGGACCGATTCCCCATTGAGGTAGATTTTACTTACCTAAAAAATTATGTCTATTTCTTGTCTGATGTTGCAGTCGTAATGGCTCGCAACCTATCATGTTGAATGCCCGTAGAATTACGTAAAAAAAGTAGGTTTATTTTATACATCCAATTTTTTATTTGTTTTTATGTTGTTTTGGGGGAAATAACACGACACATGAGAACCAAAAATCTCGTTATCGAAGGGATTACGTTCATATGTAATAATGAAATTGCATGTTCAGCCGTTTTCAGTGGCACATTTAAAGTTGGAATAACTTAAAAGAGTTGTCTTCCAAATACTAAGGTCAACTTTAATTATATTATTATGATTACTTTATTTACATAATAGGACGGTTGTAACTTCACAAGTACCTGCCAATTTTATAATTTAGTTTCTATTGCTAGTAGCATTTTTACCTAAAGAATAATGTTAACCAAAACTTAATAATAATACGATATTCTCTTTTTTCAAACGAAAAACGGGGTGTAATTTGAGACAACTTCATTTGTCATCATAATTTTGATTTGTTTTAAATAATTTTGCATATTATTCCCCGGTTGGTTTTCCCTACATCCGGCTCAGAATTATACATTTAGATATTCTAACCAAAAAAACCTCTCGTCAATTTATTTTTATTGACTATTACCAAACAGATAAGATCAAAGAAACAAGGTAAATCTTTATGACAGGACGGAGTAAGAACAAAGAATAATAAAAGAGACTAGATAACCCGACACGTGTTATGTAAGTTCGTGAGGAGACTGACACAATATTTCAACGGATTAGAATATTGCAGGACAACTGTAAATGTAGACTGAACAAACATGTAGTTTAAATTCCAGGGACGTAAATTGTATTAAATGCTAACTCAGAAGAATTTTTTTTGACTTTGGTTAACATGTCGTATGAGTAGAAAGTGTTAAGATTACTAAAGTTATCAAATTTAACAAACTTGATCTTGTAGTTAAAACAGTTATTGTAGTTGTTGAAAATCCTATAATAGGTTAAAATTGGAAATTAACGAATTAATTAGTATACATTGCTATATTTCCCCCCTTATCGTTTAACGGGGGAATCCAAAATACTTTACAAAACCTATAAAGCCCAAAAATTCTTCGTGGTGTAGGTATGAATAAAAGGAATGTCAACATAAACAGACGTCATAAGTAGATTTGGGGAGAGCCCGCTCAGCTTAGAACACATGTATCCCTGTAGCTAAAAACTGTATAGGAACCTCGCTGTCACTGTCGATCCACATATATCATGTGTCCCAAATAAAGGCAGCTACATGGGAATTTCCGAAACGACAAGAGATGCAGGGTGGCTTAAATGTAAAAAAAGTTGCGCTATTCAAGCCCAATCAGGCGCTGTATCGAAGTAAAAAATATCTCTACGAATTTCAAAATACCGAGAAAAAACGTGATGGTGGCCAAAACTCATGACCTTCCATTCAAGTGTGATATTCCATTTTTTCCACTTTTCAAAACCCTATAAAAAGTTATAGGAAAAAGGTTTCTATCAATTTTAATTCACCGTAATTAGCAAATGCGACAAATTAAAATTATCCGACGAGCGAGAAAGAACGGTTTTTATTTTCTGCCAGGAGTAATTTAATAAAGAAAAGTATCTAGATGAAAGGTATTTCTTTTCCATTTTTCAAAATGAGAAATCAATATACTATTCTATAGTACCGAATAGATAATATCGCTAAATTTCACATCAATATGAGTAATATTTTTTAGCAACTGATTTTAAACAACACGTTCAGTACTTTGCGGACATACTATGAAATCATAATCAGAATATTCGAAGTTAGTCAATGTTGTCATGTACCTAAATACAAAGTAAAAAATAAAAACATTAAAAGGTGTTCATTCTGTACAATTAGTTACCTACCTATCTAATATATTTTCGAAGTCAGTGCTAAGCAAATCTAAAATCCCGCATTACCTACTTATCTCGCACTTTATCAAACTTGATTGTTGCTTGGCAGCTACTACAAAAACATACTAGATAGGTAGGTAACTAAATGTGTTATTTAGTGTTTAGAGTTGTATTTTGTTATAATTATTTTCCATTTTTGGTTATACTTGGAAGTCGGTTAATATTTCCTTTAAAATGTTTTATTTTCAACTTTTTCAACCTAACCTTAATAGAACGAGACCAGGTAACATCGAAAGCTACAATATTATAGAATAATACTTTTCATTTAAATTGACTGGTAAAAGTTTTATGACATAAAACATTTTTAAAATATATAACCGACTTCCACCTATAACTAAAAAGCTAAAAATAATTATAACAAAATACAACTCTAGCAAATAAATAACACAATCAATGTTATCAGGTACCTACCCAGGAAGTAAAAAATGTAAACATTAAAAGGTGCTCATTCTGTACAAATTAATTACCTACCAATCTAGTATATTTTTGAAGTACGTGCCAAGTAAAATCGAAAATCCTTCATTGCGTACTTATCTACTACTTTATCAAACTTGTTGTTGGTTGGAGTATAATATATATATATATAGATATATATATATAATATATATATACTCTATTAAACAAGACCATATTCATACAAAACGGTTGAACACAGGAGAAGAAATCAGTAACATACATACAAAAAAAAATACGCGACGAATTGATAACCTCCTCCTTTTTGGAAGTCGGTTAAAAATGACCTGGTACGCAGTTGACTTAATAAGCCAAATATATTTAACTGGCTGACCCGACAGACGTCCAAACGTTTTGTAAATATTGCAATTATTTGGACCGTTTTAATGAAATTATATGAAAGAAATCATTATATACTGACAAAATTACACAACTTAACTCTGAATAATATGTGAATATATTTGTATACTTTAAGCTTAGATGTGTTAAATATACAGTTAAAACTGATGTAATTAATAGTGAGAAAGAAAAAACTCAAATTCCAAATTCCAAGATGAAATTAATCAACTTTCCAGAATTTATTTCAACCATCCTGTATATAATATATATTATAACCTAAGAACGCTGACTAAACTGTCACAGCGCTTGTAGTTCTCACAGATGTTTGTCTGCAGGTAACTGAAAACGACACGTGTAAGCTGAGTCAGCTGGGAACTTGTTGCTTGGAGTTTTCATATAAGTTGATGGAATAACTTATATACCAACTCCCATCCATATAAAAAGTTGATGCTACAGCATCGACGGTTAAGGGAGGTTCTGCAAATCAATATCCTCGACAGGACTAAGAAGACTGTGGAGCTGTACCTTGGGCAACCACAATTGCAGTTGTTGCGATTGTGATGATAGTAAACCAGGACGTGTGTTTCTACAAGAATGGTTGGTCTATGAGCTCTTCCAATTCCCTGTAGTATTGGCTAAGCTTATGGTTGGCGATATTTAGGTCTCTGGCTTCCAGTTCCTGTAGTCACATGGGTTCCAACTTTGGAAGTTGATCGATGGTTGGTAGGTTGTCGCAACAGTTGTACGGGATATTGACTGGGTGACTCTTAAGTGTGATGTTGTCAACGTTGTTGGTGGCATTGCAACTTGGTTGGATGGTCAATAGAAAATTTGTCGATATGGATTGGGTAACGACATCTTCTCCCTTGCACTTGATGTTGATGAGCAACTGTCCGGAAATCGAGATTAGCCAAAGGTTCAGGTCAATCTCTTGAATATTAAATTCTTCGGCTTATAATATTACAGTTCACAAGTTGATGGAAGTGCTGCTGGTTGTCAAAGAAGCTGTCCTTCACAAAGGGGTCTTTGTCTATGGTGTGTGGAATAACCTTGTAACAGATCTTATGTTCTTTACCTAATGGCTTACAGTCACTCAGGTCTTCGAAAGATGCGTACAATAGCGAATCGTCATCTCTCGTGATATATTTTAATTTTGTTGGAAGAATATGGTGAAATCCTGTTCGATTCTCCAAAACTGGGATAGGATACAGGCGGTACAGTGTATAAGTTTCAGGATTGACTAAGGGAATTTTTAGTACAAAAACAATTTTAGTATTGATCTGAAAAGCTTCCAATTCTATTAGATCGATGTATCGAGCAACATTTGAACTATAGGTTGGAAGTGGTAAGTTATTTTCATGAAGTGACTGTGATATTTTCTGAAGGGAATCGACCAAATCTACTGGGTTTATAATTGAACTATGTAAAATTTTTAGACGGGCGAAAGAGACTGCAATTATACATCGTTGAGAGTATCTTTAATGTATACGTAACTTTCCATTAAGCTTTCACCAAATCTAAACATTGGCTTGAAGTTCATAAAAAGCAAGATCGTCTGTAATGAACTCAATTGACCTCCTAATTGCTTCAATATTTTCCGATAATATTTTCTCTTCGGACTGAAATTTAAGTAGTGTGGTGTTAAGGATCTTAATGACCGAAGTTGTTACAGATAATGGTCGTTTCATTAAGTTTTCAATTTGATGTTGGTCTCTAGTAATTTTGTTTATAGAGTCACTAAAGTCTTCTCAATCTGTTGCATCTAAGTTACCGGAAATAGATTTCCAAATTGATTCCAGTCCGTTAATGAATCCGCGTTTCTTTCTGTTGGTACTGTAAGTCTCAGTGTCAGCGAAAATTTCTGTATATTTGATGTTAACAGATTTAGATATTTGTTTCAGGAGGCTTACGTGAGTCTGTACTTTTGATTTCGAGATTTTAATGTTAGTTTTGTTGTCGTTAATAGTATCTAAAAGTCTGTTCAGTATATTGTCTTTGTTGAAAATAGCGTCTCGAAATGGGCTTAGATCTTTGTAAACAAGAAGTGTCCATTTCTCATTAGAAATTTTAAGGGTGCCTTCTTCATGGAAGAATACTCCTATAGTATTGTTAACCGGTGTAATGGAATACTGTTGAAGGTTACGACTGAAAACAGTCCACAGAATATGAAAGAATGGATTTATTCAAATAAGGTTTTAGTCTGTCAAAGTTAACTTTAGTTATTTGGTTTGTTTGCAAATTTATGACTGGCAGAATTCTTTCGTATAGCGGTAATTTCGAATTTGTTTTCAGCTTTGTGTTTGATCTGGGACTCTTTTACGTAGACTTTGTCGCCTACTTTGTAATGGGGTTGTTTAGTAGAAACGTGTCGGTCAAATCGCACCTTTAGAGTTTTTCATTCTGTCGTTCGGT